>PVJH01000357.1:0-341394 GCA_004026705.1 Nesogale talazaci
GTTTCTTGCTGTTGTTATCATTGTTTTATTTGCTTAAGTTGCTCCATTTTAGGAGACCTTTCTTGTACATATTGCTACCTCTACAGGTCTATCTAGACAAGATAGACTGGACAAAGAGGTTGGAGGCGAAAATGACAAGTCTGATGGCTCCAGGGTAGGGGACATTGAAGAGGGGGAGGAGGGGGAAAGGTGGTGATGTTGACCAGCCCAGGATAAAGGGAATAACAATTGATACAAATGCAGGGACAAGGTGAGTGAGATTGATTAAGACTAATAAAACAGAGAAAAAATACTGAAACCCAAATGGAGAGTGAGCATGATAGTGGGACAAGAGGGAAGCAAATGGAAACCTGCAGGGGCAGTTCTACTTTGTCCTACAGGGTCACTAAATCGGAGTCAACTCAAGGACAATAGTTTAAGTTTCGTTTTTTAACTTGTTAACCATTATCAGTCCACAGATAAGGATTTTTGTCTTCTTCATGTTGAAGTACAATCCATACTGGAGGGTGTAGTCATTAATTGCTAACAACAGGTACTTTAAATCCTCTTTGTTTTCAGAGAGTAAAGTTGAGTTATATCACAGGTCGTTAATAAACTTTGCTCTGAGGCTGGGACCTCAAACTTCCTCATGCTGTTCAGCTTCTGATTATTTACCCAGCATACAAGTTGAATAAATCATGAATAAGTGAAGAGAAAATACAACTCTGAAACATACCTTTCCTGATTCTAAACAATGAAGTATCTTCTTGACTTGTTCAAATGTTTGCCTCCTTGTCGTGTGCAGGACTGCATGAGAACATGATGTGTTCTGGAATTGCCCTTCTTCTCAATGTTATCCTTAGTTTGTTCTGATTGGAATGGCATTGCATAGCCAACAAAACACAGATAATCATCATTCTGGTATTCTCTGCTTTTACTCAATACCCATCTGACAAATAATGCCAACAGCTCAATCTAGAGCCTCTTCAGATTTGGCTTGAATTTCTGCAATTTCCCTGCTAATCTACTACAAGATCATCTTAAAATTATCTTTAGCAAAAATTTTACTTAACTATTGTGTTAGTCCAGGTAGACTAGGGAAGCAAATTCATAAACACTCATGTGTATAAGAAAGAGTTTTATATACAAGAGCAACTGTACATTAAGAAAACGTCCCAACTCAGTTCGGTCCAAGGTTATCAGTTCAATATTAGCCCCTATGTCCAATACCAGTCTACGAAGTCTTCTTTAGACTCACAAAACACATGTACTGATGCCAAATGCAAGATCATCACGAGCTGGATGGGCAGAATGCCTTTGGATCCAGCGGTGTTATGAACATCTCAGTGCTGACAGGAGTCTCCAAGTGGCTCCTCCAGTTTCACAGGTCTGGTTGCGTTGCTGTGGCTTTTCTGGCTCAGAGCACTAGGGTAGCTCCATGTGGCTTCTCCTCGGGGATGTCTCACCGGAAGTCAGCCTTGTTAGTAGAGTCTCCAAGCGCGTGCTGTCAGCAGACCATCTCCAAAGCAGTGAACTGAGACAGTGCCTCCGCCTCCAAGAAGGAATCACCACATTTCCCAGAATTCTCAGGAGGAGGCCACGCCCACACAGAGGTGTCACCGGCTCTCTCCACATTGACAGGCGAGCCTCCACCCCTCCACTCTTCATCTTCAGATTGGCACCAGATGAGGTGACTGCCACAACTATGATAGTAACAATTTTGTTCAATATTTTCTGGGTTCTGCTAGATCGCTTTGTTTTTTCAAAATGAGAACAAACTGAACTCTTGAAGTTGGTTTCACAGGTAGCTTTCTTTCAAATTTCTTGACACAGACAAATTAGAGACAAAAGTATGCCTTGTTAAAACAAGTGTTTAGTTGTTAGAAATTTCACTTGTCATTTTATTATTTCCTGGAGTCTTGTTTTTTTCCAATGTCTTCAGTGCAGGTTTAATTTGTTCCTTTTAAGACCATCTGTTTTCCATTATCTATTACCTCTTAAAAGGACTGGACATTGACCACAAAACTCTTTGTATTCCTTCCATATTACTACAGTGAAATGTGCAAACACCTAGACTTAGAAAACCCAAAGGAATAACATTCTCAGAATTTCTCAAGCTAAAAGAACTAAAGAAAACTGCAAACCTTAAGCTGAATTATTTAAGGAATCTCTGCACAAAACATTGACCAATGCAGAAAGAGTCATGATACCAATCCACGAAATTGACATCATTTACTCCCTATATATTTGAAAAGAACTAAAAATTAAGCAAGATTAAGCAAGGTCAAAAATGGAATTCATGATGGAACTTTGATCTTTTGTCCTTGACAATTAGAAAGAGAAGGAAGGAAAACTTTTCTCTCTTTTTTTTTCATCTTAGAACATCCAGCTAAGGGATGAGTAAGCATATAGATGGTCCTTTTTTAAATTCCTAAAGCTATAACTATGTGGATGCCTCTAAATACCAGCCAGTTATTCTTTTATAGTTTTACTTTCTATCCTGGCTACTGGCAAAATGACATTATTATCCTGTGAGTCATCATGCTAATAAATAAACCTAATTTGAAAATAACCCTTTCTTTACTTTCTTGCAAGATTTAACTCTCCCCCCCCCCCCATTCCTTTCATTCCTCTCCCAGCAACTTTTCCTGGTATCTAAGAGCTATATGTCACTGATGGCAGTTACATGAAATAAAAAAACAGAAAATAAAAAGAAAGAAAATAAGATTCTAAAATACTTCAAATCCAAGACTTTGGAAAGGAACCGTTGGAGAAATTTGGAATTTCTTAAGAGTAATTTCTGATGACCAAAAAGAGTCAGAAAGGAGTATTTGCAAATATCCAAGAAATGGCACAGAGACTGTCATTTGTATATTATCACTCCACTGCCATCAATTGGATTCCCATCTATAGTGACCTTTTGTAGGGTTTCCAAGGCTGTGAACACCGATGGTGGCCTATAGTCTCAACTTTCTCCCTCCAAGCAGCTGGTGGGTTTGAACTTGCCACATTGTGTTTAATAACCCGATGTTTACCTGATAACACCACAGGGGCACCTTAAAAATTATCATTAATTTAAAAAAATAGTAGTAGTAGTTGAGAAGTGACGCAAAGTAGGGATTCATCAGATAATAAATCCCTATTTTTTCAGTTCATCTTCAAAACTCTCAAAGCATTCTATACATTCATGATTATATTTATCTCCCTAAATTTTAACCATGTTTTTCTTTTCATGTCTGTATTTTCAAGGACAAGGATTGTTGATTAGTTACTCATCTCTGTAAAATCCAAGGCCTAGCTCAGGCCTTGACACATAAATATTTCCTCACATACATTCACTTACAGAAAGAATGAGGTTTGTGGCAGTATCAGGATTTAGTAAGGTGAGTGAATAATTGTCTGCTTAGCATTCCATCCATCAGAAAACTCCCTCTCCCTGATTCTATCATTCTCTTTCATGCAAACATTCAGGCCAAGACACCATTCACTATCCTGATAGCAGGGATGCACCTCCTAACCAGGTCTGGTCTGAGAGAGCATTTCCCCTGTAGGCCACAGCAATAAGGTGAGGCCAAGCAAGGTTCTCCTCAACTACTTACCAGCACAGCCAGGAAAGTCCTTTCTGTTTGACTTAAAATTTCAAATTGTGTGTAACTGTCATGGAGCATTTTTCTAAATGGAGGAAAACTCTGATATCAGAATAATTAAGTATACACCAATAGTCTGCTGCTGTAGAATACATTCTGACTCACAGCAAGACTATGTATGGAGGAGTAGAATTGTGTGCCATAGAGTTTTCAATGGTGAACATTTTGGAAGCAGATCATCAGATCTTTCTTCCAAGGTGCCTTTGGATGAACTTGAAAGACTACATTAACTATTGGCTCCATAAGGACACACATAATTGAAATAGAGATTACTAGATGCACTTGAATATTTACCTTCTAGTCTTTCTAATTGTATGAGCCAATCGTTGCCTTTGCAGGTTTGAGTTGAGTTTCTCCCTCTGGCCACTGAATGATATCTGGCTAATACAGTCAGCAGTGTGACTTCTTCTAGTCCCTTCAACTTTTAAATGTTTTCATTCCATTTTGAGATAACTGAAAAACTTGAGTCCCTGCCTTATAAAAACTCTACTTAGAGTAAGGGCTTCTGGAGTGGGGAGGAGGGGTACAGTGCTTGGGGGCATATAAGGGAGCGATGTCAAGGAGTCAAAACATGAAGAGAATGTTTTGAAACTGATTGAGACCTCTTGAGGTAATTGAACTATAGAGTTTCATTGAATTAGGGAATGATATAATATCTGTATTATCTCTGAATAAAATGGTTTGGGAAAATTTTAAAAAAACTCTACCTACAAGAACCAACAAAGATTTCATGGTGATTTTTTTTTAAAAAATCCACATTAAGAAGAGTTTTATAGACCTCTTAGGAAAATCTCCCAGCTAAACAATAACAGAACATCTTATTCCAAAATTTCAAGTAACAGGCGTTATATTCAACCTCTCACCTAATCCATTGGGTGCAAGACAGTTTATCTTTTATTAGAAAGATTCCTGGAAGTGTATTAGAAGAGCTGGGACTTATCATCTGTTTCATTGTACTTCATTGTAGTCTTGGGTCAAATCACATTCATATTTTTATGCCTCACACACCCTATTGCTAGCAAGCAAATACTACTATCCAATGCACTGGATGATTGTCAGAGGTAAATGTAATGTGTATGAATATGAAGACTTATTCAAGTGTCATAAATAAAATGTCTTGTAGTTACCTCTATAATGAAAATCTAATCAAATAAAGATTTATTCAATGACTGCTACTATGAGGCAAGAGGAATCCTGGTAGTACAGTGGTTACATCTTGGGCTGTGATCCACTTGGGACACAGTTCGAAACCAGCAGCAGCTTTGCAGGAGGAAGACTGGGCTTTCAAGGCCTGCAAACATCTACTGTCTAGGAAACCCACAGGAAACATCTACAGTCTTGGAAAGTCACAGGGAGTCTCTGTGCATCAGCATTGACTCAATGGAAGTGAATTTGGAGTTTGGATTTTGAGCCAAAGCCTGTTTGGGTTTTTTTCTGGATTGTAATAATCAATGCACAGTAGCTTATTTATGGCGGGAGAAAGACAATAAGAACAAAATACAAATGAACATATAATATTAGTAGTCAGTCAGTCCCATGAGGAAAAATAAAGCAGGTTAAAAGATACCATTGTATATAGAGTGATCCTGAAAGGCATCACTAAGCAGATGGTTTAAGGAAGACCTAAATGGAGGAAGTAACAAAGATGAGAAGTGGGGACAGCCATGTGACATGCTTAAGGACCAGTGAGGGGGTTATTGAGACCGGTTTAGTGAAAAAAAGAGAAGCATGGTATGAATTAACATGTATCTAACTTTAATACAATCATAACTATACTTGTCTATTTACCAGATTTAACCCAACGTTCCTAGAAAGTGAGGATGGCACCTAATAGATCCATAGTCCCCAAACTTAACATAATACCTAAAAAAAGAGATATTAAAATGCTTAGTGTATTGTCAATAAAGTATGTACATATGGTTGAATTATTTGGGTCCTAATAAGTGATTATCAGATTTGAATCTGACTGACACCTGCTGGCTAGTCCAGATGCAGCATATTGCTATTAGGCACCACCAAATTGGAGGCATGCCACCACAAGAAAACATTGCTTCATCCTGTGCTAGCCTGTGTTAGTCCAGGTAGTCTAAAGAAAAAAATGCATAGACACCCATGTGCAGAGGGAAGAGCTTTATATAAAGATTAATTGTGCATTAAAGAAACATCCCGGCCCAGTACAGATCAACCTCATAAGTTTGATGTCAACTGTATGTCCAATACCAATCTATAAGATCCTCTCCAGACTCATGAAACACATGCAAAGACACTGAATGCAGGAAGATCACAGGCTAGTGGGTGGGAAGTCTTGTGGATCCAATGGCAGTAGAAGCATCTCAGTGACTCTCCACCTGGCTTCTCCAGCTCCAGTCAATGACGTGGCATACACTACATACACAAAGTTCTACATCTTACTTTGGTAGGTGTGGTAGTTACACAATTTCATTTGTTATTCATGGTAGTAATCCTGTGCTCTTGCTCTTGATGTCTGTCTCTGGCACCTCTGGAATTCTATCTTTTGAATTCCTGTTGTCGCAAGCCTCATCTTCCCTCTCAAAACATGTCTTATAGCTAAGGAACAGTGGTTTAAGGCTATCCAAAAAGTTAGCAGTTCACATCTACCCATGGGCACCTTGATAAAACCAGTATGAACTCCCTAAAGAAAATCAGTCATTTAAAAATTCAGTAGAGTGCAGTGCTGCTCTGAATATATAGAATCACTTGAATAAGGAATCATTTCAGCAGTATAGAATCTTTGGGTTTTTTGTAATATTTATTTGGAATAGCACACACCTTGGAAAGTCCACAATAACTATTCTAAGTCTCTATAATGCAAATCCAAATCCTAATCACACCTACTATAATCAAGTCAATTGTGACTCATACCAACCATATATGTAGTTTCCTAGGATGCAAATCTCTACGCCATTTGCTGAATTTGTGTTCTATTTATTTGAACTTTGCTATTAATGCTGGAGCTAGATGATATTGTTTTGATCTGCATCTCTCTAATGGCTAGTGATCATAAATAAGTATTTTAAATGCTTGCTGATTGACTGAATATATTCTTTGATGAAGTGTTTGTTCATGTTCTCTGCCATTTTAATTGGATCATTTTACCTTGTTATGGTCAAGTTTATCATACATTTTAGAGATACGTCCCTTTCCTATATGCCAATACCAAATTTTCCTCCATGTTTGTTCAATTTTTATTCTTTTCAGAAAATTCTTGGATATACTTTAGTAGCTAACTTCTAGGAGTTTGTCTTCTACAGTTTGAGCATTTTCACTTTTTTAAAATATTTATGCCATGTATTAGGGTCCCTAAATTTCCCACTTTTAATTCATAATATTTATAGTTATAAGTTTTACATTAGGTCTTAGAGATACATGGAGTTTATTTATTTATATGATATGAGATATGGGTCATATTTAATTCTTTTAGAAATTGGTATCTATCTTTCACAGCATCATTTATGAAAGAGATGAAATCTTCCCCAATTTTGTGTTCTGACCCTTTGTCAATGATTAGCTGACTGTAGGTGGACGGATCAGCTTCTGGGGGTCATGATTAATCTTATGGCTTCTGTGACTGAGACGCAAAAACAAGAAAAGCAGAGTGAAGAAGGATAAGCAAATGAGTGGAACAAATCTA
Organism: Nesogale talazaci; assembly: GCA_004026705.1. Lineage (NCBI taxonomy): Eukaryota > Metazoa > Chordata > Mammalia > Afrosoricida > Tenrecidae > Nesogale > Nesogale talazaci. The sequence goes on from PVJH01000357.1 coordinate 7,279, forward strand.
TAATGCATAATGGCTGATCCACATAAAGTCACCCTAGTTGGATGAAAACAAAATCGTGATTACACAAGTGATTGCTTTGACTTTGTAATGAGCAAACAAATTCTCATTTGCCTAATTCTCTCATTCTAGCTTTATACAAACCCAAGATGTATTAGAGGCATGCTGAGCCACACTAAAGCTAGTAAAGAGGGAGTAAGATGTCCACAAAATTCTATTGATTATAAATAGTTTAAAATAATCATGTATCTTATATGATAAAATTTATCTAACTTGATTTTGTGGGATTCTGCAATATGAAAATCAACCATCTCAAATACCTCTTAGTGGTAGGGTTTGGTAGAATAAACAACAAATTAATTGGATATGAATAGACAGATAATGAGGACTCAGCCCTTTTTTCTGCATATTCTATCACCTCTACTTCAAACTGTAACGATCCTTGAAAGACTGCTCAAGATCAATCAATTTACTGACATTATACATTGGTCTGAATAGATCGAGCCATCCTCGAGGAACGGTATTAGAATGAAGGGAGGAATAAACATTTCGCAGTGGGTCTGTACCCCGTAATGAATTTTTGCAGGTCAGGTGTTGTGGGTAAATAGACTATTCATTCTCTGGGCAGCAATTGAGAAGGTGCATGAAATCTTTTGGACACTGTAAATGATTACATGGTATCTTAGCAAACCAAAGTAGTGAATATACCGTAGAGTTAATGCCATCTCAGTTTTCAGTTTTGGAGAATTTAAGAAGCATAGTAATTTTTTTCAATGATTTTATTTGAGACTCTCACAACACAGTAATTATTTTATTGGTGACTGCTGAATGCAGGATAATTTGGTTACTAAATTTCACATTTGATACATTTTGGATTTTTTCCATTTGGGGAATTTTCAATGAATATTTCATCTAAATCGCAAACAAAAAATTAATCAGAGGCTAACCGACATGCTTTTATTCCCAGGTGTCAGAAAAGAACATTTCCCTCTGCATCAAAGGCCCAGTGGAATCCTCGTTTCTCACAAGAACACTATGGGTCTCAATCATACAAATTCATTGAAGGGTCACCTAGACTAAAGTGAATGTTCAATGCTAAAATAAATGTGAAAATTAAAAAGTCTAAAAGTTTCAAAATGTCTGAGAGAGATTGCTGTAAGTAGGAAAATACAATAATCTTAATTTCATTATTTTGAAACCAGTCATAAGACTGGACTAGCCCTGAGAACGTAAATGAATAGCTCACACAAAATACAGTGATATGCATTTTTCAGGAACTCATCATGGTAGAATAACTTCAGTTAACTTTAAGTGGAGTTTTACTTTTCATAAATAGACTGCATATTCATGAGCTTGCATGACAACTGACAAGGTATTATACTCTTCCTACCAATTAGGTAAAATTCTGTAGTTGAAAGAACATATATAAATGAAAATATTATCTTATAAATTGGCCCATACAATGCTATCAAGTTGATTCCAACTCATCACAACACTGGAGGCTAGAAATATCCCTCTAGGGTTCCCAAGGCTGTGAATCTTTACTGAAGCCTACAGACATGTCTTTCTCTCCAGGACCAGCTGGTGGGTTTGATGAACCAACCATCAGGCTAACCAAAACTTACTGCCATAAAGCTGATTGTAAACTACAGTGACTCTATAAGACAGGGGAGGATGGCCCGAGTGGGTTTCTGAGACTGCAACTCATTTCAAGAGTAGGCGCCCTTATCTTTTTCTCGATGAGGGGGCTGGTGGCTTCAAACTGCTGACCTTCAATTTAGCAGCCCAACATATAACCGATAACATCAGCAACTGGCCCAATATACCTTATTATTTATAGGGTATTTTCCTATACTTTACACCATATAGGTTGTTCATTTTCTGCTATTTTGTTGTTGTTTTCGGGTGCTATTGAATGTACAACAGAACACAACACTACCCAGAATTGCTTCAATGCCAGAACTCACTGTTACTGCCGCTGTGTCAGTCCATAGCCTTGAGAAATTTCCTTTCTTCTTTGCTCCTCCATTTTTTCAAAAATAATGTCTATCTCCAGGGACTGGTTCTCATGAAAACATATCCCAAGTGTATAAGACTAAGTCTCACCATTCTTGTCTCTAAGCAGCATTCTGACCATATTTTTTCCAAGACAGATGTTTGTCTTCTTGGCACTACATCATACTTTCAAAAGAAGATGGAAGGAATAAACAGAGTCACTGAACCAAAAAGAACTAGTTGGCATTGTACCTTTTCAGGAGGTAGCATATGAATAAGAATCAATGGTGGTGAAGGAAGAAGTTCAAGGTTCACAGAAAACATTAGACAAAAACAAGACTCTATGGATTGATGGGAAGACAATTGAAATATTTCAACAAACTTATGAAGAACTGGAAGTTCTCACTCCTTTATGCTAAGAAATTTGGAAAACAGTTTCTTGCTCAATTGAATGGAAGAGATCTATATTTGTACCCATTCCAAAGGAAGGTGATCCAATAGAATGGTCAGATTATAGAACACTATCATTGATACCACATGCAAGCAGAATTTTGCTGAAGATGATCCAACAAAGGTACACTGAAAGGTAGGTGCCAGAAGTTCAGGAGAGATTCAGAAGGGGCTGTGTAACAAAGGCTATCATTGCTCATATCAAATGGGTCTTGGCTGAAAGCAGAGAATACCAGGAAGAGAGATGTTCTATTTATAAGATGTTAAACATCAAAGAATACAATGTCAAGGCAAATAAATTAAAAACAAAACTTCAAATCTTGCAACAGATCTCAGAAAGAATATAAAATTCTCAATACAGACCTGAAAAACCTCCAAAATCTTTTACTCATGAAAATTGTGTTGGAGAAACCAGATGGTATCCAGCCATCAAAAAGAACCTGTTAGAAGCTGCTCTTCAAATTTGCAGCTATTTAAGTGAGGTGTCAACTGGGTCCACATGGAAAGAAGCACACCAGCCTGTAGGATCCAAGGATTGTAAATAATGAAGTTCAAATCCCAAAGGAGGAAATGGTGTCAGAATTTAAATTGTAAACATCTGGTTTGCTGACGGCTATCTGTGACAGTGGAAGGCCAAAATCCATTTGTAGCATGCCCCGTGGAGTAGGCCTCTGAACTTAGTCCAGGGTTATGAATAGAATTGCTACCATGCAGAGAACATTGAAACATTGATTACGGCTGGTGTATTTAGGCTAAATTACAACACCTGTTCATTTGCTCTCCCTTTTGATCCACCCATTTAAAAGTTGTTTCCGTTTTTTAATGTTTTCGGTTTTCTTTGTGGTTTCTGTTTTTCTATGTTTTGTCTAATCATTGTTGGTTTATTTTGGGTTGTGTTGTTCTGTTTCCTGATTGTATTTTATGTGATTTTCTCTATATGAAATCCAGGATAGACGAATCTATAAGACAGGCACTTGATTATTTACCCAGGGGCATGGCAGGTGAGAATGAGGAGAAATGGAAAACTAAAAACATTGCGTAATAACAGAGAAGGTGACTCTCAGTCTGAATACCTCATAACCGGCACTCCCAGTGGTGTCTCCTTCCCAAGACTCCTTGCACCTCTTCAGCTGAAAGGTGAGTCATAGGATCTGTTGCTTCTCACACGAGGAAGAAGTGGATGATTTTCAGAAAGCAAGCAGCTGCAGTTGCAGCAAAAAAACCTTAGGACTTCCTCCTAAGAAAGGGCCAGCCTGACTTAAGCTCTCCCGAGAAGACCAAGCAGCCTGATTATGACCTGGAGACCACTGAGAACAAAGCAGAATCCACCTTCGCCAACCTGACTCGTCAAGTTAAGTATCTCTTCACCCGGCCAGGTTTCACGAAGGCCCTGGTCCTGGCCATGCAGGTGAAAGAGCAGGCCAGCAAACAAATGAGCAGCAAGAAACAGCCCCAGTGATGACTGCAAAGAAATTTTAAACTGATGGAAGTTTCCCACAAACTTTCTGAAGCCCCTTGTATATCGACCACACAACTTTGCCTGTTAAATTATTTATAGATATAAGCCTTATTGACAGCAATTACAAGAATCTGTTTGCAAGCATACCATTCCATGATCCATGTAGCTTTTCTATCACCCCTACCCTCTACCCTCACTTTCTCTATACTGATCCTACTAACCACTAATAAACTTTGATATCTATAAAAAAAGAAAAGATAATGTTCTGAAGTTTATTGTGGTGATGATTGCACAACTGTGCTTCATTATGATTGAATAAGAAAATTGAATGATATGTGAGCTATATATCTATAAAACTTTTTTAAAAAAAACTGGGAAAAGTAAATCAACTAATCAATATAGAGGGGAAATTCTGTAAAGATCATGAGGTATGCCTTCCAAAAGAATTGAATATTGAAGGATTACTCTACAGAAAAATGAATGTCCCTTCGGGATATTTTTATAAAAGTATCCCCTTAATTATCATGTTCCAAAAGTCAAATGTGCAGTAAATATTTTAATATCATACTGCCATAAATGATGCATCATTTATGCTAATGATACATGAAGTAGAATAAATATCCAATGTATTATGTGTCTTAATACTGAGGACACAGCTGAAAATATCTAAATTTTGTTAAAGGTAAGATAAAATAAACCTATTTCAATCTTAACAATGCTAAAAAAAATGCCTCTCCCTAATTGCAAAATTCACCTCTAAAACAAGCATTGTTCTTGCTCAATTTTATTGATTTGGTTCCTACTAATCGCAGTTCCATGCACAGCAGATTAAAGTTTTAACTGGTCCTGCCTTTTTCTCACACTCATTAGTATATTTGAGTCTACTTTTGCAAATACTGTTTCATGGAGTAGATGTATATTGTACATATTCTATTAAGTGTAATCAGGGATTGGTCCATTTTGGAAATACATACAAAATAGATGAAATGAAGTCTCACTGTCCTTTCTTTCTTCCTTTTTTGATAATCTCCTTTGTTCTGAAGATATCTCAAAATGATAATAAAAAATAGCAAAAACACAAAATTTCTTTTCAAAAAAATTTCTGAACTATATACTACAGTTATGTAAGACAAGAACACACAAAAAAACTGTAAAAATCCTATGGGGTATAGAAAGTAACCATAATAGAATATCATGTCTATACCAGTTAGCATCAGTTATTTCTCAAAACTAGGAATACACCCGGAAAAATGAAGCTCACCTTAAATAGGAGTGAGGGGAGCAGGATCTGCAGATAGTGGTGGTAGGAGCATCCTGAAATCATTTAAAGCATGAATTCAAAAGAAGCTGGTAAGGACAAGAATTAGATATATTAAAGGGACATATTCTAGATTAAGAGCAGTACCAGAATATAAGTTAAGGCAAAGAAAGTTCACTCATATATCTAGACTACTCTAGGACCTTGCCTTCCTTCTTATATCAGTCTCATATCAAAATATCAAAGACATGATATGGACACAGGATAAATTAAATATAAAAATAACAAAGATCTCACACTAGAACTATTAGTGAATATAAAAAATTTAGCAAAAGGTATCACTATAAATTTTCACACTTAATATTGTGATCACTTGTATAAAACAAGAACATAAAGGACGGATAAGGATCTCTGAGAAGATATAACAATGTAAAATAAAAGATGAAAGATTCATTAATAAAGTTCAGAAATTGATAAAAAATTTCTAAAATAAAAATATTAGATATCTCTTGAGTCATTAATGTATACACATTCAACAACAGGATGCAAGAATTTTATGTGTCTTTAGGAATCTTCAAGAATTATTTCTATGCTCATTTGCACTTTAATAGAAATATAGACACAACAGAATAAGATATTTTGAACATGCAAGAATTATCATGTATGGATATTATTTTAAAGGACTAAAAGATAAATCTGTACCATTCAGGAAAAAATTAGTTAAAAGTCAGTCAAAGGATATGTATTTATTAGTAGTACTATCATTAAAATAGATCTGAGACTTTTATTAGTGAACACATACCTTTTTTTTCAACATTTCAGAGATCACTTTTATTCTTGTTAAGCATTTTCTTCTTCTACAATGTTCCATAATCTACAGACCTAAGATTTATTTGATTAGTACGGAATCTATTAAATCAAGCTGGTTATATGACTTGGCTGTTTCTCCTATTCTTTTTTTTCCCCAATGATTTTATTGGGGGCTCTAACAGCTCTTATAACATTCAATACATCATTTATATCAAGCATATTTATACACATGTTTCCATCTTCATTTCCAAATATTTTCTACTTGAGATCTTGGTATAAGCTCCTCCTTCCCCCTCCTTTTTTATTAATAATTTTATTGGGGGTTCATACAACTCCCATCATGATCCATACATACATCAATTTTATACTGGCCACATTTGCACACTTCTTGCCATCATCACTCTCAAAACATGCTCTTTCCACTTAGGTCCCCAGTATCAGCTCCCCCTATTTCACTTTCTTCCCCACTCCTCCCCATGAACCCTTAATAATTTACAAATTATCATACTCTGTCCAATGTGTCCCTTCAGTCACTTCCCCACTGTCTGTACCCCAGAGAGGAGGTTATATGTAGAACAATTATATCAGTTCCCCCTTTCTATTCCACCCTCCCTCCACCCTCCTAGTATGACCACCCACACCACTAGTCCTGAGGGATCATCTATCTTAAATTCCCCATCTTTCTGGCTCCAGTGTGCATCCGCTGATCTAGCTTGATTTGTCTGGTATAATTGGGATCATGATAGTGGGTGGGAGGAAGCATTTGAAAACTAGAGGAAAGTTGCATATTTCATTGTTATTACACTGTACCTTAACTGGCTCATCTCCTCCCTGCAACCCCTCTGTAAGAGGATATTGCTTCACTTATTGATGGACTTTGGATCCCCAATGTGCACTCTCCCTCTTTTACAATGATATAATTTTTAGTTCTTTGATGTCTGATACTGGATCCCTTTGACACCTCATGGTCGCACAGGCTGGTGTGCTTCTTCAACGTGGCCTTCATTGCTTCTGAGCTGGATGGCTGCTTGTTTACTTTCAAGCCTTTCAGACCCCAGATGCTATTTCTTTTGATAGCTGGGCACCATCAACTTTCTTCACCACATTTGCTCATGCACATATTTGTCATCAGCAGTCACATTAGGAAAGTGAGCATATAATGTTATAATTATTAGCTCTTAAAAATCTATCAAAACTTAAGCTGGAAATGAGAATATGAAACACTAGTATCTTCATTTTTATTTATTTTTAAATCATTTTATTGGAGACTCATACAACTCATCAAAATCCATATATCAATCCATTGTATGTCAAGTACATTTGTACATTTTTTGCCTCCATCATCTTTAAAACATTTGCTTTCTACTTGAGCCTTGCTATCAGCTCATTTTCCCCTCTCCTGCTCTTCCCTCCCTCATGAACCCTTGATAATTTATAAATTATTATTTTTTCATATCTTACACTGCCTGATATCTCTCTTCATCCACTTCTTTGTTGTCCACACTCCAGAGAGGAGGTTATATATAGGTCCTTGTAATCGGTTCCCCCTTTCTTCCATCCACCCTCCCGGTATTGCTACTCTCACCACTAGTCCTTAATGAATCATGTTTTCTGTTTCTGTTTCTGGTTCTTATCTGTACCAGTGTACACCCTCTGGTCTAGCCATATTTGTAAGGTAGATTTGGGATCATGATGGGATGGAGGGGAGGAAATATTGAAGAACTGAAGGAAAGTTGTATGTTTCATCATTGCTACACTGCACCCTAACTGGCTCATCTTCTTCTCATGACCCATCTGTAAGGGGATGTCCTGTTACATATAGTTGGGCTTTGGGTCCACAAACTGTACTCCCCCTCCTTTCCAATAACATGATTTTTAGTTCTCTGATGCCTAACACCTGATCATTCAACACTTCGTGGTCACACAGGCTGGTGTGCTTCTTCCATGTGGACTTTGTTATTTCTCAGCTCAATGGCTGCTTGTTTACCTTAAAGCCTTTAAGACGCCAGACCCAAATTTTTTGACAGCCAGAAACCATCAGCTTTCTTCACCACATTGGTTTATGGACACATTGGTCTTCAGCGATCATGTTAGGAAGGTGAGCATCATGGAATGCCAATTTAATAGAACAAAGTGTTCTTGTGTTGAGGAAGTACTTGAGTGGAGGCCCAATGTCCATCTGCTGTGGTAATACAAAATCTATAATTATATGCACATAGATCTATTTCCTCCTCATCATAAATATATTAACACATGTATATGCTTATATTTAGATCTCTATAAATGTCCTTTGCCTCCTATTTCTTTCCTCTATTTCATTTTACTTTCCTCTTGCCCCACTAACATGCTCAGCCATTAAAAGGCATTATTTAAAACTAGTCAATTAATGGCTAAATGGGTGAGACTTTTAGTATATTTAAGGAATTAAACTTTAAGGAAAAATTTCTATTAAATTAAATGTTTTTAGTGATAAAAACTTGATTGGAAAAATAAGTGAGCATGTATATACTAATATTGCCATTGCTCGTTAATATAAGCAAAGTCATGCTGTCGGATCATGATATAACAGGCTTATCATTGTTACACAGCTAACCATTAAGGACCTCTGGTGACATTTTAGGTTATGTATTGAGTTGCAAACCATTAACATATTATAATTATTAGGGAAAATGCCAACAACAAAATATATACTATGTGGTGAAAAAACAAATAAGAACAGAAATCATACCATAAAATTTAAGAACAAAATCAATAGTAAACATGTGTCATACCAATAAATAAAGATGGGTTGAATCATCTATTAAAAGAAAAACTGCTTTAGAGATAAGATCATGAACGAAAACTACAGATATATAACAAAAATGACAAAATAAAAGGTTTTAAAAACAAATCAAGGGAAAGGCATATGATGTAAACATTTAAAATATATAAGCACCATAATTGTGATATTAGGCAATGCTGACTTCTCATGAAAATGGAATGAGATCAAAAAACTCATAAAAAGTAGTACTTATACTTCAAATGAATATAAAATAATTATGGAATTATCTAAATTATGGCAAGTATAAAAGCATCAAAAGCATTTTTGTAAAAACTATGGGTTACAAAAGCAATTTATAAAACCCATTATTGACTCTTGAAATTTTCTCTCAATAAAATAGGACTATAAGAGGATTTAGAATCAGCAATGGCAGCTGATATCTGGGGTTCAAGTGAAGAGTAAATATTCTGAGACTGATAATGGCAGCAAATGTGCTTGACACAATGGATGGATGTATGGATTATGATAAGAGTTGTATGAGCCCCCAATAAAAATAAATAAATAACTAATTTAAAGAGCCAGCAATTTCATTAGTGGGAAGATAATAAGAACACTTCAATTAAAGTAGACAGCTAGATAAAAGTATATTTTTCATCATTAATATTTAACATTTTATGGAACTAGCCAATGAAATTACAAAAAGAGTGAGATATAGTATATTGTAGAGTTTAACAAATCATTATGAAAATTTATATGTAGAAATAAGTGACTTTACTATATACCAATAAACACCGTTGGAAAAAATTAAAATATTCCCATTTCAAAAAAAATCATTCCAAATTTCATAAAACATATAAAATTTGCATCCATAAAACTTAAATATGTTCACTGTGGGCACAAAAGTGGGAAACAACCAAAACAAATATTTGTAAATATCTGTGTCCCTGGAAATAAAATCCAATCTGACAACTTTTTTAAGTTACCTAAGAAAAGCTATAAAGTTAATGTGTTGCTAGTTTAAAACAAACTAAGTGGAAAGTTGGAGTAGAGGGGAAAATAAAAAAAGAATGATAAAATTCACTAAATAGCTATAGAAAATTAAATATCATATCCATGAATGATTTTTAAAGATTATTGTCATCATACAAGAGGATGTCACAATTTCACGGAAGATTCTATTACTTTTTAATTCCATTTTTCCATGAACATTTTGAAACTCCTGCCTGTTTTAATGTTGTTGTCGGGTGCCATGAAGTCCGTTTCCTCTCATGTGGACCCCCAAGGAAGCACCCCCCAATCCTGCACCCTCCTCCCACGGCAGATGTCTGAGGTCATTGTTGCAGAAACCGTGTCAAATCATTTCTGTGATGGTCGTCCTCTTTGCCACCACCCTGCGCTTTAGCAAGCATGACAATCTTCTCCAGGACTGGTCCTTCCTTATTACAAATGCAAGCACACGAGCAGAAGTCTGACCTCGTGAGAAACAGCCTTGCCTCCTTGCTTTTAAGCACCTTTGGTCTCCCAAGAGATTTGTTCTTTCTCTGACTGTCCATTTTATATTCTTCAGCAACACCTTATTTCGTCAGTCTTCCTTAGTATTGTCTAGTCTCACCAAGTGTATGACCTGATTGGAAATGCCTTAGTTTGAGACAGGCACATTTTGTCTACAAAACGCTGCCTCTCCCTTTTAACATTTTTAAGGGATCCCTTTGTAGTACATGTGCCCAATGAAGTAGTTCACTTGCTTGCCTGGCTTCTGCTATCATGGGTGTTGCTTGTATATCCAACTAAAATGAATTCCTTAACAACTTGAAATTTTTCTGCCTGTATCATGTTGACTACTGTTCATTTCATCACACGTATTTCAACTGTACGTTGAGCAAATAACTTAAGAAGTTAGACTAATATGAATAACTCAGGATTGGAGGAAGGTTCATTAGCAATCTGTGCTATGCAGCTGACACAACCTTGCACACTTAAAGTGAAAAGGACTTGAAACATTTACTATTGAAGGTCTAAGACTACAACCTTCAATATGGAGCACACATCCACATAAAGAAAACAAAAATCCTCCCAGTGACACCAATGATCAGCATCACAGTAAATGGAGAAAAGTTGCATTATAGAGCCATAACAATGAAAAGTTTGTGATGTGTGCAATGAATTTTAAAAAGACCTTTTTTGAGTGGAGAGGTGTGCAGAGAAGAAGCACAAAGTTAATCTGTAGACAATTGGACATTCCCTTAGAGAAGGGTAGTGGAGAGATGTCAGGCCACTCAGGATACAGTATAGCACCAATGAAACATACAGCTTTCCTCTGATTCTTTAATGCTTTCTCACCACCACTATTATGACTCTAATTCTACCTTACAAATCTGGCTAGACCAGAGTATGTACATTGGTACAGATTAGAGCTGGAAACTTAAACATGACAGTTAAACTTCTTAGGAACAATATTGAGAGTAGTCATATCATGAGGGGAAGGGAAAGATTGGGAGACAAAGGGGGAACCGATCACAATGACCTACCCATAACCTTCTCCCAGGGGAGTAGACAACAGAAAAGGGGGGAAAGGGAGACATCAGACAGTACAAGATATGAAAAAATAATAATTTATGATTATCAAGGGTTCATAAGGGAGGGAAGGTAGGAGGTGGAGGGAGGGGAGGGGGGAATGAGGAGCTGATACCAAGGGTTCAAGTAGAAAGAAATTGCTTTGAAAATGATGATGCCAACATATGTACAAATGTGTTTAACACAGTGAATGGACATACGGATTGTGATAAGAGTTGTATGAGCCCCCAATAAAATGATTTATTTTTACAAAGACATTTCTTGAAAGAATAAAATAGTTTCATATAGAAATAACTTGAGATTCATTTAGAAGGACCTCTAGGACCCAGAGACAAGGAATCTCCATTTTTTCAAAGTAATTTATAGTAACTACTGGTGATGGAGGAATACAAAAAAAGATCATGATGATCAATAATTATTGAGGGTTTGGATCACTTTTTTCCCATAATTTTGCTAATTCAATATTTCACTAATTACTAAGCCATATCAAGCCTAAACGATAAACATGGTGGAGGAATTAATTGGCACTTCAGAAGACTGGAGAAGGATCTGTGCAATTGAAGCACAATCAGTATTGGCAAACAATACCAAATATACCTCATACAGACAGAAGAGCACATTAGTTTGGAAGAATTAAGTCAGATTCCTCCTTAAGGAGTGAGAGTGTTTTGCTCTTGTACCCTGATCATGTCACCGAGAGGGACCAGTCCCTGAGAAAGATATCATGTTTGAGAAAGAGCAAGGCCCTGACTGAGATGAATTGACACCATGGCTTTATTTTTATTTTATTTTATTTCAAATAATGGTATTTTATTCTTTATTTATTTAATATTTGAGATCATCATTTTCCCCCTTACTTTTATTGGGAGCTTTTACATCTCGTATCACAATCCATACATTCATCCAGTGTGTCAAGTACATCTGCGCATATGCTGCCATTATCATTTTCAAAGCATAATCCATCTGACTAGGAAACGTGACCTTTGTTATGATTTTGCATTTTGTTTCACATTCTCGTTTCCATCTATCTGGGCCCTTGTAGTACAATTAATTTTATTTATTTATTGTTGTTGTTATTTTTAAATAAGAGATAGATGTGTGTTTTTATTTTTTAAAATAAGCGTAGGCTCTGTCAAAAAACAATTTACAATGTTTTTAAAACTTTTGGAAAAAACAATTACCTCCTTTCTCAGTCTTTTTTGTAGGAGTGGCTATGAGAAATCAAGCATACAAGACCAAGGAGGTTTTCTGAAGATGAGAACACGATGAAAGGCTCTCACCACTTTAGTACTGTACTCATGTTCTGACTTTGAATGCTGACATGACGCGTATTTGTTATATCTTCAGTGCAGCTATGAAGTGATAAGATTATTGAAGAATTGCCTGAGTAATGCAAAGCAGAGGATGAAATTTACAACATCCTTCTTATCACTAGTTCATTGTTGCTTGCTTTCAAATTTCATGTTGTGCTATGAAACAAAACATATGTCTGTTTTCTACGGCATTAAGAGTAGAATACTCTGCTCTTTTGGTATGGAAAAGTATGCATAGCTGAGAGAAAAAAGAAAAGGGAAACAACAACTAGGCAGATAAAGTTTCTGTGTTTATGAAATGTAGAAAGCTAGGAAATACTAAGAATAAAACAAAAAGTCTCAAATTCTTGTCAACTCTTACTGATCATAGAAATGGCTGTTAACTGGCATTTCTTTAGAATCATTTTTATTTTATAGTTTGCTTTAACTCATGCAGTTACCACAAAGTAATCTGATTTATAGAATAGCCAAACATGTGCATACTAGTGTCATGAGGGCACAAATTCAAAGAATAGGTAAGGGTTAAAAATGAATGAGAATGTCCCAGATAAAAATGATAAGGATAAGATTGGGTTTAGGGGGCTTCTACAGCTTGAACTCTAAATTTGGTAGTTCTATTCAGTGAATTTGTTATAATGGAAGGCAGAAGCATAGTTGAATGCCAGAGGGAAAGGTGAGATTAGCTTACCAATGATGCAGAGGTCTTTATTGTAAAGGCATAGGTAGGTATGCAGTTTCAGTCTCAAGATGGCATCTATTCCAATATGATCTCAAGTTCCAAAGCCAATCTGAATTCTCCATGCCAGTTTCTTCAGCACATGTTGTCATACTTACTAATTACACTTCCATCAGGTAGAAGACAGAGGGACCCCTAGAATGCCTCTCTGGCTGAGGTAGGCACCACATTCATCACCAGACAACTGACTGAGACTGACATATTATATACATGTCTGATTCCAGATAAAGATAACCCTCTATCTTCGATGCTGACAGCCGTGTGATTTCTCGGACACCAACTGCCTCAAAGACAGGCTGACCTTCTCAAGTTCAACTTCTCAGGATGTATATTCATCTTACGAGGAAAAAAAATTCAAACAAACCAAACACACACAGACACACTGATTGCAAGTTCAACACAATTCCATATCTGGGAGATATAGCCGTCTTCAGAACTCTAGTGTAAAGGAAAATCAGGGAGACACTGAACTGTATGTGTAATTTAAAATTTAATCTATTCACTTATTAACATAAATGTCAAATGACCCATGTATTTGCAAAATCCTTTGAAAGCTCTAAAGTACTGCATTGATATGAATTCCTGATGTACAATCAAGATAGTACCACCCTGAGGAAAAATATCCATTTCTGACTTCTTATCATTAAGATACAATATTTATTCTCTTTTCCATAGGCTTCTTTAAAGTACTTGGAATCCACTTGCTAAGAATAATAATTGAGACATAACTCCTCTCCTTCTCTGGTGGTGTGCTAGAGTTTATGAAAACCATAATCAGGGATTAAACTCACTTAATAGCGTGTTGGCACCAAGGTTCAAGGATAAATAGATGTCCATTTTTCTATGCTAGTGTGGCAGTCATGTGCTTATGTTAATTTTATGATTGAGATGTAGGGCTGAAGTCTAGCCTGTTAACCTGGAGATAGCCAGTGAGTAGCCCATGAGGCCTCTATGTGGGTATGGCTTTCTCCTGAGACTTCTGGGAAATCTCACGATATTTCCCTCATGAAGATGAGAAGCTATCTTCCCCAGTGATTGGGAGTTAGTCTCAGAGATGATGAATCACGGACAAGACAAGATGCCAGCTTCCAAAAAGCTGGAGGAACCGGCAGAGAGACCACACGGCTTTGCCCTAATGGAACCAGACCTCTGAAGCTGGGGCGGCCACATGGAGGCCTCTGCCAGCACCAGGATTCTGCACCCACTGACCTGTGACTTCATGAGTCGGAAGGAGACTTTATAGACTGATTTCAGCATATGAGTTAATATCGGACTTATGACTTTGAACTGGACTGGGCTCAATGTCCTGTTCCTCTTGTATATACCTTTTCCTTGTATACTTTTCCTCTTGTATACCTTTTCCTTATATCCATATGCGTGTCTATGAAATTTGTTGCTCTAGTCTACCTGGACTAACACAGCTAGTTTCTACTCCTGCTGAGAAAATGGGTTAGAGGCCACGATCTGGCTGCCTCTGGTTACACAAAGGAGATCACCTCAATGCCAATGGTAACAGGCAGGATTCTGATATGCTTCCACACACTATCAGTTTTAATCCCATTCTGACAGTAGGCATCTCTCCCACAGACTTATAATTCTCTGCTGGGTTCCATATTTCATTGTAATGGCCACACAGAACTTGTGACATATGATTATGAAACTCTTTTAGGGAAGACAAGAGTTTTAAAATAGTAAGAATCCATGTTTTCTGCAGCACTTCTCTTTAGCCATGCTGGCAGGCAAGACCTTTTGGTCCTCTGCCTCTTAAGCGCCAGTTCCCAGGGCTTCTGCCTCGTTCTGTGGACCTGAAAGGCTCTGCTCCTCAAGGCTTTACTTCTGCTTCCCTGCTCTGCATCTTAGTCAACTCGAGTGTTCCTGACTCTCAATGTTGCAGTCTCTGGAGCCTGTATTGCTTCCACCGCTTCTGACAGAAATCTTGCATAAACTTGCATAAAAATTGCATAAATCATGCAATTCCCTGTTGCTGCTTCTGAGATATCCCAGGCTTATGGAGAGCAGAATGGCAAAGTTGACCAATTCTCTTTAATTCACCTATTTGCATGGTCCCACTCGGTAATTTTGTGGGAGTTACAAAGATATAGTTAGACAAGCCCTAAGTAATTTCACTTGACCACACCTACAAAGAGATTGGAGAATTGTGAGAACACGTGGTGGACAGGTAGCACTCATTTCCAGTACACTGATGATCAGAAAGTTACATCTCCAGAGGAGATATACCTGGCTGATCAACCAGAAACCTAGAGGTGAAAAAGGCGAGCAGTGGAACTGAAACATCAACCAGCAGTCAGTCACCAATATTAGCAAGGTTGTCCAAAATTCCCAACTCCTATTTTTAGCCCCATCTCACTCAATATTCCCATAGGTAGATTCTCAGTGGATTAATCAACATTTCAGAAACATACACATCTGTCAAACCAAAGGGCATCAAGTTTATTCTTACTTTTATTGGGGGCCGGGGGAGGATGCCGTGTGTGAAAAAGTGGAAGGGTAGCCAAAAAGAGAAACACTCGACAAGATGGATTACCACCATGACTGCAACAAGGGGCACAGGCATGGAACAACTGTAAGGATGGTGCCAGACTGGTTCCGTGTTTCATTCTGTTGTGCACAAGGTAGCTAGGCGTTGGAAACAATTCGATGGCACCTACCAACATAAGGTAAAATAGAATTGCTCCGTGGGGGTTCTAAGGCTGTCAATCTTCGTGAAAGCAAGCTGACACATCTTGCACCCAGAGAATGACCTGAGGGTTCCATCACCAAACTTCTTTGCAGCCCCCGTGCCCTCTTTTCTGCCTGATGCCTTTGTTTATGCTGTTTCTCAACCTGGAACAGCCTTCCCAATACTTAAACCTTTTAAGGCTGAGCATCTCACCTTGATTCCCATGAGGGTTAGCTGGAAAGATTGTTAAGAAATCTAAATTTCAGCATTGTACCAAGAGATTCTGATTTAATAGGACTGGAGTGGGACCTGGGTACTGGGGATTTCTTGAAAATTCTTCTGGTTATTCTATCGTGGAGTTAGACTTGAAAACCATGGGTCAAAGCTTTCTCTCAAATTATTCCATTCTCTGAGAACTCCTAAACATGTCTGGTCCAAATAAATAAATAACATCACTTCCTCTATTTTGAAACTAGAGATATGGAAGCAGTCTAAATTCAGAATTTGACCACAGTCAAACTGCTCCATATAGTTAACTTGGAAGTTTAGACCAGGAGGAGCAAAAGAAGGAAAGGAAGTAGAAACTGAGAGAGGAAGCAAAAATGAGAAGGAATCATATGATTTCAAGACATGAGAATGGCTGAGATTCTACCGAGGCGATATGTCGGCAGCATAATGATGTAATTGGTGATCGTAAATCTCTTTCTCTTTAGCAGTGCTCCAATAAACCAAACCAAACTCACTATCATTAAGTCAGTGCTGACTCACAGTGAAAACTCTGGGTTTCTGAGACTTTAATTGTTGCTGTGTGTACACAGAAAGCTCAGTTTTCCTCTCAGAAAGCCTCTGGTGTTTCAAATGACAGACCCTGTGGACTGCAGCCCAACATGTAAACTTTACATCATCAGTGCTCCAATAGGATAAGGACTGACAACCATTTGGTACCTGTTCTCATCAAAGTCACTCAATCTTTCTGACTTAGAATAAGTGACTTTAGAGGCTTCAGATTTTCCATTTCCCTTCTTCTTTACCCTGAGTAAGAGGTTAAAATATTATATGGCCTTCTCCAAAGAGATATAAGATGGAGGAGACAGGAAGCCTAGAAGGCTGGGCCCAGAGAGGTAGAGATTGCAGTCTTTGGGTAGAGATGCTGTCTTCTGTCCTTTGGCAGGAGAAGAAAAGTGCTTTACTAGCTTCCCCTCTGAGGCCACTCAGAAGAGGAGCTCTGAAAGAAGTGGCATAGAAGCTTCAGTGTGTGTCCACAGGGTTTTGCTAACTTCATACTTAGCTACTGGGATAGGTGAAATAACATAGGGGAATGAATGTGTTGTCCAGTCAGGAAGAGCAAGAATCAGAAGTGCCCCCAGGGCCTTGAGTTTCCAAGAGATGTAAAAGATGACTCACCCCTTGTCCACAAGTCCTTCAGAAGGCAGCTTTCAGAATGGGGCTACAAGCTGGCAGAAGGCAGACATCAGGTGGAGCAAAAAGGTGCATGATCAAAGGATTGTAGCCTGAGGATACCAGTTTCAGCTAGAAAGAAGACCAAGCACTGCTTCACAAGAGGCAAGCAATGTCAAGATTTCCTAAGAAAGCTATTGCAAAGTATCTGAGGCTGCAAAGCCTATGAAGTAGATATCACTAGGATTCTAATCTTGATGGATGAGTAGACCGATTCCCAGACCGATTCTCAGTGGCTCCAAGCAACATCCTGAGATGGAGTTAACCATGTTGCCTGTCTGTTCATCAAGTGTTCAGCTATTTTACACCTACTCTGCAGAAGGTCTTCTCTCCCAATCAGAGGCATATTAAGAATGTGGTATTTCAGGTTATTATATGAGTCTTGGGCAAACTATTGGTCAAGCTGCAGCTGTAGTCACAGTCTAGAAATACTCCCCTCAATGTTAATTTCTGATTTATAAAATATCCAGTCAGAGTTCTGCCTTCTGCTCATGCTGAATTAAAAGAAACTCAGCAACATGACTCTCATTATGGTAGTAGCCACCAGGGATCACTTAGTGGTAAAAGACGGTGCATAGCCATGACTGGGAAAGCTCAGGATCAGGTACAACTGTGGTTGAACTTGTTTGAAAAGATGCAAAGTGAAAGTGACTGGAATCTCAGTGATAGATGCAGAGTGGTGATAAGAAATAAATTTCAATGTTGAAACAAGCATAAGGGAAATTTATTTTACAATATTTAATTGCACTCAAGATTGGGACGGTCTTTTGAGTTAGAGGGCCAAAGAGAGATTCCTCCAGGCATTTAAATATACAAACAGTCATGTAACACATTCCGACAATATCTGCAGATGATCTTCCTTTATTACAGGAGGCTCACAGAGGGGCCAAAGAAGAAGGTGTGATACATCTTAATATTTCCATTTCTATCTCTAATACAATCTTTTCTACACTGCCAAGGAAAAGTGTATGAATCAAAGCTATGTAGCAGTCTGGTGTGATCTTTTCCTTCAGTTGTGTTACTTCAGTCCACCAAGAAGCAGACTCATATATTGAATTAGATGTGAGAAAGACTTATTAGGGGGCCAAACAGGAAGAGTAACATAGGAGGAAGTGGATCAAGAGGTAAATCTGACACCTATACAAGGAGAGAGGGAGGGAAGGACGATCTAACAGAAAGAGTCTCAAATCTGCAGCTCAATTCCTAGAATGTTTCATACAGCTCAATTTGGAGTCTTTGAGCCAAAGTTGCCTAGTGATGGAATTTCACCTGTTACCAGAGTAACTCAGAGAAGCATGACAGAAGGATAACTTGACTACAAATATAGGGAAAAAAACAAAAAGGATGGATATTACAATCATCAGTCAATAATTCTCTTTACAAATGGGAATCTGAGGGGTACATTTTGAAGGGCATCAAAATGCTCTGGGTTTCAGAAATAAAAATGAATTTTGGCTAATTTAGATAAATGCTCGTATGACCAGAGCATTTGGTAGTCCTTGGGATTTATAGGAAAGATAAAGACTTAGGAAAGAAGCAAGAATTCTAGTTATGCTTCACAGTAAGCCAAATCAGAGTGCTGCTGGTTCTTGCACTAGATTCCAGATCCCATTACTTTTATTTATAGTAGATATCACCACTGGAACCACTATTATCATGACTGAACACCCCTGGCTGCACTGCAGCTAACTGAATAAATTCTAAATTGCTGCTTCTTCCCCTATTGCACTTAACATATTCAAAGTTCAAGAAACTACACGCCCTGGTCACTAAGTAGAGTTACTCAATTTAGCAAATTAGAAAAAAAAAAAAAAGGTGGTACCCAGTTAAACTGGAATTAAAGTAAACAATGAAATGTCCTTACTATAGTTATGTTCATGCAATGTTTGGTACATACTTATAAACATAAACAAATCGTCCATTATTTATCTGAAATTGAAATGTGTGGGGTTCTTTTATCTGGCAACACTATCCCCAAAACACTATCTGCAAAACAGAAGATAAGACTCCACCATTTACTGAGGTGCACACCAAAGTGGACTCTTCAATCATGGAAAGCTTACTGTGTCATGGTACCAATGATCAAAATGTCTATTCCTCAGATTCAACTAGCACAGCACACTCTGCTATTATCCCTTTAAAAGGAGAGCCAGTGGGGCAGAGGGGAGGAGCATATGCTTAAGAGTCTCCCAAAGCCTCTGTCTGGAGGAGCACCCACTTCTGCAGCCTGGGACCCCTGGCTTCACCCAACACCAGCTCCCAATGCAGTCCAAGTCCAAATGTTTACAGGGAGCCTCCTGCCCTCCCCCACCCCAACTCAACTGCTTGGAGGGGCCAAAAGAAAAAAAGCACAATAACTGTGGGGTGCCACCGTTCCTAGTGACCAGAGGCCTACCTGCTCATGCTCCTCACTCAGAAGGAAGGAAGGAAGGAAGGAAGGGGGGAGGGAGGGGTAGGGAGGGGGGAGGGAGGGAGGGAAAGAAAGTAGAAAAGAAAAGAAAAATAGAAAACATTTTAAAGAAAAAAACTACTTAAACCTGTCAGGTCCTGACCAGCGCCACCCACCCGCCCGTCCAGGGATCCCGTGCCTTGAGTGCGTCTGCCAGTTTACACCGCCCTTCTGCTGGCTGACCCCCTGTGGCACCCCTTCTGCTGCACCCCTGCTGTCCTGCCCTCCCCAGAATCAGGTTCCAAGGGCTATTTCCGGGGCTATGCCACAGTCACTGAGGGCCCCTCCCAGCGGCCCTGGGCCCTGGCTCCATTAACCCAGATGTAGCTCCTTCATGCCAACCCAGGCACCGCTGCCTGCTGAGGGGCCTGGCCCCTCTCGCCTCCCCCCAGCCTCCGGGGTGTTCAGTACCGAACACTTCCTTGCTTTTTTCACATGTTCTATGGAATTGTTCACCTGGTTTGAAATAATAAAATGTAGAAAGGGAGGGGAAAAGGAGAGCCAGTAAGGATAAGTACTCAGGGACACGTTTTAAGCCCAGACACTTTGCCCGCTTAGAACAAAGCAAGCAAAAAAGACGTGCATGTTCTTGCATCTCTGGGAAACAGGTTTTACAGAGAGATAAACACGAGATATTCAATATTCTGTGTATTTTGTTAATGCCCTCGTCTGGACTTCATCCAAATACAATAGCACGCCAGGGTCACCACTACAAGGGATACACATGTATCTGCCAAGCCCATTGTGCTAGGGGGTTTTCTCAGACATCAGCCCGATGAGGACCTCACAGAAGAAAGAGACGGGGACTTTGGCAGGGCCCATTAGAATCGCAAAGAGCCCGGGCGGCAGAAGGAGTACACAGTGGCCTCTTAACGGCATGTTCAGTAGTTTGAATTGAATCCACTAGCCACTCTGAGAGAGAAAGAAAAGACTTTCTGTTCCTGTAAAGTGTTGCAGTCTCAGAAACCCACCAGGGCAGTCCTACCCTATATGGTCCCCATGAGTCGGGATTGACTCGATGACAGGGTTTGTTTTTGGGTTTGGTATGAGAACTGAATCTGGAAAAGACAATATGCGTACTCCAATGAAAGCCACATTGTCCACCACTGCTGTCTAGCAGCCACTGAAACAGCATGGCTTCTGGAAGTCCAGCCTGGTCCCAATGCATCCCCAAGACTCCGCAACCCATCTCTGTCTGTGTTTGCAGATCAATTGAAGACCTGCCCAGAAAGCATCTTGGAAAGACCTAGAATCCCTCTGAAACAAGTCTTTTATAAAAAGAGGTATTATTGTCCTCAAAAGACACGGTCTCTCCTCTAACCAGAACCATGTGTCCCTAGCCTGTGGGGCTTTGTTCTCAGTGGGGTGTCGGGTGCTGTCCAGCCGTGGAATGTGCTCTCAGCAGGCAACTAGGTCCAGGAGGCAGGAAGGATCCTCGTGAGCCCTTCCCACAGGGCATTCAGCCTTCAAGGGGCCCCCAGGGCAAGCAAATCACTTCATCTCTGCCTTTTATACATCCTCCCATCAGCCTTTTCCAAACAGAGAAAAGAAGAAAATGATGTTTTCATAGTGTTTCCCCTTCCTAAGTGACACCTTGTCTAGACAGTTTCCGAAAGAACCTCTTTTGGATCCTTCTTTTCAGGGCTATATGGGAAAAGGAAAAGTGCTTTTTAAGAAATCTCACCATGTTTTGCAAAAATGCGTAAGATCATTTCTATTTTGCAATCTCACCAACCCTCCTGCACAGAACTCATACACACACACACACACACACACACACACCCCAGATTTTAAGTCCTGTGTTAGCTTACTTTTATCCACAAATATTTATTAAGTATATGCTAAATGTCAGACATTATGCAAAACACCTGGGATATACAGATGAAAAAAATAAAATGATCCCTGTTCCCACACAGATTTCTTCTTGAAAAAATGGCCCAAAGGAATATTATGAAGTATTATATATAAGTCTACAATATAAGTATGCAAATACATATACTTCATTTCAACTAAGCTAGTACTTAAGGAGTAAATTATAAATCCTTAGAATACAATTTTAAAGATATAAAATTCATGGAAATATAGACTCCCTTTCTTCTTTTCTTCTTTCCATCTACTAATAATGTAATAAATGTTCATCATGTGCAGGTGTGGGGACATATAAAGGAGAACAAAGTTCTCTGGGTGCATGCTCCTATAAGGATTACAGTTCAGTGGCAGAGAAAAGCAATAAAGAGTATTTGCAAAATAAAATGATAAATACCAATTATAATAGCGTTTATGATATATTGTGTTGAATCAGTGAATAAATGAACATGAAACACTAGGAAGCCATTCAATGAAAGCGTCTGAAGATGCTCAAAGGACTGGTGAGGTGAGGTTTGAAGCAGGAAGGAGGTGCGGCATGAGGAAGAGATTACTCTGAATAAGGCGCTGTGCTTTGCATTTGTATATCTGGTTTAGAATTTTCCAATATTCATTTGTATCCTCCTCTTGTCAAGAAGGAAACAGAATCTCATAGACCCAAAGGAATCTGTCCGCTGTCATAAGACTATCCAGTTATGGTGGAATTTGACACATAATCTGACAATTACGTGCCACCAGAATCCAAGTTCCTTCTACCACACCATATGCCCTCTCCCAATGACTGCCAAGGAGTCATCTCAGACTTGGAAGGGCAGAGGCAATACGATGAATATTGGGACTTAAGTGTCGTGTACTCTCCCCATCACCACTGGGGTCATCAACTGACTTCAAGTTCCTTAAACTCAATGGGAATTCTCCTCCCATTCACTTTTCTTAATTGTGTTCACAGAAAACTCAAACTAGTAGGCCTTGCTTCCATAATATCTTTAAAATATGTTCCCCAGAGAAATAGAAATGATCCGGGTTCCCATTCTAAATTACAAAAAGAGGGACACTAAGGAGCTAATTTGATGATTCTATTATCCAATGAATTGTCAAGCAGGTCAGATGACAGGTTCATGAGATTTCCTTCCTGATCTGTGCAGTTCCCTGTGCAGGAGCTCTGTGATGAAATGAAATTACTTGGTATGTCTCTTCTATCCATAGTTTTTGCAATCTCCACCAAATAATTAGGTGAGAGTTTGCAAATGGGGTAGAAGACTCCAACTTGAGGACTGGTCCCTTTTTTCCTTTCCACTAGATGCCAAATAAATTTTTTTAGAAGCAGGAATGAGGAATCCCATAATCATCAAGAAAGTAGATTCATTACACAAATTCATGGCAGATCTCAGACACATCTCTGAGACCATGAGACAGAGTAGTGGAGCCACATCAACACCATGAGACAGAATCATGGGCTCTCCAGACATGCATAAAATGAGTAGAGCTGAATACCTCCGTGCAAGAAGCTGGATTTCAGAGTGATGTGCCTTTAGCTGTTTACCAGCATGAAATAAAAGCTTTGCAGCACCTCCACAACAAGTCAGAGGTCAAAGGGCTGTGTGGTTGAGAAGATGAAGATCAGAGAAAGAGATGTGCTTGCCACGAGGCTGGATCTGTCATATTTTCTGGTCAGACTGTGGAAGTCTATTAACTTCCCTAATAAAATCCCATAATCATAAGTATTATCTGTGAGTTCTATGTGGCACTATAATGGATTTACAAGCACCAAAGAAAATTAGTGTGTCATAGGCTGGTATCTGTAGATGGTAATGGAAGTGGAGTGTAGAGGCATGTCTAACCTCACCCTTGGGTCATTTGACCTTTTGATGGTGAGTTGTTAGATATTCCTTCCCCATTTGGGTATCAAGAGCAGGACAGACATAGCCAATACCATTTTCTCACTCTCCATGAAGGGATTTGAATAGAAAGATGCTGTTAGTGCAATAGGACATATTTTCTCTGCCTCTCCCATTCAGCCTTCTGTATGCCATCTTCATTCATGTGTATATTCAATGGAAATATGCAAAGACAGAATTTTAAACAGCAAAGGGATGAGCACATAGACAAAGACAACATTCTAGCTTTGTTTAGGAGTTCTTGGTGAGTGAAACAGATGCCCTCACAGGGTTTATTCTTCCAGCTGGTTTGTAGAATGTTCAAGCATAAACCACCACATAACCGGATAATCGGATCTGGCACAGTTTGGGGCCACCACAGACAATGATCAGCATGAAATGTAGTAAAAGAAAAGACAGAGCATTGATGACTCTAAATTAATTCTGATTAAATGAGCAACTACCGTTTGACGACATGATGAACAAATAGATATGCCTGACATTAGTCAACAGTAATGAAAACATCTATATTATAATTAAAGATACCAAAAAAGCCCTCTAAGATGTAGAGGCTATAGAAAGATAGGGTGATTCATCCTGCACAAAATATAAAACTGTTTGGAATCTGAGTCATGTGGAGCTCAGTAGATTATTGATTCTGGCCAGTGGCGATAGTGGTAATGTTCACAAAGTTTAGAATATTATCTTTGATTTAATTCATTTAGCCTTTACAGGGCTGGAGAGAAACAGAAATCTGGGAGGAGAGAAAGGTTACTTATTGATTGTGCCAATTTCATATTTTTAAAAATGGCTTCCAGAGCCTACCGTTGTGTTAAGTGAAGTCAGGATTAGAATAACTAGAGTTTGGGATGTACAAAGTGGTTCGTAGGCATTCCTCGGTATCTGAGAAGAGTCTTCTGAACAAATCCAAAGTCTAGAATGGAACTAGAGCCCCACCCCCAAAAAAAGGATCTAAGTAGCCTCATCTTGTACAGAAAAGGTGAGACTGTTATACTGTTCCCCCAAGCAGTATAACCAATAAAATATCCAAGAGCCTCCAGGAGACCAAAAACACCGTTGTATTTCTCCTATGAATTCATATTTTAAATTTAACGGAGACTTTAGCTTTATCAACCATAGACCTCTCAATTACTAGGTGAGAAATTGGAAATACACATTACCCAAGGCAATGTAGAGTCATGGGTCTGTCACACAATAGATACCCCTTCTAAGAATATGCTCTGTGGTAGGCATAATTCAGAAATGGCATGAATTATTCTCATCGCTGTACACTCTGCTTCCTTTTGACTGTGGGTAGTATTTGTCACTGTGATAAGATAGCACAGCTGAGGCTATCTTTCATTATATGGGGAAAGGGATATTATCTTGAGTGGGCTTAGCTGAAAGGTCACCAGTGGCAGAAGAGGAAGCTAGAGAGTCAAACTCGGGCTGACCTAGAAGAAAGTAAATAAGTCTATTGTGAGCTGTTTGGCAAGGAAGGGACAGTGACCTGTAGCTGCTGAGTATAACAGCTAGAGAAAAATGAGAACCAAAGTCCGATGACCGCCAAGACATAAGTTCTTTCAGGCAGCAGAGAGCTCGAAAGAAAACCCCCAAACCCAGACGACAGCCACATTCCCTCCTAGTACCCTGATGCCAATCTGGCAAGACATTTAAACAGAAATTTCAGCTATGTTATACCCACACTTCTGACCTACAGAAATTGAGATTAAAAGTGTTGTTCTGAGGTTCTAAAGCTCATTGATTTCAAGGAACTAAAACTTTATTGGAGAGGCATTAGTAAAAATGTAGAAATCTCATAGAATTCAAGACAAAAAAATAAAAAGACTAAATCTGGGTTCCGACAAGAAAAAGCTTACAGGTGAATTGATCACTTTACCACTCACCCTATATTCCAGCCACACGAACTGTCACAGCTATTTTGAACATCCTAATTCTCCATGCCAAGAGTAGGAAATCAGTTTTGCCGTGGGTGCCCAGGGTAGGTGACTGCTATGCGCTCCCTGACGTGCTGCTATGAGGAGGATTTGTTTGACTGTGGTGCAGGATCAGGCAAAACCAAGAAAGACAAGATTGACTCAATAACAACTCTTAAGTAGCTGAACAAAACAAAAATCACTCTCGACTACCAGCTGAAAGGTGGATGATTTAAAATGTTCTTAAGATGCTGCAGACAAGACATCTGGCTACTTGATCCCCCAAAGGTCACAGCATTGAAAACTTCATGGAGCAATTCTACTCTGCCCACGTGGGGTCATTTATGAGTCAAAATTGTCTTGACAGCAATGAACAACAATAAAGCTGACCGAGCCAGGGCAGGAGGTGATATCCTATGTCCCACTCATTTGCCAACTGCTTTGTCACAGTACGTAATCTCATTAGGGAGATGAGAAAATAAAGATTCAGAATTTAATGAACTTTTCCAGGACTGAACATTTAGTAGACAGCAATACTGGTAAGCATTCCTGAGTGACTACAGGTTCTGAGTTCTACTATTAACCTAAAATTTGATGGCTTAAACCCACTCAGCAGGACAGTAAAAGAATGGTCCAACAATCGGCCTTGGTAAAGAAGACAGCCAAGAAAACATGATGGAATAATTTTATTCTGTAATCCAAGGACCTGTGATAGATCAGAATAGATTTGATGGCAACAGTTTCTTTGTTGCTGTTCGTATGTGTGTGTGTGTGTGTGTGTTTAATGGCAATGCTAACCTGAGTGTGACTCTTAAATTTGGTTTCATAATTTAAATTAGATATTAGTTATGAAGATATTGCTTCCTAACCAATAGGCAAAGAAGAGATTCCTATGGTAGGAGCTGCCCCTCTGGGTGTTTAAGGGGCTTCTACAAGGCAAAAGGGAATCATGGAGATAGTGCAGAGTGGAAGCCCAGGGGCCAAGGGTGATGAGTGGAGGCGGACTGTGAAAAGGGAAATAGGGATGTTTAAGAACTGGCCCTCTCCTAATCCAATGAATTATGTAGAACATCGAGAGACAGATTCTATAATTGTTAATTCTCTAATAATATAGGATCTCCAAAATCTAACCAAGAAAATGGAGAATAGAGAAAAGAGCATTAAAAATATTATCAGAATATGAAAAAATACCACAGAAATGTATATGGGCAAATGAGTATAGAAAATATCTGGGATGAGGAGATGGAAATGTAGTCCATTTACTCATCCATTCAAATGATATCTGTTGAGTGTCAACTTTATAAGCCTTGGATTATACATTAATGACCAAAATAGATATGGTCCCTACTTTCATGAAATCTGAAGGAACAAGTCAAAACAATACCTTGCAATTAGCATTTGTGTGTACACAGATATGTCTGTATATCTGTAAATATATATGTGATTTTAATTAGATTTAGCAGTTGAGAGAATCAAGAGACTATTTTATGACCTTGAGTTTCCATGTTTTCTTAAATTATGCATCCTCTGCCAGGCTCTATGTAATTTTTATTCAAGGGTAACAGCATAATGATAATAATGATCCTCTTTCTTTTGTTCAAAAATATTGTTCAGCAGCCTCTGATGAGGCTTAAGAGGTTGGGGGAAAAAAGAAAAAAATGAAGACTAGGTGTGAAGTGGTACATTAGAGGAAATTATCTGGGAGGTGTAAGGCCCTTCAGAAACAGAAAGGCTCCTTCTGGAGTAGCCTACTTGAAATGATTTAACATATATCATATTTGGCATTTTAATACTATTACAGCCCTAATTCTTTTTGTTGTTACTGTTTCCTTCCTTAAACCCTCTTTCAAAGTGAGATTTATGACATTAAATTTTAGACAAGTGACTAAGGCAAACTGCAGAGGCAGCCCATGGTGAGTCTCTGAGGAGACCAACTTTAACTTCAGGGTCTGCTCCTGCCCTTTGCCTCGAATAGAGTTGATCCATAGTGAGTGCTCAATAGATGCTTATTCAATGAATGAGCGCATGTGCTTTCCCTGTAGGAGCTCCTCCTGTCCCTGCAAGGGACTCACTTGTTCGTGATTGTGAACTTTTATGATTGGGAAGTCAGTCCTGTTGTAGAGCAGTGATTCTCCACCTTCCTAATGCCCTGACTCTTTCACACAGTTCCTCATGCTGTGGTGACACTTCAGCCATAAGATTATTTCTGTTGCTACTTCATCACTGTCCTTTTACGACTGCTATGTATTGGGCGACCCCATGTGAAAGAGTCATTCGACTGCCAAAGGGGTCACAACCCACATGTTGAGAACCACTGTTCTAGAGAGCTCAAGGATTCATTCATTTACTTACTTCGTGCTTCATGTGTGTCAGCCATTGTGCTACCAAAAGACTCAAGAAAAGGGACATTCTCATCACAATGGCTGAGGTTGGATTATTTAACATTTATCACATAAGAAATCATGAACACTTTGCAATGAACAACTTTCATTTTTCAAAAAGTAAGATGTTTCAAAAGAGATTCTTCCTACTAGAATGAAGAGACCACCCCCAAAAGAGAAGCACAGGGGGGAATGCAGTCTGTGTGCCAAAATAGTACATCCCACCTTTTAGTTCTGATTTCAGGGTAGAACAGAGACAGATGTAACCTTGAAATTTCTGGATAAAGAGAGACAATGTTTGAGAGGCAATACTGACACATCAGTCCTTTGTTCAATAAGAAAAGTAGGCAGCAAAGCACTTTTCTTAGTGTAGAGTAGGAGATCAAAACTCAACAGAAATCTGATTAAACTGTATTTTAAGTGTTTCTATTCCAGACTAAAACATTGCCTAACCCAGGGGCATGCTCATCCCATAAGCAACCATGAAATCTCACACAACTGTTAAGATCTATACACAATGACAGAAAAACAAGCCTATTATCTATTAGGCTTGCAAAAAATATCAAGCTAAATCAATTGCATTTTGGGGTGCATATGTATATGTCTGGGAGTCTTCAAAAATTATGAAAAATATAAATAAAAGAGATTCAAACTTTTCCACCAAAATTAAGGCTTCTCATTGAAAATTGAAGCCCTTGCTTGCTGAATACAAGAAGAACTCAAAAAAACTTGCTGATGAAAATCAAAGAGAATATTTAAAGGCGTGAAGATAAACAAGCGGCCATCTAGCTGAGAAGCAACAAAGCCTACCTGGAAGAAACACAGAAGCCTCTGTGATCAAGAGCTGTTGGTAGAATCACGTATCAGATATCAAAGATCCAGAACCAAAAGAATCATATCTATGTTAATGAGGGAAGTGTGGAGTGGAGACCCAAAGGCCATCTATAGAAAATTGGACAAACCCTTACACAAAGGTCACAGAAAGAGATGAGCCAGACAGGGTACAGTATAGCACCGATGAAACATATAACTTTCCTCTAGTTCTTTAATGCTTCTGCCCCACCCCTAGCCCCCTATCATGACTCCAAATCTACCTTACAAATCCAGCTAGACCTAAGCATGTTACACCAGTACAGATAAGAGCTGACAACACAGGGAATTCAGGACAGATAAAGCCCTCAGGACTATTAATGAGAGTAGCAGTTCCAGGAGGGTTAAGGAAAGGTGGAGGAATGAAGGGGGGACTGATCATACTGACTAACATATAACCCCCTCACTGGTGAATGGACAACATAAAAGTGGGTGATAGGGAGACAGCGGTCAGTGTAAGACATGAAAAAAAATGTATAAATTATCAAGGGTTCATGAAGAGGGACAGAATGAGCTGATACTAAGGGCTCAAGCAGAAAGAAAATACTTTTAAAATGATGATGGCAACATATGTACAAATATGCTTGATAAAGTAGATGGATGTATGGATTGTGATACGAGTCAAAAAAAGCAATAAAATGATTTTTTTAATCAAATGACATATTGTACTGGGCAAAACAATGTAAGAATATTGAAGAGAATAGTTTTCAGTGTAGATTACAACTCAATGTACAGAAAGCAAAAAATTTCATAACTGGGACGATAGAAAACATAATTATAAACAGAGAAAAGGGTGAAGTGGTGAAGATTTTGTCTTGTGAGGATCTATAATCAATATTCAAGGAAGCAGTAACCAGAGATCAAACAACACATCACAATGAGTACATTCACTGCATGAGACTTCTTTAAAATTATGAAGAGCAAAGAAGTCACTTTGTAGCCTAAAATGTAGACTAAAATCCTCATTTTCAGTCACTTCATATGCATGTGAAAGTGGACAATGAATTAAAATGACCAGAGAATAATTGTTGCCTTTGAAATTTGCTGCTGGTAAAGAATATTGACTGTACCACAGACTACCAGATGGACAAAAAGACTTGTCCTTGTACAGAATATTCCTTAGAAGTGAGGCTGCAGGGATTTGGCGGTTGGGGGGGGGGAGGGGCGGGGGGGAGGGCAAGACTTCATCTCACATACTTTGCACATGTTGCCAAGAGAATAGTCACCAGAAATGAACATCACATTTGGTGATATAGAGGGTCAGCAAAAAAAAAAAAGGAAGACGCTCCAGGAGAGGGAGTGACACAGTAACTGCAACAATGGGCTCGGTCATAATAGAAATTATGAGGATGTCACAAGACTGGGCAGAGTGCCTTCCTGTTATACATACATAGTACTGATATTACGTGGAACTGACTGAAAGGTACCTAACAACTTGTATGCATACCCACTACTCACTTATTGACATGGTTAGTTGTCCAGACATCACAAAGGTCATGTTAGATGAATATAGAAGATGATCACATAGATCGCAAAATGGAGGATGACAATGTCATTGTATAACCAACAAATTACATCATCACTGAACTACCAAACCACTTAGAATCATGGCCCAGCCGACTTGACCCATAACTTTTGTGGCAGTCATGTGTTTTATATCAATTTCAGGATTGGAAGTCTAGGGGTGGAGTCTAGCCTGTTAATCTGGAGATAGCCATTGAGTAGCCAATGAGGGCATGTGTGGGCATGGATTTCTCCTGAGACTTCTGAGAAATCTCACGATATTCCCCTCATGGAGATGAGAGGCCATCTCCCTAGTTGTTGGAAATCAGTCTCTGAGACAACAAACTATAGACAAGACTAGATGGCAGTGTCCAAGGAGCTGAAGGAGCCAGAGGAGAAGCCACACAGCCTTACCCTGATGGAACTAGACCCCTGAAGCTGTAGAAGCCACGTGGAGACCTCTGCCAGGCCTGTGTTGCTTCTACCACCACTGGATGTTATTGATGGACCCTGAGCCCTGGAAGCAAGGAACCTGAGACCCCTGCCAGTGCCAGGTTTCTGCACCCACTGACCTGTGACTTCATAAGTCAGAAGGAGACATTGTAGACTGGTATTGGGCATATGGACTAATATCGGACTTCTGACTTTGAACTGGACTGGGTTGGGATACTTTCTCAATGCCCCATTCCTCTTGTATATAAACTTTTCCCTTATATTCATATATGTGTCTATGAACTTGTTTCTCTACTCTACCCGGACTAACACAACTTTAATCATCACAGTGTGCATTACTCGTGTCTGACACCTTGACGTTCATTCACTGCTGCACTGATGGGCAAGGTAGGTGGATAAAAGATCTTTACTCTTGTTATAAATGATAAATGTTATGTAATGAGATTGTCCATCAATAAGTAATATATATACATACACACATATATGCATATAACTATTCCATAAGTCCCTGTCATATAAATTTTATATCTTTGCTATCATTTATCCCTCATATTTTCATTTTTAAAGTATATTTATCTAGTCATTCATCCATCTACTAACCTACTTCTCTTTCTCATTGAAATGTCAGCACCAAGAAAGCAAAAACACTGCCTCTTCTTTTCAAGGCTCTATTGCTAGGGTCTGAAAATATAGTTCACAGTAGGCATTCAACAAGCATGATTAATAAAGAAATAACTGAGGAAATGTGTAAAAGGAAAGGAAGCATGGTAGAAGTTTATTGTCATATTTGAGCAGGAAGTATGGCAAGCAAGAATTGTGAAATAGAGGCATTCTGCTTACTTAATACTTTTTTGCATTAAGTAATTTTTCAGAATGTTCTACAGCAATCCTGCATTAGTTGTTAACTAAGGAAAAGAAATATCAAGATATTATCAAATCTTTGTAACAAAATTTGAACAATTCCTATAACGATGATTTATTTAGTTTGTATTTCTTTTAAAAACCTTATCTATTACTTTTTCTTTTTTGCTATGGGTCTATTCAAGTTTTTGGAATCTATATGAGATAATCTGGAGTTTATTTTTCCAAGTATTTATACTTGCCTTCCAAGTTATCATATTCATTGAAGTATAGGCCTTCATACTACTGTGTAATTACTCTTTTAATTTCGTTAGGGTCCATTGTGATTTTCCAGGTTTCATTCCTCATCCTGATTATTGATGTCTGATAATTCCTTTATTTTGTTAAATTTGCTAATAGTGTGCTGATTCTGTTAATCCTTTCAAAGAACCAGCTCTTTATTGTGATTCCCCAATGTTTTTATCACCCACTCATTAATCTTCACCCTGATTTTTACAGTTTCTTTCTTCTTTTAATTCCTTTGCTATTACAAAGATGATTTTGTTGACTCTTTTTTTAATTGCTGAAGATTTTATGATAAACTGATGACCATAAACCACTCTTCCTTCTTTACATATGCATTTATTACTATCAAGCATCTTCTAATAACTGTCTTTGCTGTACTCCATAGGTTTGGGTAAGCTATATTTTCATTAACATAAGTTCTAGACACTTTCTAATTTTGTCTAGAATTTGGGTTAGTATCCACTCATATTGAAGAAGTATAGTACTCATCCTTCAAGCATTTACCCCAGTTTTTCAATGTTTCTTTTGTTGGTTTCCAGCTTTACAGCGTGGTGGTGAGAGAAGGAAATCTGAGGGAGCTCTATATGTTTGAATTTACTCCAACTTGACTTGTGCTCCAGCATGTGATCAATTTTCATTCATGAACTTTTAAAATCCACTCACATATGTGATGTGTATATTTATAAATTATTGAACATACTAGTCATTGCCCAATGTCTTCTCATATCTTTTGGTAATATCTTCCTATCCCATTTTAAGGTATAAATCTCTATATGGGTTTTATATTACTATAGGTTAGTTTGCCTTTTCTACAAGTTCATACTAGTGGGATTATATCATATGTACACTTAGTTATGTGTTCTGGCTTCTATCACTAAACATAAACATTTAGGGTTTCATCCATGTTGTTGCATTTATATATATATATATATATATATATTTACATATATATTTCTTTTTTTTAATTACTTAGTTGCTGTCTTGTGTTCTGTTGAGTTGGTTCCAACTTAAAGTGTCCCCATGTACAACAGAATAAAACATCACTCAGTCCTGTGCCCTCCTAAAAAGTATTCTTATATTTGAACTCACTGTTCCAGCCTTTCTATAAAGCATGCAGTATTCCTTGTTGTGTTTGCACAACTGTCTTTTGTTCCATATACAGGTTTTACATGAGCCAATTAAGAGTGCTGAAATTCTATTTCTTCTCAAGACCCCTCACAATTTGTTGTGGTCCACGTAGTCAAAAGTCTTTTCACCATCGCTAAATAACCAAGAAAGCATTTTTTCTGATTTTCTTTGTTTTCAGTCAAGATCCATCTGATATCAGCATTTATATGCCTTGCTTCACATCTTCTTCTGAATCCAGCCTGAATTTCTAGCGGGGCTTTTTCAATGTACTGCTACATGCATTGTTGGATTGCTAAACATTCCTCTATAAAGATAGGCCAAAGTTTATCAGTTCACTTATTGATGAACATTTCACATGTTTCTAATTTGAGTCTATTAGTAATAAAGCTTCTCTGAACATTTATGTCTTTATATGACATATATTTTCTTTACTCTTAGTAGTATTTACTCCTAATATAATTAAAAGTGCATGATTGAATAACATGAAAGGTATATGCTTAACCTTTTAAGAAACTTCTCATAATATCCAAAACAGTTTTATACCATTTGCAGTTGTTAGTATCAAATTATGAGATTTCCAGTCCTTTCCTATCCTTGTCAATACATGCTCTCAATTTTCTTAGTCTTATTCATTTTGATAGTGAGTCATAGTAAGTCATTTTGAATTTAATTTGCATTTTCTAATGACTATTAGTGCTGCTCATCTTTCATGTCCTTCTTTTCCAACTATGTATCTTCTTTGGCAAGTGACTGTTGAAATATTTTGTACATTTTCATCGAATTGTTTTCTTATTAAAATACTTTCTTATTGAAAGTTTGACTAGGCAAGCAGGAAGTATTGTTCTTGACTATGCATCTATCTTGCCTGTAAAAATCTGTTGTTAACTGTACATTCCTAAAGTTGAAGGCCCATCATTGTCATTTTGGTCTTTTTTTTAATTAAATCATTTTATAAGGGGCTCATATAACTCTTATCACGATCAAGTCATTCATCAATTGTATGCAAACCACATTTCTCATTTGTTGCCATCATCATTCTTAAAACATCCTCCTTCTACTTAGGGCCCCAGTATTATCATCTGATATTTCCTCTCCCTTACCACTCCCCCATGAACCCTTAATAATTTACAAATTATCATTATTTTGTCATATCGTCCACTGTCCAATGTGCCCCTTCACTCACTTCCCTATTTTCCATATCCCAGGGAAAAAGTTAAATGTACATCCTTATAATTGATTCTGCCTTTCTACTCCCCCTTCCCGCCACCCTCCCAGTATCACCACTCTCACCAGTGGTCCTCAAGGGATCATCTGTCCTGAATTCCCCATGTTTCTGTATATCTCCTGATCGAGCTGGATTTGTCTAGGTAGAATTGGGATCGTGATAGTGGGTAGGAGAAAGCATTTAAGAACTAGAGGAAATTTGCATGTTTCATTGTTGCTACACTGTTCCTTCACTGGCTCATATCCTCCCAGGGACCCTTCTGTAAAGGGAGGTCACTTCACCTATTGATGGGCCTTGTGTCTCCAATCTGTATTCCTCCTCACATATTATCAGTTATCAGACCTCAAAGAACAAAAATCATAGCATTGAGTACCCACCTTCCTGATATGATCACTGACAGCAAATGTGTGCATAAACAAATGTGGCGAAGAAAGGTGATGGTGCCCGGTTCTCAAAAGATACACTGTCTGGTGTCTGAAAAGCTTGAAAGCAAACAAGCAGCCATGTAGCTGAGAAGCAACAAATCCCACATGGAAGAAGCACACCAACCTGTGTGAAGGTGAGGTGTCAAAGGGATCAGGTCTTTCTTTACATTACAATAAGTCTCTACTTAGGTTATGTTGGTATAGAGTTCAGCATTATCTACTGCAATATCTTGCTTGAAAAATTTACTCACAGCTGTATAAATATTTATTTTTCATCTTAATTAAAAACATTAAAAAACAGAGGTTCTGAAAAAATGGGGTGTGGTAGGGGAAGCACATCTGACATCCTTCAGTTTTAAATGAACACAAGTGAATCCAACATCAACCGGCTAAAGGTCCATTTCTACCAGACAGATGTTAGATATGCCTCCATCCTTTAATTCCCTTTACCTTATTCTGAAAGGTACTCCCCACCTCCCCCAACAATCTACATCCCTGCTGGGTGTGATAATCCCTTACAATGACCATACAGAAATCACATATAACACTCACAATTCTGAGGGATTATTAGGGGAGTTAATAGTTTACCACAAGTCAGGATAATAAAAATTAAGATTATAGTCCTTTTGTCTGCAGAAGAGTTTCTTTACAGCCATGCTATCAGAAATGGTCCTTAGCCACTTAGGCACACAGCACCTTGACTTCCTCCCTGGTCCTTTACACCTGATGAATGCTCCAAGGTCACCCCATCTATAAGCTAGCCTCATTCCTGAAGGCATTTAACTATGCTTATTCCCTGGCTAGGAATCATTGCACTGTCTCGTGGTCTCAGCACTGGTCCTTTACTCTGTCTCCAGTTCTCAGTACTAGTGCTCAGTACACCACTTCTGGCAACAATCACAATCATACACTTACTCTGCAATGGCCTCTGCTCCTTGGATAGTTGGAGTCCTCCGCTTGTGAAATGGCTCGCTTTTATAGTCAGCAGAATTACAAAACTGATCAATTTCTGAATTTAAATTCTTTATACCTTTATACGTTATTGTAACTCATGCTGTAGGAGTTGCAAAGTCTAAGAATAGAAGAGCCATACCAAGTAATTTCACCTTTCCACAGTTACAAATTATAATAGCAAAATATATCTTTTACATCCGGTGGCTTCATAGAAAATACTTGAAAGAAATAAGAATTATAATTGTACACAATAAGAGCTACACATATATTTAAAAAGTAGCTAAATGGTCTAGTCAAATTTAGCCCTCACTACTTGTAAATCTACAAAGGAGTTGAGGGAATAGCCTGAGGAAGACAAGAATCATCTTGCAAAAGTTCATCTCAGATGAGAGGTTTGGGTGGTTCCTAGGAAATAGAATCTTGTTATTCCCTGTACAAGGGGACATGGCCTCTTGCAACCCAGAATCTTGAGGAACATTTGAATTTTCAAAAGAACATTCATGAAAATAACCTCATTTCTTTTCTTGGGGGTCCCACTTCTTCCTTTGAGGACCCTGGCCTTTACAAAAGAGGCTTTTAAGAGTTATTCTGTTATTCTTATAGTCTAATCTTAACCTGATCATCAGCTTAGTCTTTCTTTAGCTACAAGAAATAAAACATTTTAAAATACTGCTGTATAGTTTTTTTTTTTAGTTATCACAAGAGGTGTGATTTCAAGATCTCATCTCGAAGGTTGGCCTCTTAGAGACACTTGTGGTGTCAAGACAATGATTTCAGTGCAAGTGATTCCAGAAAGCAATATTAGGTTTTTGGGGGACTGAGATAGAAAAGAGATGAAAGGTAATAGTTACATTAATTAGTGTATTATCACTAAGGATCTTAGGATAGTTAGAAATAGTTGCTTAATCTGAGTTTGCTTTGACATTTATCAGACAACTGTCATCCATAATTGTTCCTCTGGCAATTGAGAACTTCAGTTCATCTTGCGTACAGATAGACATAATCCTAAGATCAGAGAAAATATTGAGGCACTGGCTGGCAGCAAGAAGCATGTATAGGGGTTATGATTGTCAAGGGAATATGATTGTGGGTCTGGCAGAATAGGGTGTAAAGGTCTACCCTCATCCTCATTTTTGTTCCTTTATCATTTTGCAGACTCTGTATTCTCTTAAGAATTTGTAACTTCTCTCAATACACACTTGCTTTCTGATTCAAAGTCATTGCAACGTCTTTTGTCTGGAATGTCCCCTGTTCCCTGTGGCCACCATACAGCCCTAGTGAATTCCAACGCTTCTTTGAAGTCTCAATTCAGTTGTCACTTATTCTTGGATGCTTCCCCCAGCTTCCCTTGGGCAGAGAGTGATGTTGTCTTTTATTCCTATTTAATGTCCTGTACATATTTCTATTGTAGAGCATTTTGTGTTGCACTGACTGCTTTTCTTTTCTATTTCCCTAAAGGAAATTTGAACAGCATGGAGCAAGCAATTTCCTGATGCTTATTTTCCCCCCTTAGAACATAGAATAAAACCTGGAATAGTGTATAGAATCAAAGGATATTGAGTGAATAAACAAGTGAATATCATGTACTATAAAACAAAAACAATAACAAACAAAGCAAAATAAAAACCTGTAGCCATCGAGTCTATGCCAACTCTTAACGACTCTGTAGGCAGGATAGAACTGCCCCTGTGAGTTTCTGAGACTTCAACTCTCTCTGGAGCAGGAAACCTTGTCTGTCTCCGAAGAAAGGACTGGTGGTGCCAAATGGAAGTGCCGACCTTTCAGATAGCGCCCCATATATAACCCCTAGCCCCCCCCCAGGGCTCTCTCATGTACTACTGTTCAGAGATATCTCAAGGTCTGATAGACAGCTAGCAGCAATGTGGAGAGTAGAATTAATGTCTTTTGACATCCCATCTTGAAGGGAGAGAGTTTTTTCTTTAGAAACTAGAAGGGAAAAAACATACAAATCAACAGCAAGAAAAAAAGGCAGGCATAGATGTCACGGATACCATTTGGAAAGAGTCGAATTGATTGTTGCTTTGTTTTCTTTGTTATCAGAGACCAGGTGGTTGTCCCATTTTGCTGAAACGCATTGGTTTCAGGGTCATATATAGAGTGGGCGTTAGAGCTACAAGGAAGCTCTGTAGCAGCTGGTCCCTTTAGATGTCCAGGCAGGAACTATGTAGTCAAATAGAGCTGCATCAAGGGAAAGCTGTTCACTTTTTGAAGCCTTTATTTGTACTTTGTTGTTCAGATTGCTCTTTCATGAGTATGGTTAATTTATTGCTTGCAGAGTTTCAACTGATAGATTTACTTTTCTTCCACACAACTCTTTTAGTTATGGCTTTTGTCATAACCCAGAGTGCTTATTTGTACAGGTGCCTATTTGGGACTAATTTGGGAATTCCCAAAGAAATTCACTGGGCAAATTTGCAGCACAAGACTTTTTAAATTGTTTAAGAGCAAGGATGTCTCTTTGAGGAATAAAATGAGAGTGCCTCCCCCAATCACGTTATTTTAATAGTCACATATTAATGTAAATGTTGGACAAAGAAATAAGGAAGACCAAAGAAGACTTCATGCATTTGAATTATGGTGTTGTCAAGGAATATTAGAAGTAACGGACTTTCAGAAGAACAAATGAAACCATCTTGGAAGAAGTGTAGCCAGAATTCTCTTTAGACATGAACATGGTGAGATTTCATTCCCCATATATTTTAGACATGCTTTTAGGAGAAGAGATCGTCTCTGGAAAAAGACATCATGCTTGTTAAAGTCAGGGCCAGGGAAAGAGAGAAACACTGTCAAGGAGATGGATTAACATAATAGCTGCAACATTGAGCTCAGAAGTAGCATCACTTTGAGAATGACACCAGTTTAGTCATCATTCCATTCTGTTGTACATCAAGTCATTATGAATCAGACCTGACCTGAGCATACCTAACAACAACAACAACGAAATTCAGAATTATCCAACCATTGCATTTCCTTCAGGATGACTATCCTCATTTCCTTGGGTTGAAATTTTACACTTTTACACTTCTTGAGAAGTACATGGATGTCCTGAGACAGGTTCAGTATTGAAGAGTGAGTTTCTGTTTATTTGCCCAAAGATTTGAAGCAAGGACACAGTGAGAAGGGGGACTTTATAAGGGGAAGCAACACGCTGTGTCTGGTGGGACTACAGGATTCACATTCATCTTAGACAAGTAGCTGAAGTCAAGGTTCTGACTCTCACCTTTATTTTTAGAATCCTCGTTTTTGAGATCACTGAGGCAGGAGTCCTCTCTCAGGAGGATCCCACAGAATACAAACTTGAACATATTAATGGATAAAACAGAGTATCCATTTATAATCTCTTTTACTGACTCATATATCTCACATATATTAGAAGACGCATACCAGAATCTCTCTTTATCAAGTTCTACTAAGGAGCTCAGTAGCAATGGGACACTAACCTCCAGATTAGTCATTCAAACCTCTGCCTATTCCTTGAGAAACAGATGAGGCTCTCTCTGCCAGTAAGGGAACCCTGGTGACAGCTGAGGACAGCAGCTGGAAACCACCTGCGGCTCTGAGAGACAAAGAGGAGGTTTCCCTTTCCAATACAGAGTTACACTCTCAGACAACCACAGAAGCAGAGGGTCATGATGAGTTGGCATTGACTCGATGGCAGCAAGGTTTATATAGCTATTATTATTTAGTTCTCATAAAGATTTACAGTCTTGGAAACCCAGCATCAGAATGTGATGAGCCGGAATGATCTAAAAGGCAATGTGGTTTGTTGGGATAGAGAAAAGAAGTAGCAGAAGGCAGGTGGTGAAAGAGGCATTTAGTTTCATGGACCAAGTTGTTAGGTAAAGATTAACTGATAGAATGATGTTTGAATAGGGACTTGACAGAAGTCAGAGACGCTTAAGGATTCCTGGGGGTGGGGGGGAGATGGTTCAGATTAGAAGGACAGAATGTGAAACGTTCCTGATGTGATTAAGGTTATGCTTTGGATATTGCTTTACGGAATGGATCACATGGAATACTTATAAGACCAAAAACCAGTCACACTGCCATGGAGTCAGTGGAGAGTCCTAGTGACTCTGTAGGGAGTGCTGCCCGGCCCCTGTGGGGTTGCAAGGCTCAATCTTTAGAGGAGTAGAAGGCCTCATCTTTCTTCTGTGGAGCAGCTAGGAGTTTCAGACTGGTGACCTTGCAGTTTGCTGCTCAACTTATAACTGCATCACCAGGACTGATAGCAATTGTATATTTGTGTGCATAGCTTTCTTATTTTATTCCTGAAAGCAGAAGTAATTTTTTTCCACCTTGTAACCAAAAAGAATAGGGGGTACAACCTTGTAAGCTCTAAAGAATAGAACCTGACAACCAGGGCACAGTAAAGCACCCACAAAGCACACAACATTTCTCTGGTTCCTTGAGGCTCCCCATGCCCACTCCACCCCCACCCCCACTATCATAACCCCAGCACTGCCTTTCACTGCCAGCTAGACTGGAGAATGTGCTCAGGACCCATGGAATCCAAGAACAGGAATGGGAATAGGGAGACCAGAAGGGTAGTGGGAAGGTGGGGAGAGGAGTGAAGGGAGAGGGAACAAATCACAATGATCAACACACAATCCCTCTACCCCCCCCCCTTTCAGGGTGATGAACAACAGAAACCTTGAGGGAGAAGAGACAGCGGTCAATGTAAGATATGAAAATAATAATAATTAACAATCTAACAAGGGGGCGGATGGGAGCTGATACCAAGGGCTCAATAGAAAGTAAATGTCTAGAAAAGCAAGATGGCAACCTATGTACAAATATGCTTAATACAAGTTATGTATAGATTATTATGAGTTGTAATTTCCCCCAATAAAATGAACTTTTTAATGATAATAGTAATAATAAGAAGATGATCTGATAGAGAATAAACAGCCTATAAATATGTGGGGGTTGTGGGGAGGGGGTGCTGGTTGAGGAGAGAAAGAACAAAGGAGGAGGTTGGAATCCAGGAATGAAGAAAGGAAATGAGGAAGGAAGGGGGGAAAAATCCCAGAAAAAGGTAAGCGAAGCCTCTTGACTTTCAGGAGAATTCTCTCCTCTGATTTGGGCAAAGAGAGGCACGAGTACCAACTCCCAGGCCTTTTCCTCCATTCCTTCTCTCCCATCTGCTTCTGTTGCTAAGCAGTAAAACACATGTTCCCTTTGAATGTGCTAACGAGTTTATCTGGGTTCCTATGAAGTCTGAAGGGTCGGGAGGAGCTCTGCTGAGTCCTCAATGTGACTTCTTCTGCTAGTCTTTTCACTGATGTATTTTGTGTTGATTTTATAGTTCAATTCAGGAGATCTTTACTTTTTCTTCTACTAAGACCCTTAGGAGAACTTTTCTTTTGTCTCATGTCTCTCCTTAACATGCCTCCTTCCTAATATTGATCTGATCTCTGTTATCTACTAATTGGAACAAATGCTGTAAGCAAGGAGAGGAGCTTTTCCAGATGGACACTTCTATCTTGACTGAGTTCAAATTCCTAAGCAGTTGAGTATGGACTTTTGAACTTGTGGTTATGAATCTCTCTCAATTTGATGACAAATTTGTATGAGATGCTATCTGACCTGAAAAGG
Source organism: Nesogale talazaci (assembly GCA_004026705.1). Classification (NCBI taxonomy): domain Eukaryota; kingdom Metazoa; phylum Chordata; class Mammalia; order Afrosoricida; family Tenrecidae; genus Nesogale; species Nesogale talazaci. The sequence goes on from PVJH01000357.1 coordinate 48,603, forward strand.
ATCCACTGGAGAACTGAATTTTTATTATGTGAGCTGGGCGGAACCACAGAGTCTAGCTTAGGTTTCAGGATGGGTGAGAACAACCATATATTCACAATTAAAGGCTATATGTATTTTTTCCTGCACCAGCAAATCAATTTTGCACAAATTATTCCTGAGATTATTCCTCTCTGCAAAGGGCTTTGCACTGGTCAAGAGTTTCCTGTTAGCCCTTCCTGACTCTGGGGTCTTCCCTCTGCTGAGGACAAAGGAGGACTTTTGGCAGTGGCCTTGAGTTTCAGGGTAGAAAACTTCCAGGACAGGGCTGGTGCCGACATTCAGAAGCTATGTTTTCTATGTTATTATTCAGCGAATATTTTCTGTATCTAGATTCATATTGTAGATAGTTTAGTCTTTGATGGCACATGGTTTCTGCAGCACTGTTTTAAATATTCTACAACAACACAGAACAGTCATAAAACATGCATAAGTATATGGTTATCGCTATCTTCTAATAAAACATTATTGATAGAAACAGATGTGGCCTGAATTTGGTCAGTGAGCAGTAGTTTGCCAGTTTGGGGACTAGACTATAAAAGTCCTTTATTGTTGCTCTGATTGCAGTACATATTTTGTTGTGAGCTTCCTGGTGGTTCTCATTGCCACGGTGGGGTGACGGTGGGGAGGATGTTGAATATATAGTGTTGGTGACATATTTTAAGAGTTTGGCCTCAACTGCCTTTTTATCTAGGCTTTCATGACCCTGGCTTATAATGACCTCATATAGTCACTTTTCTTAACTAAATGTTATTGATCCCACTGAGGATCAACTCAAGGTTCGTTCCCTATGATGTTTGCTCCCTTTTTTGAAATGCTGTTGATCAGTTAATTCAAACTTTTCTGAGCACAAGTTCTGGACTGCCATCTTCCTGAGAGCAGAAACCTACATCTTGATAATTATTTAAATTTAAAAGGTTTCAGGATTCCTTTCTTGAGTACGGTAGGAGCTGTGAATAGAATATATTAATTCCTGTAGCATATTAGTATGTGTCCATTTGAATTTGACAAATGAATGGAAGCCAAATTCTTTCTTGAAAACCATGGATAACTCACTATGACTTTAGTAGTCTAGCCCTTCAAACAAGATAGGGACTGGTGACATTATCCTTAACCCTAACCTCAGGAACTCTGGAGATAATATTGCAGATTATAAACTAACTGCCAACTTAAGAGGTCATAGATAGCCTATGATATAAGGTCCATGGAGAAGCTCATAGTTTCCAGCACCTGATCCAGTCTATCAAATGTCATGTAGCTGAGGGCAAAGCTCAGATCTGCCACTGATACCCTGAGTTTTGAGGTCAGCCAAAGCTGATTCCTGCAGGAAGCTTTGCCTGTGTCAAATTAGTGTGGTCATCTTTCCTAAATAAACAAGACTTGAGTTATCCAGTCATCTGTTAAGTAGTCCTTAATATCTTAATCACAAACATCCCCCACTCCTCACTGACATAAAGTTAATTCTGACTTAAAGTAGTTATATAGGAGAAAATAGAACTGCTCTATAGGGCTTGGGAGATGACGAGCCTTTGTGGTCCTAGACAGCCACACCTTTCTTCTGGGGATAGCTGATGGCTTTGAACTTGACTTTGCTGTTTGTAGCCCCAACAGTTCCCACACGGTGCCACCAGTGCTCCTCTCACAAATTTCACACTGTTCTTAATACTGATAATCTATAGAGAATTATAAAAAAAATACATGATATCTTTACCTTCCTAATTCATTTGTGCAAATAGGTTTAGATTTGGTTCCACGGTTAAATAGACATATGTACCACAATTCAGCTAGAACTGTGATGATCACTGGTGGCCAATAAGTGTCCCAAGAGCTCACAGGAGTGTTAGATTACTGTATACTGGAGAGCTTACTCCCCAATCCCTCCCCCACCCAAACAAAAAAACCCAAACCACCCACGCCTACTATTGATTGCATTCTGCCTCATTGTTGATAAATCTTTACAACAGTGGACAGTCTTATCTTTATCCTAAGGAATGGCTTGTGGATTTGAACCATGTACCACAAAATTAATAGTCTATTCACATGACCCATAGTCCTTCTAGGGGTTCTTGCTGGAGAACTAGGGATGAGGTCTACAGATGGTGGTGGGTTCTAGCTAGGCCATAAGAAAAAGCACATTTTGAGCAGATTTGTAAGGAGAGACTTGTATTGCTCAGAGCTGGAATGAGATCAATTTCCTAACGAACCCCTTTCCCTCCCGTCCATGTGGTGTGTGATCTGAGAAAGGTCACTGGGGATAAGATATTGAATGTTCCCAAAAGTTCCTGTCTTCTCTGAAAAATGCATTGAGCCCTTAGCTGGAAGTGAGTCCTTTAGAGTAGCTCCCCATCATCCCAGTAAATGTGGCCATTTGGCAGTCTGGTCAGATTAAAGGTGCTGTGAAAAAGTCTCCTTCCTCATCAGAACCCATTTCATTCACTCAGTGCCAAGTTGACTTTTCCCTGGGCTCCCGGAGGAGGCCATGGGCTAGGCTGCACAGCATCCTGGACCTACCTGAAAGTGAAAGCGAATTCTGGCTGCAGGAACAGTGCAAAGAGCTACATATGGGACATCATCTGTTCCTGCTCACTTTTTCCCTCTGCTGCAATGAGACCAGCTCTTCCGCTCTGAGGGAGATGGCAGCTAAGGTTGAGTCTGTCTTTAGGAGAAAATATTTATCAACTTTCAGATAGAATTTAAAAAAATGTTTTTAACTCTACTACATCACTTATCATGCATTTAACAGAGACCATTTAACAGGCACTAATTTTGCACCAAGTACTGTGTCGGTTGCTGAGGATAAGACACTGAATGTTCCCCAAAGTTCCTGTCTTTCTGGGAATTCCAACAGACAAATTAAGGCAACAAATTATAGGTGGTGACGAATGTTATGAGGCAATGATGAACAAGATTATATAAAATTACTAAGTAGGGGTACCTCACCCAAAATGTGGGAATAGTATGAGAAAGCCTTTTAGATAAACTAACGATTAAACAGGGTTTAAGTTTAAGAAGACATAGGAGATATTAGTTGAACTTGGTTGGGGAAGTGAAAAAGCAGTGGGAGAATAATTCTAAATCTAGGAAATTAATGACTGAAAGCCAGGGGATAAGAGAAGTCACAGAGCTCTCAGGGGTTGCTGGTAGTTCAGTGGGCAAGCAGAGAAGAGGACGGTGAGCCATGAAGTTTGACAGGTGCCACCTAGCCTTTTGAGACTCAAAGCAACCCAGTGTACAAGAGAACGAAACACTGTCTGGCCCTGTGCCACTCTCACCATGTTCTTATGCGTGAACCCATGGGCGCAGCCACTCGATCTACCCATCTGATCAGCATATGTCTTTCTCATGTTTGCTGCGCTGTTACTTCACCAAGCATGGTGCCATGCTCCAGCACTAGTCTCTCCTGAAAACACGTCTAAAGTATGGACAATAAAGTGTCATTACACTGGCCTGCAGGAACTTTCTGGCTGTACTTCTTCCAAGACAGATTTGTTGTTCCTTTGGTGAACCACAGGGTCTTCAAAAATCCATCACTACTACCGTAATTCAAATGCCTTGATTCTTCTTCAGTGCTTCTTATCCAATGTCCTGGCTTGGGTCAGGTGCACGTTATTCTTAAAGTAGCGCCCTTGATTTTCAACAGCTCAAAAAGGTCTTGTGCTGAAGATTTACCCAGTGCAATGCATTCTTGCATCTCTTGACTGCTGCTTCCGTGAGCATGGATTGTGGGTCCAAGCAAAGTAAAATCCTTGACAGCTTCAACCTTTTCTCCATTTACCATGGTGCTACCCAAGGGTCCATTTGTGAGCATTTGTGTTTTCTTTACATTGAGTTTTAATCCATATCGAAGGGTTAAGAGAGGAGTATATATCAAAGAGGAATTGTATATTAAGAAAATATACCAGCCCAGTCCAGATTAAGTTCATAAATTCAATATTAGCCCATGAGTCTAATACAAATCTCCAAATTCCTATTTAGATTAAAGCAAAACATGTAATGACACCAAATGCAGGAAGATCACAGTCCAATGGGTGGAAATTCTTGTGAATCCAAAGGTAATGGAAGTGTCTCAGCACTGGCATATGGCTCTTCCAACACCAGGCTCTAACATAGCTCCATGTGCTTTATCAGCAGGAAAATGAAGCAGAGGAAGAGTTTGCCTGTTTATGGCCTCCAGTGATCTATTCATCTTCAGGGCACCTCCAAATGAGGTCATCAAGCTGTGATATGATTAACAGACTAGACCCCACCCCTCCACAAATTGACACCAGATTATGTAACTACCACAGACAGTAAACACTTGTATTAGACTAGAGAAACAAAGTCATAGACACAATCATATGTGTATAAGAAAGAGTTTTATATAAAGGGGAATTGCACATTAAGAAAGCATCCCAACCCAGTCCAGGCCAAGCCCATAAGTGCAATATTAGCCCATATGTCTGATACTGAACTATAAAGTCCTCTTTAGATTCATGAAGCACATGCAATGATACCGAATGCAGGACAATCACAGGCCAGCAGAAAGAAAGTCTTTGGATCCAGTAGCATTGTAAGCATATCGTTTGTGGCTAGTCTGACTTCAGAAGTCTGGTTGCATCAGGATAGGTCTATATGGCTTCACCAGCTCCGGGCACTAGTGTAGTTTCATGTGTCTTGTCAGCTGCAATGTATCCCAGGGAGCGAGCACAGAGAGAGAATCTGTCTCCTTCCTCCAAGAAAGAAATCCAGGAATTCCCAGAATCCTTAGGGGAAGGATTCCCACACAGAGGCCTCATTGGTTATGACCTGATAGAGAGATTAGACTCCACCCCTTCACTTATTTCTCTCAAGTCTCAAACTGACACCAGATTATGTAACTACCACATTTAAACACATTCTATCAAGATAGTATAACACTGATACAAAAACTAGGTAAAGATCCAACAAGAGTAGAGAACTACAGGCCAGTATCTCTAATGAATATAGATCCAAATGTCCTTAACAAAATATTCGTCAATAGATCAATAGAATAAAAAAGCATATAAAAAGAATAATCCATCATGACCAAGAGGGATTCATACCAGGGATATAGGGATGATGTAACGTCTGAAAATCCTTTAACATTATCACATTTAAAAGAAAAAGGATACAAATCACATGATAATATCAAGAGATGTAGAAAAAACATTTGACAACATTGAACACCCATTCCTAATTAAGACACTCAAGAAAATAGGATTGGAAGGTAATTACCTCAATATAATACAAATTATATATGAAAAACTGATACTTCTTTCTAAGTTTTTGAGGATATCTCTTACAAGTTTCCACACCAGTTATACTATTTTAAAATATCACTAGCAATGTAAAAAAAGAAAAGAAAAAGAAAAACCAACAGTCAGAGTTACAATCAAGGGATAAAAGACTAAAAGATTCCTATTGAAAAAGGGGGCCAAACAAGGATTACCCATGTCCCCAATTTTATTCAACATGGTCCTGGAGATCCTAGCTAATAATATAAGGCAATGGAATGATATCAAAGCTATAAGTATGGAGAAAAAAGAAGCAAAAGTATCTTTTTTTTTTTTTGCAGATGACATGAGTTTATATACTGAGAACCCCAAAAGCTACACAACAGGAATATGGGGGCCAGAGAGGACTATGGCAGAGTGACAGGATGTGTTCAACAAAACAACTCAATTGGATAGCTATAGACAACAGGTGGGATTATAGAAAAAGAGATCAAGAAGATAGTACCCTTCACAATAGCGAAGCTTAAAGTTAAATATCTAGGGATATTTAATAAAGAAAAAAAGACATATACAAGGAAAACTAAATGACATTGTTATAAGACACCAAAAGAGACCTTCACAAATGGAAGAACAGCCCATGCTTATGGACCAGAAAACTCAGTATTGTAAAGATTGTAAATACTACCAAAGGGACTATACAAGTTCAATGCAAGGCCAATACAAATACAAGAATCTTTTCTCAAAGAAATGGGAAAATTGAGTACCATCTTCATAGGGAAAAGGTAGAAGCCCAGAATCGTCAGTGAACTCAAGAAGACAAATAAAGAGGGTGGACTTGCTTTACCAGATTTTAAAAACTTATACAGTCACAGTGTCAAAACAGCATGGTACTGGTATAATTACCATTGGATAAAAACAGAAAACCAAGAAGTACAATTAGCAGCATACAGGCAACTGATTTTTTAATACAACCCCAAAAAAAATCAAATGGGAAGCACATGTTCTATTTAACAAATAGTGCTGGAAAAACTGGATGACAACCTACAGAAGAATTAAAGAAGATCCTTACATAAAGAACAAATTCAAGGTAGATCACAGACCTTGAGGTAGATCCCCAACTATTAGGATTACCAGTGAAAAAATAGGGACAATGCTAAGAACCTTAGCACAGGGATTACATGGGCCATCAGAATTAAGGAAGGATACACTCTTAGAGGAAGATATAATAGAAGGGTGGGACATACTAAAGATAAAACACTGTGTGTAAATCGAAAGACTTCAGCAAGAGGGTAATAAGAGAGCTCACAGAATGGGAAAGATATTAAGCACTGATATATCGGATAAAGGGCTTATTAAAATCTCCAAACTTACAACAAGAAAATACAAATGAATAGCCCACTGAAGAGATAGACAAAAGACTTGAACAGAAGATTCACAAAGGAAGAAACCCAAATGGCCAATAAAAGAAAATGTTCCTGATCATTAACCATCTGGGACACGAAAACTAAAACAACTATGAGATACCAACTAACACCCACAAGCTAACCCAATTCAACAAAACAGAAAACAACACGTGGTGGAGGGGATATGGTGAGATAGGAACTCTCATTCACTGCTGGTGGTCTTGTAGATATATACAAACACTGTGGAAAGTGATCTGGCGATACCTAAAACAGTTGGAAATTGAGATACCTTCTGACCCAGCCATTGCACTACTGGGCACATACCCAGAAGAAATAGGCCATAACGAGCCATCTGTTCTCCAACGTTCATTGCTAAACAGTTCACTATCACAAAGACAAAACAAAACTGGAAATTGTCTAAATTTCTTTCAATAGACAAATGGATTAAAAAACTCTGGAATATACACATATGCTGGATTGGCTAGAAAAACAAATTCAGTGAAAATGTATGTTTTATATCGAGAATGATATATTTATAATGCAGTCCAGCCAAGTCCAACTCAACTCTAAAGCCCGTGGTACTTACAGAACCATAGCCCCTCTTCAGACTAACACAGCCACATGCAATGATGCAGAATGTAGAAAAATCACCGGCACATAGGGAGAGTCTTATGGAACCATGGTCAGTGGACATATGGTGGGGCACTGGAAGCTCTCACGGTGGCCACCAGAATCCTGGAAAACAGAAAGACAGAGTGGCAAAGTGAGAAGGAAGCACCATCAGGCTATGACCTGATTGATGATAGGATTCTATACCTAACCTTTAGTACATCTTCAGATCAATATAAAATTATCTAATTACCACGTCTTTCTCCAATTCTGTTGCCACATTCTTCTTCATGTAAGGTAGCTTCTCTGATTATTTGTTCAGCATTTGGATTTAGCATGATGACACAATATGTGGTAGTTAGATAATCTGGTGTCAATTTGGGACTTGAGAGGATTAAGTCGAGGTGTGGAACACAGTCTGTCAATTGAGTCATAGCCAATGAGGCCTCTCTGTGCACATCGCCTTCCCTCCTTGGAGGTGGGAGAGAGACTATTTCTCTGGTCTCATGCCCTTAGAGATTTTCTACTGACAATGTTCACACCCTGGAAGACACACGACTGACAAGACACATGGCACTATGCCAGTTATTCTCAACCTTCCTAATGCTGTGATCCTTTAAAATAGTTTCTCACATTGTGGTGACCCCCAACCATAGGATTATTTTCACTGCTACTTAACTGTATTTTTGCTACAGTTATGAATTACAATGTAAATATCTGATATGCAGGATGAATTTTCATTGTTACAACTTGAACATAATTAAAGCATAGAGATTCATCACAAAACATTATGTAATTATATACGGTGAAACTTTAATTTATAATTACAAATAAAAGAAAATTTGTCTTGAAGCACAGATTAGCATGGGTAACATTCTTCACCACTGGATTCTTGTATGTTAGCATATCTGCATCTGTTTTCCAATGGTCTTATGTGACCCCTATGAAAGAGCTATTCAACTCCCAAAGGGATGGTTACCCACCATATTGAGAACCGCTGCACTACACTGATAGATCCTGTTCCCTGGAAAGTGGAGAAGCCACATGGGAACTCTTGCCAGCACTGAGGTGCTTACAACACCAGTAGATCCAAAGACTTTCTACCCACTGGCCTGTAATCATCCTGCATTCGGCATGATTGCATGTGTTTCGTGAGTGAAAGAGGACTTTATAGGTTGGTATCAGATATACGGGCTAATATCAAACTTATGGGCTTAGACTGGACTGATTTGGGATGCTTTCTTAATGTACAATTCCCCTTTATATAAAACTCTCTCTTATACACATATGAGTTGCATTGGATTTGTTTCTCTACCTACATGGACGAACACACAATTAAAACTTGGTGCACACATTTCCTGATTTTAAAGAATGTGGGATTTCTTTTATCCTTATTCCTTGTCTTTCTTCTTTTTTTCATTCTTAGCACAGCTGCCTCTTGAGCCTGAGCACAATGAAATGTTTTGAAATTCCCATTCTTCACAAGATTGAGTTTAATGCCTCAATAAAACACACGTAAAATGTTTAAAAAATTTGTATTCTCTGCTTGTGCCAAGGTCCATCTAATGTGAACAATGATAACCCCCATTCTTTATATTCTTCTGAATCCAGCCTAAACCTCTGGTGGCTCCCTAGCAATACACTGCTGCAACCATTTTAGATGATCTTCAGCAAAATTTTACTGGCCTTTGATATCAGTGATCTTGTTTGATGATGTGAGTATTCTGTTAGGTCATCTATCTTAAGAAGGGGTACAATTACTTGACCAAGTAGCTGCCTTCCAAGTTTCTTGGTATGGATGATTAGGTGCTTCCAGGCTTCATCAGCTTGTTGAAAGATTCCAGTTAGTATTTCATCACTTCCTGGTTGCTTCTTTTTGGCTAATGCTTGCAGCGCAGCTTGAACTTCTTGTTTTCGTGCCATTGGTTCTCGTTCATAGCTTACCCCCTCAACTGGTGGAATGTCTCGTAGTTCTTTTGGGATAGTGACTCTACGGACTCTTTTCATCTTCTTTTGATGCATCCTGGATTGTGTGATATTTTATCCCTACAATTTTTCCTAATTGGAACTCCAGGTCTTAATTTTTTTTATCAGTTTCAGACATGCTGAATGACTTCCTTCCCTCTTGGCTTTGGAACAGCAGGTCTTTGCACATTTCATTCTAATATTTGGCTTAGTTTTTTCTAGCTGTTCTTTTAAATTTTCTAGTCAGTTCTTTGACGTCATCCTTTCTTCCAAGGGCTTTAGCTGCTCTGAGATGAAAAGCAAGTTTTGGAGTCCTTCCGACAGCCTTTTCTTTCTTCTCTTTCTTTTGTCTTTTCAATTACCTTTTGCTTTCTTTATGAATGATGCTCTTGATGGACTCACACAGCTCCTCAGGACTTCTGCAAGCAATGTTCAACGCACCAAATCTGTCTTGAGATATTTTCAAAAGCCAAGAGAGATAGACTCAAGGTTCTATTTTGGCTAAAATGTCACCAATAATTGGGTAGATAATGCAAATAAGGTATTTGAAAATTGTGATGGTTAAGGTTATGTGTGTGTTGGGGGGAGGGGGTAGGTCAGTCAAGATAGCGAGGTAAGGAGTTCATACAGGGAGCACCGGTGAATCTAGTATCCAGTAGGTCAAGTAGAAGTGCTCTGGTGAGTGGAAAAGTCCCTACAAGGGGGCCTCCCTTTCCAGGAGAGGACAAGTGGAGAGTGCATCCCAGGACCCGAGGGCATACTTGCATAAAACCCAACCTAGTTTCAGTAATACAGGGGACAAGCAATCCAGTTCTGGGAGCTCCCCCAGTCCATGTGGGTCAGATCACCTTAGGCCCACACAGTACCACCACCTGCACAGTGGTTTCTTATAGCCCTACCACTGTACCAGAGCTATCCTTCAGTCAAATTGAGTTGCCCATAGTTGTCCCCAAAGGCTCGCCACCTCTTACCACTGCTGATCTTTGAGTCAACTGGACCAACCTCCATAGTAGACCACAGGCAGCCTTTGTAAACACCATTGGCAATCACGCTGTGAGAGTACACAAGGCCTCTTGGTCTTTCAGGAATATGGCATCCACCTCTTTGAAATCATCACATAAACAGTAGCATACCAAATCATTCCCAACAAATAAGCAAGAAAGACAAACCACATCAACAAAACTAATGACACTCATAGAAGAATATGACGTGGACCTCCCACAAAAAGAAATTTTCAGGAGACTGCTTGGAGTAATACAGGAGATGAGGGAAGCTACACATACTAAGAAGGCAATGATAGCAGGGATGAAGACCACGAGAAAGGGTATAAGGTCCACAATTGAGGGAATGAAGTCCATGCACCAAAGGGAAATACAGAAGTTATGAGAAACTTCACACAAGATCACCAATCTCACAAACAGACTAGAGGAGGCCGAGAACCTTATCAGTGATCTTAAAGTCAATCAGGAAGACCTCAGCAAACAAGAAAGACAATCAAACAAGATAATAAAAGAGGTGGAAGAAAACCTGAGACCAATGTCTGATGCTATGAAAAGGAACAACATCCAAATTATTGGATCCAGAATAAGACACAGTGAAGAAGTCAACAGCTAAATTAACAAGAGAATTTCTGAAAGAAAATTTTCCCACCCTAATGAATGAGAATCAATCACACATACAGGAAGCAGAGAGGAAACCAAGTAGACCAAACTCCAGGAAGAGCTCACCAAGGCTTATAGTAGATAAACTATCCAACTTCTAGGAAAAAGAGAAAATCCTAAGAACAGCAAGAAAAAGGAAGAAGGTCACATACAAGGGCTCTAGGGTAAGAATAAGTGCAAACCTATCAACAGAAACCATGAAGTGGGGGAGAGAGTGGACTAATATCTTCCAGAAGCTGAAAGAAAATGTTTCCCCTAGAATCCTTTACCCTGCAAAATTATCTATTAAGATAAAAGGAGAGATAAGGGTTTTCCAGGACAAGGAAAAACTTAAAGAATAAGCTATGAGACATCCAACCCTGAAGAAGATCTTTGCTGACGTAGTATGACCAATCCACCAATCAAAAACAGAACATCATATAGCCCAATTACAACTGGAAGCCAACAAACTAATACCAATTGTCAAGAATATATAACCACAGGAGGAAAAGATGGCAATAAAGATGCCCCCCACATAAACACAGCACAGCAATAAAAAGTGTGAGAGGAGATCACCCAAACTAAAGGCACAGGATGTCAACAATATTGGGATAATGACTCTAAATGTCAATGGCCTTAACTCCGTCATTAAAATGAAATGGCTTGCAGACTGACTTCGAAAACATAATCCATCAATGTGTTGCCTGCAGGAAACACATTTAAGCTTGCAGACAAGAATAAATGAAGAATGGAAGGCTGGAGGAGGTTATACCAGACAAATGGTGACTCAAAAAAAAATAAAGTAGGAATCGCAATCCTACTCTCAGACAAAATTGATCTCAAGGTTCAAACCATAAAAAGAGATAAGGGGAGCACTTAATAATGCTCATAGGATCACTTCACCAAGGACCTGTGAGCATAATAAGCACATATTCACCAAATGAGAGACTCGTGAAATGTGTCAAACAGACTCTTCTGAATATGAAAAAAGATATTACAGACTCAACAATTATAGCAAAGGACTTAATTTACACTTTCAGAGAAAGATACATCAATAGGAAGGAATCTAAGGAAAGAGACTATAGAAGTAAACACTAAAATTGGGCAATTAGAGCTGATACACATATTTAGAGTTTTCCATCCAAATACAAAAATACACACTCTTCACAAGTGCACATGGCATATTTACAAAAATAGACCATATCCCTTTTCCGCCTGCTCATCCCTCCCTACAAAAGTATATTAAAGACTACCTGAAATCATTCAAACTTGTCCAAGCAAACTTGGACAGTAGAAACCAGAAAGAGTAGAGTTTTTATAAAAGGGGCTGCAGAACAAATCAAACACAACCTTGCAAATTTCAACAGCTACCACTTCTTTATTGATGAGAACATGAATCCAGATATGAAGATGGTGTGACCCCATTTTTGATCTTCTTTAAGGATGGCTTAGACATGGAGAAAGGTTAACACAATGGGCAACTCACAGCCAATTGTCTCATCCTAACCAGCACCAGGTGGCACCAGAAATTAGACAAATGGAACTGATGTCATCGTGAGCTCTTCATTTACTTTGACCTTGATTTACTTGGAGCGGAGGCTTTTTTTTTAAGGTTAAAAACATGTCTTGTAGGTTGTTTAAAAGTAAAATGCATTTAAACTCACTTGAGAATGCCTCCCCCTATTTGAAAATCAGTAAACTAAATTCACCTTATAGTGCTCCTGGAGAAGCTAGAGCCACGTGGTTGACCGTGACAATATGATGTTGTCTCCAGTTTCCCGCTCCAGTCAAACTACAGGGATCTGCATAGAGACAAGGATCCAAAGGCTTATTTCTGAGCCTAAATACAGGAAGTGAACATGTTCTTAATGGTGTCAACATCTGAAGTGAATCCTTAAGCATTTTGTCACCTAAAAATGGAAGACATTATCAAAAGAATAAAAAGACTAATACAACTGGAAGAAAAACATAGACCACATTTTAGAACAAAGGTCAAGTCTGAGTAAACTCAAACACAGAGAGATCATACAGATGTTCATTTCTGATCACCATGCCATAAAGCTGGAGATCAATTAAAGGATGATAAGGAAAATAAAGGGCAAACAGTTGAAGGATGAATAATGATCTTCTGCCACATGAGTGAGTACTGACCCAGATTAGAGGGGAGATCAAAAATTTTCTAGAAGCTAATGAGAATGAGAATGCTACATATCAAAATCTATGGGATACAGTGAAAGCAGTCATCAGAGGTAGCTTGATTGCAATAGGAGCATATATGAAAAAGGAAAAGAGTCTTATGATGGATATGCTCTAACAAAAACTCCAAAACTTAGAACAAAGGCAACAGAATAATCCCTCTAACTGCAAAAGAAAAGAAATAATAAAAATTAGGGCAGAGATGAACCACTGGAAATACAAAAGAACAATGCAGATGATTAATGCAGCAAAAAGCTGATTCTTTGAAAGGATCAACAGAATTGACATAAAGCTGACAAACCTAATCAAAGAAAGAAAAGAGCAAGTGACAATATACTGGATGAGGAATGAAGCAGGGGTAATCACAAAAGACTTGATGAGATTAAACGGTTAATCACAAAGTACTATGAAAGTCTGTACTCAGTTCAACAATGTGAACAAATACCTGGATAAATAATTCCTCCTTAGACTATCTCAGATAGAGGTCAAGAACATAAACAAATCCATAACAAAAGAAGAAATAGATATGGTTATCAAAAAGTTACCAACAAAAAAGACTCCGGACCAGAAGGCTTCTCTGGAGAATTCTACAAAGCATTCAGGGAGGAGCTGGCACGGATCTTCCACAATGTTTTTCAGAGAGTAGAAAAGGGTGGCAAATTCCCAAACTTATTTTACAAAGTCAGTATAACTTTGATACCCAAACAGGGAAAGGATCCCACAGGAATAGAGAACTATAGAATGATATCTATAATGAGCATAGATGTAAAAATCTCCAACAAGATATTGGTCAATAGAACCCAAAGTTATACAAAATGTATAATCCATCAGGATCAGGTAGAATTCACCCCAGGGATGCAAGGATGGTTTAACATTCAAAATTCCCTTAATATTATACACCATATTGATAAGACAAAGTATAAGAACTAGATGATAATATTTATACATGCAGAAAAAAGCATGTGACAACATTTAGCACCCATTCCTAAATAAGACACTTAAGAGGATAGGAATGGAAGGGCAGTTTCTCAAGTCAATACAAGCTATCTATGAAAAGCTGACAGCTGATATCATAGTCAATGGAGAAAAGACTAAATCAATCCCACTAAAAAAGTTTATAAAACAAGGTTGCCGCTTATCCCCGCTGCTATTCAATATTTTACTAGAAGTCCTAGCTAATAACATAAGATAATGGAAAGACATCAAATTTATTCAACTGGGAGTGGAGGTAAAATTACCATTATTTGCTGATGACATGATTCTGTACATCGAAAATCCCAAAAGCTCCACAAATGGAGTACTAACAGCATTAAAGATATATGAAAGCATGTCAGAATACAAGATTAAGAAACAGAAGTTGATTTGTTTGTTGTATACATCTGACAAGACCATGCAAGAGATCAGTAAGACATTACCATTCACAATAGCCAAGAAAAAACTGAAATATATAGGGATACATCTAATCAAAAAAACCTATACAAGGAAAACCACAAAACCCTACAACAAGAAACCAAAAGTGACCTCCATAAATGGGGGTATATCCCATGCTCATGGATCAGAAGACTCAACAGAGTAAAGATGTCCATCCAACCCAGGGCACTTTATAAGTTTAATGTTATCCTGATTCAAATACCAACAGCCTTCTTCAGAAAATTGGTAAAACTGACCACCAATTTCACATGGAGAGGGAAGGAAACCAGAATTAGGGAAGACCTCAAGAAGAAGGACATAGTCAGAGAACTCACTTCACCTGACTGTCATACCATTTACAAAGCCACAGTGGTCAAAACAGCATGGTACTGGCATGATGACAGACCAATAGAAAACCCAGAAATAAAATCATTAGCATATTGTCAACTAACTTTTGACAAGGGCCCCAAAAGCATCAAATGGGAGGGCAACACCATATTTAACAAGTGGTGCAGAAAACAATAGAAATCCACATATAGGAAAAAGGAACAGGATGTCTACCTCACCCCCCACACAAGAACAAACTCTAGCGTGATCACAGACCTAGAAGTAAAACCCCAAACCATCAGGATCATTAGTTAAGTAATCAGAAAAAATCTAAGAAACTCAGCCCAGGAATACAAAGGCTAGCTGCAATAAGGCAGGATACACATGCAGGAAATCTGAAATTGACAGATGTGATTTATTAAGGTCAAAACACATGTGTGCATTAAAAACTTCACCAAGAGGGTAACAAAGCAACAACACAACAGACAAGGGGCTTATTATGAAAACCCACAAAACTCTCCTTGCCTGCAAAAAGAGGAAAACAGCTAACCCCTTCAAGAAGGAGGAAAAAGAACTGAAAAGAAGTTACACTAGGGAGGAGACCCTTATGGCCAATAAAAATATGAGAAAATGTTCCTGATCATTAGCCATCAGAGAAATGCAGATAAAAACAACCATGAGATACCATCTAACACCTTTGAGGCTAACTCAAATCAGAAAACCAGAGAGCAACAAATGTTGGAGGAGGGTTGGTGAAATAGGAACTGTTCAACATTGCTGGTGGTCCTGTAGATATGTACAGCCACTATGGGAAGGGGTCTGGTGATACTTAAAGAAGATGGAAATGGAGCTACCTTTATGACCCAGCTATCCTTCTATTGGGCATATACCCAGAAGAGGTAAGAAATAAACCACAACTAGTTGTATGCACTGCAATGTTTACTGCAGCGCAATTCATAATCACAGAGTTTGAAACAATATGAACTTCTATCGGTAAATGAGTGGATCAGTAAACTCTGGCACATACACACAATGGAGTACTATGCTTCACTCAAAAACACTGATGAGCACATGAAACACATCTTCTCATGGGAAGAGTTGAAGGAAATTACACAAAGTGAAGTTTGCCAATCACAAAAGGAAAAGTGCAGCATAACTCCCCTAAGGTAAGTGTCATCATGATAGGTATAGAAGAGAAGCCTCCTATATCATAACATTTGGTTTGAGATATAGGTAAGTGGGAAGAGGTTGGACCAAACCCAAGGAGATACATGTTGGTCCAACACAGTAATGTAAAAAGGACACAGGGTAGAGGGAGAAAAGGGGGGGTTGAAACTGAAAGGATAATGGAGGGAGTAGGGTACTAACCCACCCAAGGACAGAGTACTGGTCTTGTCTTCACAGACACTGGAGTGGCCATGCAGACTCTATCATGAAGTACCAAATCAGGAGGACAGCGTGCCACATGGAAGGATACATGAAAAGAGAGAGCTAAAGGAATAGCCCCAATTACACTCAGACTGATTCCCTCCTGGAAGTGGATGTGGCAGAGAATAGGTTGGGGGAAGGGACCATCGTGTCATAGCCACAGGGAGGTAGGCTGGGAGGGAGGAAGAGAAAGAGAACTGAACTTGTTCCTATGCTGGCCCACGAAGCTAAGAGGACAATGTCCCTGTGGTGCGCTAAAGGGACACAGAGGGGGCTGGGCAAATGACAACAGGATATGTCACATAGTCTCCTTACTGAAGCAGACAGCGACAGAGGACATTTCTGGGGTCACATGATGGGGAAACTACATAGTCTGAGCCTGTAAAATGTAGTGAATCAAGAAGAGAGCATTCCTGGATAGACAGTCAGGAGGAAAGAACAAATGGACTGACAGGGTGTATGAAGGAGAAGGCGTAGACAGACTCAGGGATGGGAGAACAAGTGGTGCAGAATTGGTGGTGGCGAGGGTGTGGGAGGCTTGGTAGGGCTTGAGCAAGGGTAATGTAAACTGAGGGGACGTACTAAAACCCAAAAGAAGACTGAGCATGATAGTGGGACAAGAGGAAAGTAAAAGGAAATAGGAGGTAAAGAGCATTTGTAGAGGTCTAATACAGGCATTTACATATGTAAATATAATTATTTATGATGAGGAGGAAATAAATCTATGTACAAATCTATGTACAAATATTTATAAGTATATTTATAGGTATAGTAGTATAGTAGCAAATGTGCCTTGGGTCTCCATTCAAGTACTCCCTCAATGCAAGAACACTTTGTTCTATTAAACTGGTATTCCATGATGTTCACCTGCCCTATCACATCACTGAAGATAAATAGGTACATAAGCAAGTGTGATGAAGAAAGCTGATGGCATCCAACTTTCAAAAGATATGGTGTCTGGGGTCTAAAATTTTTGAAGATAAACAAAGAGCCATCTAGTTGAGAAGTAGCCAAGATCACATGGAGGAAACACACTAGTCAGTGTGGCCACAAGATGTCAAAAGGATCGGGTCTTAGGCATCAAACAGGAAAAACCATATCACTGTGTGCTTACCTTCCCAAGACAATCGCTGAGGACAGGTGGGGGCATGAACAGCAGTGGTGAAGAAAGTTGATGGTGCCTGGCTATCAAAAGACAAAGAATCTGAGGTCTTAAAGGCTTGAAGGTAAACAAGCAGCCATATGGCTCAGGAACAACAAATTCCACTACAGATGAAACACACCAACTTGTGTAAACAAGAGGTGTGGAAGGACTAGGTTATCATGTATCAAAAAA
This sequence comes from Nesogale talazaci, assembly GCA_004026705.1. Taxonomy (NCBI): domain Eukaryota; kingdom Metazoa; phylum Chordata; class Mammalia; order Afrosoricida; family Tenrecidae; genus Nesogale; species Nesogale talazaci. The sequence goes on from PVJH01000357.1 coordinate 66,184, forward strand.
CAAAAATCATATAATTGTGTGCCCACCCTCCCAATACAATCCCTGAAGACAAATGGGTGCATAAGCAAATGTGGTGGAGAAAGCTGATGAAGGCCTCCTATCAAAAAATAAAGTATCTGAGGTCTTAAAGACTTGAAGGTAAGCAAGTAATCATCTAGCACAGAGGCATCAAAGTGCACATGGAAGAAACACACCAGCCTGTGTGATCATGAGGGGTCAAAGGGAGCCCTCAAAGCATCAAAGAAGAAGACTTACATTGCAAATGAGGGAGAGTGCAGAGTGCGGACCCAAAGCCCATTTGTGGGCAATTGGAAATCCCTTTCCAGAAAGGTTGCAGAGAGGAGATGAGCTAATCAGAGTGCAGTGAAGTAACGATGAAATATACAACTTTTCTCTAGTTCTTAAAGACTTCCTCCCCCCACCCCCCAGCCCCCTACTATCATGATCCGAAATTTACCTTACAAATCCAGCTAGATTGGAAGAGGTACACTGGTTTGGATGAGACCTGGAAATACAGGGAATTCAGGACAGATGAAACCCACAGGACTAGTAGTGATAATGGAGATACCGGAAGAGTGAAGGGAAGGTGGCTTAGAAAAGGGGAGTCCATTACAAGGATCTACACATAACCTCCTATCTGGAGGAAAGACAGGGGAGGAGTTGGTGAAGCAAGATGTTGGGAAGTGTAAGATATGACAAAATTATAATACTTTATAAATTACCAAGGGTTCATGAGGTAAAGGGGAGCAGAGATGGAGGGGAAAAGATGAGAAGCTGATGTCAAGGACTCAGGTAGAAAGCAAATGTTATGAAAATGATGACAGCAACAGATGTACAAAGGTGCTTGACTGTGTGTGTTAATAGGTGTTATATGAGCACCCAATAAAGTAATTTATTAAAAAAAGTTAAGTCTCAATCTTGATTCATGCTTTCAGTTGTTCAGCATTTGTGTAATGATGTAATTTCCCTTCACTATGTGGTCTGATGTAACTATTCTCCATTTGAAATATTTTGTAAATCTTAACCTCTATACTTAGAGCTATGGTCCCAATATTGTTATATTAATGATGCATGATTAATTAGGTGAAATGTATCTTGCAAAGTTAGATGAGCTGTACCCTGAGTCACTATCTTAGTAGAAGATATACTGAAGCTGTTACCGCCCTTACCTAATTCTTCACTCTTACCTCACTTCTACCACCTTGCTCAAGTAATGGAAGTTTCCTTAGGGTATTATATGTATCCAATATGTACAAATGATCTAGTCAAGTTCTCTTTTTTGCTATGGATTACATAATGGCTCATCATCTTGGAATTTGAGCAGTCTGTTATATGACAACTGATTTCAATTTGTCAGCCTTTATAACTATGTGAAATAGGAGAAACATCCATCCTGACGGCTGAGCCACAAAGCTGGAACTTGCCAGCTTGTACAACTTTGTGAGCCCTTTCCTTAATGGCTCATGACTTTTCCTTAATGGTTCAGGAGACATTTCTATGCATTTGAGAACTCTAAGATGAAAGGGAGAATACTGCAGGGAAGAGAAGTGGTGATTCTTAGAGACAACAACAGCGGTAAAGCAATTTGGTCTAGGTGGATATTAGGGGCATCTTTAACCTCTGCCTCACAGAAACCAGCTTTGTGCTGATCCTTATATAAGAAATAACATTAATTTGGGGATAGCTTCTTTATCTTCTTCCCTTATTAATGTAGATGATTCTTAATGACAGCTATTGGACAGAAATACCTGCCCTAACTCAGCAGTCAATAGAAGCACCAGCACATGCAAAGCTTTGTATTATTCGTTGAATTCTGTCATGTATTCAGTTGTTTAATTGTGGCCAGTTTCAGTCATTTGAAATAATTTATGCAGCTCTAAGAAAGTGGCCTGTGCATTTTGGCCTCCTTGATCACAGGATCATCCTGGGGAGGTGAGGAGGAGTGGAAGGGGGATGGAAAAGTACCCGCAGTGCCTCCTGACTCCAACTTCCTGCTAGCGATATCCACCCCTTGCTGACTCTGAGTCACCAACAGCATGCTTCCACCCACCCCACCCCCCACCAACCCATTAGATCCCGCAGCTTTCTTCCAATGCTGAGTTCCCTTGCTTGCTCCCACACGTATGTTCAAGGTGGAGACAACGCTAATGAGGAAACATAAGGCAGCTGCTGCAGCAGGCATTCCTCCTCCGTCAGCAAAGTGACGCATGCAGCACCCTCACCTGCAGGGCCTGCCCACACCACACAGTCCTGCAAGGCATCCCTTAGACACAGACTGTCCCACCCCTGGAGGCCCTGGATCCCTACCAGAAGATTCGAAACCATATGGATTCCCAGTTGGGCTCTGGTACCCAAAGGAACCAGGACTGTCTCCCTGGTGAGAAGGAATACCTAGAAACTTGCAATTGCTAATAGTGGGAGAGCAGAATGGAATTTGATACAATAGGCATTAGAAAGAGGTCCCCCACTCTTTTCCTTTGGTGAAGTTACTGTTCTGTAGTCAGGTATCAAGGTTCACCACAATCTTCCTCCCCTGTCTATTTTGCAAAATGTCCTTCTGCTCCAGCTCTGTGTCTATTACAAATTTGCATACTGCCTGGGAATGCTTGGTGGAAATAGATTACAAGAATGTGATCTGAATGAGGCTCCAGGACTCTGTATATGAGAAGGACCTTAAGTATATCAGATCAGGTCAGGTGAGCATATGACTCTAACCCAGAGATTTTTAATGTTCCTCATGGTAGTTATAAAACCCAGTGATGGTGGTTCAACAGTTACTTTGGGGGAAAGAAGTAATTGTAATGCCCTCTGTGTGCATGTATTCCCTTTATATCACACACTCACAGACGTGCCATCACAACCATCACACATCCACATACTTTTAACTGGAGCCTTTTGGCTATTTTAACTTATGTTGGAACTCAGCAAAACATTTCATTTGAATGGGGGGAAGGGGCACAGAGAACTTTGCCACTAATACAATTTTGAAAACCCACTTTTTTGGCTAACCTGAACCAGAAACTCTTCCTAGACCCAGGCTGGTTTCTTGGTGCCACATTTGAGTTCACAGTGTGCTTTATATGTGTGTCATCTACTTCTTCACTTGTTAAAAATATTATCTAGAGAGCAGTCAAGATGGTGCTGAGAAGAGGAAAACAGATAACCCTTTGAAGAAATGGGAAAAAGAAATGAAAAGAAGCTTCACTAGGGAGGAGGTCCACATGGCCAACGAACATATGAGAAAATGCTCCCGCTAATTAGCCATCAAAGAAATGCAGATAAAAACAACCATGAGATATCATCTAACACCCTTGAGGCTAGCCCAGATCAGAAAATCGGAGTGCAACAAATGTTGGAGGTGATGTGGCGAAATAGGAACACTTCTACATTGTTGGTGGTCATGTAGATATGTACAGCCACTATGGAAAGCAGTCTGGTGATACTTAAGGAAAATGGAAGTTGAGCTACCCTATGATCCAGCTATCCCACTATTGGGTATATACCCAGAAGAGGCAAGAAATAAACCACAGCCAGTGGTATGCACGCCAATGTTTATTGCAGCACAATTCACAATTGCAAAGAGTTGGAAGCAAGCTAAATTTCCATCAGTAGATGAATGGATCAACAACTCTGGCACATACACACAATGGAGTACTATGCCTCACTCAAAAGCTCAGACGAGCACATGAAACATATCTCTGCATGGGAAGAACTGGAGGAAAGTATGCTAAGCGAAGTCAGTCAATCACAAAAGGAAAAGTACAGCATGGGCCCCCTGAGGTAAGTAGAAACAGTATAGTGAGTATAAAAGAGAAGACTCCTATATGCCATATTAGCTGGCCCAAGAGATAGGGTAAGGGGAGGAGGGAGGATCAAACCCAGGGAGATACATGTTGGATGCAACACAGTAATGGGGGAAGGAGGGGGGGGGAAGGGGAGTAAAAAGGGAGTTCAAAAGTGATAGGATAACAGAGGGAATGGGGCACTAATCCACCCAGGGAGGGAGTATGGGTCTTGTCTCCACAGAAACCGGAGTGGGTGAGCAGTTTCTACCACGAAACACCCAACCATGAGGACAATGTGGATGCATGGAAGGATGCAAGAAAAGAGAGCTATAGAGCCGGACGCAACCCTAGTCAAATGGACTCCATCTCTAGTAGTGGTTGTGGCAGAGAACAGGGTGGGGGGGATCAGCATCCCACACCCACAGGGACAAAGAAAAGAAGGGAGGAAGAAGAAGAGAGCTGGTCCAAGCTCCACGCTGACACATGATGCTCAGAGGAATACATCCCTCTGGAGACCCATTGCACCACAGAAAGGGCTGGGCAAATGATTCCTGGGGGCACGAGAGAGGAGAGGAGAAGGGGGGTAGGACAAACACATGGTCGGGTTGGGGGAGCAATAAGTGGTTAGGAATCAATGGAAAGGAGGGTATGGGAAGTCTGGTCGGGATTAAGCAAGGACAATGAATATGAGAAAACAATGAAATGCCAATGAAGGTGGAACATGATGGTGGGACAGGAGGAAGATGGAAGGAAATAGAGGAAAGAGCTAGAAGGCAAAGGGCACTTACAGAGGTCTAAATATAGGTATGTCCATACATAGATACAACTATCTATTATAAGTTGGGAATAAAATTAAGAACATAGCTATAGGTCAAATATTAGGGTAGCAGGTGGACCTTGGGCCTTCACCCTGGTGCTCCCTCAATGCAAGAACACTTTGTTCTATGAATCTGGCATTCCTCGAGGCTCAATGGCCCAACACGATCACTGAAGTAAAATGAGTGCACAAACAAATGTGGTGAAGAAAGTTGAAGGTGCCCAGCCATCAAAGGACATATCAAGTGTCTTGAAAACCTGAAGATAAACATTAGACCATTTACCTGAGAAGAGACCACAGCCACACAGAAGAAACACAACAGCCAGCATGGTCAGATGGTGGTGAAAGTGGTAAAAGGTCTAGACAATAGACATCAAATGGGGTGGAAAAAAAAACAAAACAAAACAAACATATATCACTGTGTGCACACATCCCCAATGCACCAATTGAGGACATGTAGGAGCACGAGCAAGGGTGGTGAAGAAAGCAGATGGGCCCAGCTATCAAAAGATAGAGCATCTGGGGTCTTAAAGGCTTGAGCACAAACAAGCAGCCATCTAGCTCAGAAGCAACAAAACCCACCATAAAAGAAGATCACTTACCTGTGCAATCATGAGGTGCTGAAACAATCAGGTATCAAAGAACAAAAATCAAAATCAATGGACCAATTGACTCCCAATATCGCTGATGACAAATGAATACAAAGGCAAACAAAGTAGAAGAAACGATGGTACCCAGCTAACAAATGATTGAATGCCTGGAATCTCAAAGACTTGAAGATAATCGAGTCACCATTCAGTGCAGAAACAGCAAAGTCCACATGCAGGAGGCACACCAGCATGCATGATCAAGAGGGGCCGAAGGGAGCAGATATCGAGCAGCAAAGAATAAGAATCACGTCATTACATAGGAGGAGGAGAGCAGGGTGGGGACCTAAGGCCCACTGGTGGGTAATTGGTCACTCCTTTACAGGGGAGTCACGGGGAGGAGACAGACCAGTCAGGGGGCAGCCAGGCAGTGATGATGCATACAAGTTTCCTCTAGTTCCTGAAGCCTTCCTCTCCATCCCCCAACCATCATGGGCCCAACTCTACCTTGCAAATCCAGATTGACTGGAGAAGTCACACTGGCATAGAGGGGAGCTGGAGATATGGGGAAACCAGGATGGATGGGCCCCTTCAGGCCAATGGTTAGATTGGAGATACTGGAAGGGTGGACAGAAGGGGGGCGGGGAACCAACAGTAAGGATATATATACAAGCTCTTATTTGAAGGACGGGCATCAAAGGAGTGGGTTAGGGGAGAAGTCGGGCAGTGGCAGTGTACGATATGACAAAACAATAACAATGTATAAAGTATTGAGGGTTGGAGGGGAGGAGAGACCAGGGGAAGAGGGGAAGGAATGGAAAAACCGATACTAGGGGCTTAAGGGAAAAGGTGGACGATTGGAGAACAATAATAGAAATGGACATGAGAGGGTGCTTGATGAGTATGCTTATTTATATATTGTGAAAAACGATGTATGAGCCCCCAATAAAGTGATTGGAAAAAAAATATTATCTAACCACAAGGCTCGATTTGCACAATATCTCCTCCACAAAAATCGTGCCTTCAATAGGATGTGATCTCTTCTGCTTTTCCGTGGCAATGTTAGCTCTTCTCATACTACATTGGTCTCCTTCCACATTGTTTCCTAGCCACAGCTGAGATGTTTTCCTCCTCATCTTGGCCACATTCTGGGCTGTGCGTTTACCCATCTTTGCCTCCTACCTCACTTACATCCAGTGCCTTTACAGGATCCTTAATAGAACAGTTGGTAGTCAAAAATTTATTGAATAGAAGCACAGTGAAATATTTTCCCCCTAAGAGGTCCATTTCTTTACATTAAAATACTATGTCATGAGTAGGTGTGAATATATTCTGACATCTCACATAGAGTAATTTTGTTTTTAATTCTTACCAATAAAACAATCAGCTGAACATGACTTTTGTTCAACATGCAGGGATTTCCCTCAGTAAAGGAGAACCTTGCTCCTGGAAAACCCAGGCTCTCTCTCATTATGTCTCATTAAGGAACTTTAAAGTGAGGAAAGAGCATGATGTCCATCAAAACTGTGGTGTACTAAATAGTCCACACCCAATATTACTATCTCAGCGATAAGAACTCAGAAATCCTGACCCATGTATGTAAGATATAACCCAACCACTATGTGATACCATCAATTAAGACTTTTGTTTTGTTTTGTTTTGTTGTTTGAGGGGGGGCATCACTGCCCTCTGGTGGTCAAAGGAGCTACCCAGCCTTGCTCCCGGAGAGCTGCTGCTGGATTTGAACTGCCAAGTCAATGGGCTACAGTTCCGCACTCAACCTCTACGCCACCAGGGCTCAGCCCCAACTAGGACTTTTTCTGGGACTTCCTCATAAAACTTTTTCAATGCTTCTCAGATAGATATTAACCTCAAATTCCAAAGCACACTTGCCTTCCCACAAAATGCAAACTTTTTTAAGCCCTCTCGTATGTTTTATGTTCAAATTGTCTCCCTAGGTCATTTTCTTTGCTTAAAAAAAGTTTTAGAACAAAAAAATAGGCTGTAAGTTGAAACCAACTTTATGACAGACAGTTTGGTTTTTGTTTTGGTTGAAACTCCATCCATCAAACAGATCGAGCCTTCAGCGTTTGCCTTCCATATCTAGAAGACAAAGTCCATGGATAGCAAAAGATAATATCTGATTCTTCTTAAATTACCTGTAGGGTATGTTCCAGTATCAACCTGCAGTCATTTCTATCACTTTTTTCTATTCCATCAACACTGCAAAAGTAAGCTCCCCATCTTAGTCATCTTTTGGTCATTATGCCCAACATAAGACAGTTTCACAGTAGTTATTCAATGAAAATCAATGAAAATGAGGCTTTATCAACCCAAAGAAATTCTTTAACATCCAAGATTTTTCATCATTCATCAAACCACGGTATATAAAAAATCTGGACATTTATGAAATAAGTGCAAATTTCAAGAATCTCCCAAGCTACAAATATTCTTGTCCATTTGGGCTTTTATTTTTTAAGAACACAATGACTGGAACTCCAAATAAACTTCCCAGGGTAGAAAATACATTTTTTAAAAATGCTGCAGAGGGTTCTATTTTAGTTAATTGGCTAACGGCATTATTTTTTGTTATCAACAAATTCACTTTTTAGTCATAGTCATGATCTCCATCAGGTTATCACGTCCTGGTGCAATTCTATTTTCAAAAGTGTTCTTTCGTCACCAACACATTTTCATCCTTCTTAATATCTCCAATGGCATCACTTTACTCCACTAACGTAAAACACAAGTAAGCTAAAAATTATCCTCGGCTGTTTCCCACTCATCTACAAAGAGTGAAGCTACCATTTACAGACGCTTTCTGTTGCCGTGTTTTTCAGAAAGTTTGCCATTCCACAAGCTGTTTTTAGCCCCCATACCCACGACACTTAGGCATTTAGTATTTCTTTAGCTGATGCTTTTCCAAGGCAATACCTCCGCCTCTTCATTGAATCATGCGGCTGTCTCTTAATCAAATGATATTTTTTGAAGTGTTTCCTCACTGAAGCCCACAAGGCTATTTTTCATACCTTTCCCCCCCACCACACACACACACACACACACACACACCTGCTTCATGCACTAACCTCAGGAGAACTACTTATTGACTTTATTGTCCTTTTCGGAACAGAAATATGATATTTGTTATTTCTCCACTTTCCACAATCTGGCTCAACAATTGAAACTGTCTAAAAATATCAACTAATACTTCATTATTTTCTTGTTCCCCAGGAAATGATATATTTTCTGTGCCTCTATTGCCCAGATTCAAAACTGTGTGGTGCAGTGAAAACTGTTGGAATTGAAGAATAACTAGATAGGTGAAATGACTACTATGGTCCATGTTACCTTTGGCCTTAAGGAACTCTGAACCTAACTTTCTTATTGGCTAAATGGGGATAAGGGACTTGTCGACATTAAATGACAGACTATGTTGCAGGTTGTTGGTATGTTATGAAGTGAACTTTTTTAATTGGATTCTTCTAGTCATATGTCTGAACCACCCTCCACCCAACCCCCACCAAAGAATTATATAGGACTGTATAAATATGCTGTGCAAAGCACTAATCAAAGGGACTGGTCAGTTTGGGTTGTCATTCTGACTATAGGAGAGCTCTCTCAGAAGTAGAAACAGAAAGAATTCCCTGGACCATCAAGAAAAAAAGAAGAAACAACCACTCACAGGGCACATTAGAAATCTCTCCCTGAATTGATAGAGGGAATAGAGACCTTGTTATATCAAGACCAGTGGTTGAGGCTGTGGGAACATGAGGCAGAGTAGAGGAGTAGTGCAGAGAATAGGACAATGGAATGGGATCCAGGGGATAAGAGGGTGAAAATCAGAAAGGGGGCCGGCCTGCCAACTGAGGAGAAGAGCAATTGTGGACCAATGAAGTCTTCAAAGGGTTCTCGTCTCCTGCCTTAAGGTAAACTGTTATCATCTCTAATAAATCTTCATCCTCATGACAGCTGTTTATGAATTCTATGTGGCCATTGAAAATAAGGACCAAACCCAGCAGAAAGGAAGAACTTTGTTGCAGAAATTGTTGGTTTCAAAATAGGGTTAAGGAGGATTGCAGTCTTCTCTGACATCTGCCTTCTAACAATCAGCTTTGGGTTTGTGTGGATTTGAACTTTCCTCACGTTGAAAAAGGAAGTCCGACATAGTCTCTGCTCCATGTCGTTGCTTTTGAAGGTCAGAAACGAACATTGTCTCCAATTATAGAGATGGCATAAGATGACGAAAATGATAGCACAGTGCCTGTGCAGAGAATGACTATTCTAAGTCATTCTATCACCCCCAAATTTCAGTGGAGCCAAATCCCCACACAAGACTGAAGGAATGTTTTGTATGCGCTCTCGTGGTGGAGGGTGGGCATACATGTCAAGGAATTGAATAATATGTGTAAAGTGATGAAGAGGAACAGTCTTTGTGAGATGGTGAGCTTGTGAACATCTGAAACTAGGATCTAGATCAGTGGTTCTCAACCTGGGGGTCACGACCCCTATGGGGATCCAACAACCCTTTCACAGAGGTCACCCAATTTATAACAGTAGCAAAATTATAGCTATGAAGTAGCAACAAATAGTTTTATGATTGGTGGCCACCACCACATGAGGAATTGTTTTAAAGGGTATGGTATTAGGAAGGTTGAGAACCACTGATCTAGAGAGAAGCATGAGAAGAGAAACCTCCAGAGGTTATGGAGGAAACTTAAGGAAGGGAATGTGCTTTTCTGGGACAGAGGAGACTCCCTAGTTATCTAGCCAGAGTTTGGATACATACAGTATAAATGGCCAATAGTAAATATTTTAGTGTCTTGAGACAAATGTCTCTATCCCAACTACTCAACTCTGCTACTGCAGCAAGAGAGAAGCCATAGATAACATGTAAATTAAAATAGTGTACTTATCCATCAATATAAGCTCTTGAGTCTTAGTGGTTATGAGTCAAGCTTTTAACACTCCTTGGGAGAAAGAAGTTGTGGCCGTAATATGCTTATGTTAATTTCATGATTGAGATGTATGGGTGGAGTCTAGCCTGTTAATCTGGAGATAGCCATTGAGTAGCCAATGAGGCCTCCGTGTGGGCATGGCTTTCTCCTGAGACTTCTGGGAAACCTCACCATTTTTCCCTCATGGAGATGAGAAGCTATTTCCCCTGTTGTGGGGAGTTAGTCTCAGAGACAATAAATTATGGACAAGTCTGAGGAGCTGCAGGAGCCGGAGGAGAAGCCACATGGCCTTACCCTGATGGAACCAGACCTCTGAAGATGGAGAAGTCCCTGCCACTGCTGAGTTGCTTCTACCACCACTGGATGCTGTTGATGGAGACTGAGCTCTGAAAATGAGGAGCCTTGAGGGGACCCCTCCCAGTGCCGGGACTCTGCATCCACTGTCCTGTGACTTCATGAGTCGGAAGGAGACTTTATAGACTGGTATTGGGCATATGGGACTTATAACTTTGAACTGAACTGGGTTGGGTTGCTTTCTTAATGTTCTATTCCTCTTTTATATAAACCATACCCTTAAAACTATATGCACGTCTATTTTTTGTTTCTCTAGTTTACCCACACTAACACAGAAGGTATACTGCTTGATGCAACTGAACTATGGAATGATATGATATACGTATTAACATTCAATTGTTAAAAGAGAGTTACAATCTCAGAAAATCATAGGGTCAGTTCTACCGTGGTCAACAAGGTCACTGTGACTCAGCATCAACTCAATGGCAGTGAACTTGGTTTGGGGTTAGTCAATAAAACTTTATTTACAAGGCAAATGACTAACTTTGTGAAGAGTGAAAATGTAAAATCACCTGCAATGATGGTTGTACATATGTAAAAACATAATAAAAATCATTGGTTTCCACGTTAAATGGGTACATTTTTGCCCCATTTGATGTATATCTCATTAAAGAAATGATGATAGTCAATTTAAAGTGAAACTAACAGGCAATTAGCTATATTTTTCCCCACAGGACATAAGTTTACAGTTCCTGACATAGACACAAACCAAAGATAATCTCATTGCCATCAAGATGAATTTGACTCAGAGCTATCTTGTAAGACAGAGTCGTGTTGCCCTTGTGGATTTTTGAGGCTGTAAATCTGCTGGGAGAAGGAAACTTCATTTCTATCCAACACAATGGCTGGTTGTCTATCTGCTGACCGTGTGGTTAGAAGCCCAGTGTGTAACCCAGAGCACCAGCAGGTTGCCTTTGATTTCAAGTAGGGGGAGCCCTGCTGTTGTGGTGGGTTAAAGACCGAGCTACCAGCACCAAGGTCCGCAGGTTGAACCCATGAGCCATTCTGTAGGAGACACATGAAGCTTTCCGCTCCCATTAAGATTTACAGCCTGAGAACTCTACAAGGGCAATTTACTGTTTTACACGATTGCTTTGAGAATGCTAGTTAAGCTTATTGTGGCAACTAGGAATATGTGGGCAGAGTTTAATCAGGTTGCAGTTTGATTGGAATGACAACCGAGTTAAATGCTTTCTGAGGCTGGCCTTCTGACTCTCTCTTTTCTCCCTAGTGATCATACCTATGTGCCACTACCAGTGGGCCAAGTCAACCGGTGGAGCTTGACACAAGGCCATGCATCGCTAGAGCTTGAGGTTCCATCAGGACTTGCTTTACCACACCGCTGGTGGATGGAGTCACCATGCTGCTGTGCCTTGCTAGAGCTTGAGGCTCCTTCAAGAAGCTGCTGCTGCCACCTCACCTCATGGTGCCAGCTGTTTGGGGCCAGGTCTACTCATCTTGCTGGGGGCACAGTCTTTTGTCTGCCTGCAGGTCAACTCTATTCTATTCCTCTTGCCTGAGGGCAAATTCTACAGTCTGCTCCCTTGAACATGGACCAACACTGGTGTGAGCTGAGGATCTTCAGTATACTAACTGTCCCACAAGAGTGAGTTGAGCTGCTGTGTGAACTAATTAGATATTGTGTTCCACATATATATGGAACCATATATATGCTTTGTTTCTTCTATAGGGAACCCTGCCTAACACGTTATCATCAACCCAATGAAAATGCATTTATTTTTGTTTTGCTGTTTTCTTTAGGGGTCAGCAAATTACCATTTATTGACAAAATCCAACTGCATGCCTGCTTTCATAACTCAAGGCCTAAAAATGAATTTGGCCATTATAAAAAGAGTACACTTAAATGATTATGCAAGTCCCTACAAATATTCCTCTCCTTCCTTCTCATGCTGTAACTCATTTAATCCTCATGGCAACCCTGTACAGTTATAGGCAAGAATAGTTAACCTTACAGATGTTAAGTAAATTATATGATAGCACACAGCAATTGAGAGAAAAACCTAGGCTTAGACTTGTATCCTCTCACTCTAAATCTGGTGCTTTTTTCAATACAAACTCATGAAAACTTACTATGAGCCAGCACTGCCAATATGCTATGACTCAGTCATAACTCTGCATATTCTCAGGGGTACCCAACCCAGCAGGGGAGATGAAAATAACTCTCCTAGAATGGAATAAAGGCACTAAGATGAAGTGCTTTTTTGAGCGAGAAAGAACTTTTGGATCCTGGGTCATCAGGGAAGTCTTACCATGGGATGTAATCAGACAATCTCAAAGTGATGTAAAAGAAGATTTTATCAGTCAGGTTTCTGCTAAGATAAAAATGCATAATCAATAGCTCCCATGTATTGGTGATTATCATAGGACCACTGAGGATTGGCCAATGCAGCTCTGTCCCAAGCTGTAGGTCAGATTTAGGCTTTCTTCATGCTTTGTTGTTTGACTAAGTGCAAGAGGTCAAGCCAAGTCAGGCAAGCTCATTTAAAATTTCTGCTTGTATTACTCCCATCAACATTTCATTGATCAGCATCAGACACATGATCTAGCCCCACAATGGGGCCATGAAATATATTCTGACCACTCTAGTGGGAGAGACAGGGGGAAAGAAATGAAGATTTGATATTCATTATGCACTTTCCACAAGGATTACCACTAAATATATATGCACTGTGTCATCATCCTCTGACACCTCTCTAGAAAATTAGAGATAAGAGCTTGATCTTTAAGGACTTTCTCTTCTAAGCTCTCGCGAAGAGTTTACCTGTGGCCATCATTATCATATTTTGTATAAGAAGGACTTTCCAAAGTTCATTTAAAAAATGGAACTAGATGACATTGAAAAGTTTCCACTAACTTTTTGAAGCATCCTCATATATGTCTCAGGCAAACACACTGAAAAAGTGTTCTAGACCTCAGGAATGATGAAGAACGCTCTTGAATTAATAAGAAATTTATTTTCTCAGAGCTCTTGCTGCATATTTTGATATTCATAATGGGCCTGGCTAGTAGAATATCTAAGATAAGCACCACAAAATGAGGACAAGATATACTAGATGAGTGGGAAGACTTAAGGTAGAATGCTAAAGACCCAAGAAAAGCTATGAAGAAATACTGAGAGAGCTGAGGAAATGCTACAAAAGTATCAAGAATGAAAGAGGATGGAGCCAACTAAAAGCAAAGAAAGGTCACAGTTCCTGTGAGCGGAGTCATGATGGCGGAGTACATCTCTCGGCCTTCTTGACCCACCTTCAGTGACCGATGAGTGTAACCCATAACAAACTGGCTGAACGACACGAGTGCATGCGTGTGTGTGTGTGCACACGCGTGTGCTGGTGAAATACCAAGACTAAGGTGAGGCTTATAACACTAATTTTATTTTTCCAGAAGAACCTTTCAACTGGAGGGTGGGGGTGGGGGGTGGGGCAGATACTATTAGAAGGTGATGACAGGAAAGCAGTACAGGTGAGGGAAATTCCTGTTAATGAGAATGAATTGGACATTGGGCCTCCACCCAAGAACTCCCTCAATGCAAGAACACTTTGTTCTATTAAACTGGCCTTCTAAGATGCTCACCTTCCTGACATGATCGCTGAAGATAATTGGGTGCAGAAGCAAATGTAGGGGAGAAAGTTGATAGTACCCAGCTATCAAAAGATATAGCATCTGGGATCTTAAAAATTTGAAAACAAAAGAGCAACAATCTGAGAAACAACAAAGCCCATATGGAAGAAGCACACCAGCCTGTGATCACAAAGTGTCGAAGGGATCAGGTATCAGGCATCGAAGAACTAAAAATCATATCATTATGAATGAGGGGGAATGTGGAGTGGGGATCCAAAGTCCATCTGTAGGCAACTGGAAATAGCTTTTGGGTATTTCCAGAAGGGTCATGGGGAAGAGGCAAGGCAGTCAGTGTGCAATGTAGCAATGATGAAACATACAACTTTCCTCTAGTTCTTAAGTGCTTCCTTCTCCCCACTACCAGGATACCAATTCTATCTTACAAATCCAGGTAGACCAGAGGATGTACACTGATAAAGACAGGAACTGAAAACACAGGGAATCCAGGACAGATGAATCCTTCAGAACCAATGGTGAGAGTGATGATTCAGGGAGGATTGAGGGAAGAGGGAGTATAAAGGGGGAACCAATGACAAGGATCTACATATAACCCCCTCCCTGTGAGATAGCAAACAGAACAGTGGGTGTAGGGAGACAATGGGCAATGTAAGACATGAAAAAATAATGATTTATAAATTATCAATGATTCATGATGGGGGAGGCGGACAGGGAGGGAAGGGGAAAAAGAGGAGTTGATACTAAGGGCTCAAGTAGAAAGCAAATGTTTTGAAAATGATGGTGACAAAAAAATGTACTTGACACAATGGATTGTGATAAGAGTTGCATGAGCCCCCAATAAAATGATATTTTAATGTGCTGAAAAACAGCTTATACATGAGTATATCTGGTAATATAAGAACTATGGAAACATTATTGAAAAAATTTACTACATCTGCTCATTTCTCAGAAAACTACAAACAATTTTATGTTTCTTGGATTCTCTGTTTCTTATATGATAGTACTCAGTATATTTCTTGCCTAAAGCACTCACAGTTTTGTCAAAATCTGTTATTAAATCTTAGTAATTATTACCTATAATTATTTTAATAATAGAAATAAGGTTGTTTACTGACATATATTTGGCATATGTTATCAAAAAGAGAGACCATAATATCTGTTTTACTTTCCACATAGGATTATTAACAAAGATAACATGAAATTTAAGTGTAGAGCATTTGGATTTTTGTTAAAGATATCAGAATAAACAAATCACTCAAACACGTACTAAATGACAGTGGAGTGATCTTTTTGAAAGGACTAAGTACATAAATTAGAAAAAAAGAAAAAAACAGCAAAAACATTTTGGAAGCTTGAAGGCAGATGAATGAATGATAACTTATTCAGCTTACCCTAACATGCTGAGTCCTCAAAGGGAAAGACAGATAAGTAACTTAATTTGCTCTCATGAACCCCAGGGTACAATTGCAGGAATAATGTCCTTGAAAAGACAAATGAGAATAAGATCTAGAGAAAAAACAAGAATTGAAATTCTGCCCACATAAGGAAAAAATAGAGAGGACGCCGAAGTGAACAAATTATAGGTAGATTCTGCTTCCTACAGACGCTCTAAGACAGAGTAGGAGTGCTCCTCTGGTTTTCTGAGACTGTACATGGCTATGGGTACAGATTGCTCCTCTTTCAGTCACAGAGTTGACAGGGGGTTTTGAACTGCTGACCTTGAGGTTGGCAGCCCAGTATGCAACCCACAGCATGACGAAATTTCTAAGGAAGGATAGTAATGTCCTCAAACAAACAAACAAAAGTTCTAGAACTGGCTTAATTTTCCTGATCAAAAATTCCTCTTGGGTTCCCAGAATGGGCTAGTGTATGATAAATCATTTTAAAATACCAGAATTCAGAGAAAGAAGATAAAAGTGTAAAAGCTTAGGAAGGAGTGTAACATAGAGAATCAGAATGAACGCCCACGTCCCAATCGCAATAGTTGCAGTGTGTCAAATGGGGATGAGCATAGTGAGAACAGAGATTCACACGGGTACGAAGGATCTACAGACACACATTATAGTGACATAGAGAACAAAGGCACCCTGGGACACCATGGTGAAGTGTCTGGCTGCTAAATGAAAGATCGCTCAAACGCACCAACTGCTCTGCAGGAGACAATGTCACCATCTGCTTCCCGAGATTAGGACCCGAAACCTGGGTCCTAACATAGGGCCATGAGTAAAATGAGCTCAATGGTGATGAGCCTGGTGTGGGCTTGGATACACAAACGATAGGGGAAAAACAGGACAACTGTCTATCTTGGAAAAAACTCTGAGAGAGAGGAAATATAACTTTCAAGTATCACATGACAACTACAAAATAGTTTTTATTAAATTATAAGAGCATAAACATTAAACCTGCATTTAAACATGGATTTTAATATAACTGTAGTCAGAGGAAGGTTTACTCTCTTTCCACCACTGCAAAATTAATGTCTTAAAAGAACATGTGCTTAGTTTCTTATTTTTTGGTGAATCAGAAGTTTAAGAACAGTTTAACTATGTTCTGATTGGTGTCTCTTAGAGCTGCAATTGAGGTGCCAACTGGTTTGTGTTCTTATCTGGAGACGTAACTGTGGACAAAAAACTCCCAAGCTTACTTAGTCTGTGCGCATCTATACTATTCATGCAAATTGTTCCTTCGATGTCAGCAAGGAGAGTCTGCTGGAAACATGGAGTCTTGTGTAGTGTAACAAAATCATAAATATGATGTCCCATCACCTTTTCCATATTATATTGGTTAGAAGAAAATCACAGATCCCGCTCATATTATGGTGAAGGGATTATACAAGGGTTTGAACAGCAAGAGATTAGAATCTCTAAGGATATGTTAAAGTCTAAGTCTAAAGTCTAAGAGTGGTGTCTTTTTGTTTTCCTCTTCCTTTTGCCACTCCATTATAGTAGCATAGTATGACAGACAGGAATATCAGAGTAAAAGTATAGCTCCTCTATTTTGAAAAATATGATTATTTTAGTAAACTTGTACAGCCGAACCCTGGACCTCAACACTAATCCGTTCTAGATGGAGCAGCGAGAAACAATGTATAAGAGCTCCAAATCAATTTTTCCCATAAGAAATAATTGAAAATAGATTAATTCATTCTCAACCACCAAGTTTTTACCCTAGCCTTGTCTTTTATATATAAAACAATATATAGAAATTTCAAAGTAAATAAGTAAATAAATTCAGAGTTAATATAATTTAAATAAGAAATATAACATTTAAACAGTTTTTAACCACTAAAGTATGGCCCATACCTTGAGAATGATGAGGATCTGGATCTTTGGACTCAGATGTGGAGAGGAGGTATGGACAGAGAGAGGGGGAATCCATCCCCCTCTATAAAATCATCTGGTAGCTGCTTTTCAGAAGATTTTTCCCCTGCTTTGCCCTTTTTTTCACTAGGAGTTGGTTGACTTTCTCTTTTACAAAAGTCTGTCTAATGTGGTTTGCTTTTGGCATTTCCATAACTGTTTTCTAAAAGGGTTTACTAAATTATCGTCAACAATATTGATCACATAGTTATCCAATTCTTTATCATGATGATTCTTTTCAAAAAACTCAGTCTTAGGACCCATGTTTTATTATCTTAAAACAGTACAAACAGGCACAAACACTAAAAATAATTACAGCAAAACACAGCCACAAAAGGTTTACACACTTACTAACAACACCAATTAATGTGGAGTGACAGAAACATGAACTGCTTTCGTTAACAAAAGTCATGTGCTATCATGTTCTGCCTTCATTTGGGTTTCAATAATTTCTCTCAGTTACACTGCCCTTGATCAAGCCATACCAGGCGTACTACAACCCCCTCATCTATTTTGTATCATTTGTTGTTCCCTTGTCCCAGGGTTCCTTAATACCCACTTCCTTTTCACAGCCTACCCCTCTCCCATATCCCCTAGGAACTGTCACCCTATTGTTTTATCCTCCATATTGTCTTTTTAAAAATAATTTTATTGGGGGCTCTTACAGCTATTCTAACATTTAGTACATCATCTGTATCAAACACATTTGCACTCATGTTGCCACATACATTTCCAAACATTTTCCACTTGAGCCCTTGGTATAAGCTCCTCTTAAAAAAAAAAAAAGCTCCTCTTTCCCCTCCCCCCTTTTTTAAAAATGAATCATTTTATTGGGTACTCATACACCTCCCCTCATGATCCATACATATATCAATTGTATGCAGACCTCATTTGCACACTTGTTGCCATCATCACTCTCAAAACATCCTCCCTCCACTTAGTCCCCCAGTTCCACCTCTCCATATTTCCCTTCCTCCCCCGACTCCCAATTCTTTAATAATTTACAAATTGCTATTTCATATTGTACACTATCCAATGTGTCCCTTCACTCACTTCTCTGGTGGCCATGCCACAGAGAGTAGGTTATATGTAGATCCCTGAAATTGGTTCCCCCTTTCTACTTCACCCTCCCTCCACCCTTCCAGTATCACCACTCACATCACTCTTCCTGAGGGAACATCTATCCTAAATTCCCCATGTTTCTGACTCCAGTGTACATCCCCTGCTCTAGCTGGACTTGCCTGGTAGAACCGGGAGCATGATAGTGGGTGGGAGGAAGCATTTGAGAACTAGAGGAAAGATGCATATTTTGGTGTTACTACACTGTACTTTAACAGGCTCATCTCCTCCCTGCAACCCCTCTGTAAGAGGATGTCACTTCACCTATTGATGGGCTTTGGGTCACCAATCTGTACTCCCCCTATTTATAATGATATAATTGTTTCTCTCGCCTATCTTACCTAGATAAAACTGCAGGGATAATAACATCCACAAAAGATAGAGAGAGAGTAGAACAAACAAAAGGAAAGCAAAACAACAGCAACAACAAATCAACAACAAAAAAGAAGAACCTGCAAATAGCTCAAGGTCTGTTTTCCAGTAGAGTCAGTTGGGGTGACATGCCCTGATCCCAAAGTCTATTTCTAGTATTTCTCGAGGATTTCCTTGCTCTGTTCCATTGCTGTCCTGTTGAATACCCTTAGTGTTTCGTCTCAGTGTGGTGCAGTCAGACAGGGTGCAATTCCCACATTGTGTCTCCAGGGTAGTCCCTGTAGTGCTACGGGTCAGTGAGAGTTATTGTGTCTCATAGTGGGGCTGGCTCGGTGGTCCGCTCTGTTCATTGACTGCACTGAGTGGGAATATCGTCCTCAGGACTTGGTGGGTCTCTTCTTCTCCTTTCATTTGCTCACGTGTGCTCTGATCAGACGTGTCCCTCTCCCTGAATTGTAGCTTCAATGCTGTCCTCTGTAGGGGATTTTCCTACAAGTGGGGTGGGGTAAGGATAGGAGCTGTCCTTAGAGTTGGGATGGTCCGGCAAGACTAGTGATAAAAGGAGGGTAATGATAAGATGGGGGAGAAAGGGGAAACCAATCACAATGATCTACATATAACCCCATCCCCAGGGGACAGATGACATTAAAGGGAGTGAAAGGAAATGCCACACAGTGGAAAACATGAAAAAATAATGGTAATTTATAAATTACAGGGTTTGTGAGGGATGAAGAGGAAAAATGAAGAGCTGATACCAAAAAAGAAAATGTTTTGAGAATGATGATGGCAACAAATGCACAAATGTGTTGGACGCAATGGATGGATGTGTGGATTGTGATAAGAGTTGTATAAGCCCCCAATAATTTTTTTAAATCACATGTGTCAGGTCAGATTCCAATGTTTTGTTTAAGTCCTGATGCAAAATTTTCTCAACATTTCATCTCAAAATCCAATTATGTCAAGTATTGATGCAGTTGAGTATCAGGGTTCTACTGTAGTTGTGCAAACATCACTAATATTCAGTTTTATAATATTTCCATTATCACCAGCAGACTTCCACCACCCGACACCCACCCCCTGCTCATGTCCAACTGCAGCCAATATTTGTTTCACTCTAACCCTCAGTCACCACTAATAAGTTTTCTGCAGATTTGTAGCTCCTCCATTTTCATGACGCAAGTTTGCTGGCTGCTGTGACCCTTTAGTACAGATCCCCTGGCCCTTTAATACAGATCTTCATGTTGTGGTGGCCCCCCAACCATAAAAGCATTTCCATTGCTACTTCATACCTGTAATTTTGCTACTGTCATGGATTGGGCAACCCCAAAGGGGTCAGGATCCACAGGTTGAGAACTGCTGCCCTAGATTCTTCCCTAGCTCCTCTCTGAGATGCAAGATAGTGAGTGATTCCTGTCAGCTTCATTTTCCAAGGATGAGTATGTATCAACTCAACCTGCGGAGTCTACAGAAGCTGGGGTGACTTCTCCAGGAGTCCTTCATGAGGTGACTTTTCTAGAAGACCCTCAACTCCTACTTGATAACCTTTTTTAATTTTCAGCTATTCTCAAGTGACTCTGACTCCCAAACTCCAGGAACAGACCCTTCTATTTTGCTTTTGCAGACTTTGGGTAGGGGTATGCTAGAGCCAACTCATGAGAGCCAATTATTAAGTTTATAAGTATTTTTAAATCAATTATTAAATGACCAGTGAATTAAATTGTCCTCAAGGAGAGTATTTACACATAAGAAAAATTACAACTTTGATGGTTTCCTTCCCATTGTTGTCTTACTCATTTTCTTCCTATCTTCTTCTTCCTTTTTCATTCAAGAGTCTATCAGCACACCCTTGCTTAGGATATAGAAAAACCAAGCACATTGCCTTCAAGGGCTTCTAAGGTAATCATTGTTGACAGAAGCAGAGAGCCCGGGCTTTCTCCTATGGAGCTACTGACAGTTTCCAACCACCAACCACGTGGATCACAGCCCAGTGCACAACCACTATACCACCAGGGCGCCCTCACTTTTGAGATGCAGAGGGCTCCTATTATTACTAACCTCTGGGTTTCATCCTGTTGTATCAAGTTCCATGAGAGTTCTCAAAGATTGTTGCTTCTTGGTATTTATTGTACACTGTCCTCACACCATGAATAGAGATGATTTCCATAACCAGGGGATCACGACAGAAGTGATAGCATTGACTTCCAAGCCTATGTGATAAAATGCATTTCAGGTTTGCCTTTTCTCTTTTGAATTTCTTGCTTAGAGAAAGTCAGCTGTTATGTCATTAAGAGACTCAAACAGCCCTAAAAATAGGACCATTTACCAAGGAACTTAAACACCCTGCTAAAAACTATGTCAGTGAGCCAAACTTGAAGCCGATCACCAAACCGTGTCTAGCTTTCAGACACTCGAATCGAACCTTTGCACCTTTACTGAAATCTTGAGGAATTTCAAGCTAGGAGCAAACAGCTAAACTGGTTCCAAAATTCTGATCAATAGCCATTATTTAAGATGATAAATTGTAGTTTAAATAATCAAGTTCTTGAATAATTGAGTATACAATACATTCAGATTTGGGAGCCAAATGTAGTAAGCTGCCACAATAAAAGTTTAAATCTTAGATGACTTTGAAAATGGGCAACAGGGGGGAAGTGGACCATGTTAGTAAAAAAGCTTAGAGTCTCAAAGAGATTTTGAGGAAGTGGAAGGTAAAGGCTTCTGGTAAGATGAATATATATATTCACCTGGGACCAAGGACACCCTTGTTATGTAACAGCAGCAAGTATAACAACACTGTTCTTTTTAGTAGCAGGAGACGTAGAGAACATTACTAGTGAACTGTTTAATTTAGCTAAGGAATTTCCCTGGCCGGGCATTTTCTTCTTGCCTGCTGTTTGTAGTAACATGCAAGTACAATGAGAAAAATTGAAGGAAAGACTGTTAAAAGGGAGGCTAGAATATTAGTTTGGCAATTGTTGAGCTCTTCAGACAACCTATAATGCTGAAAAAAAATAATTACTGGAGTAAGCATCAAATGCAGGACATTTTAAGGAAAATATAAACTAAAGATGAAACTAATTGTATAACCACAGAAAGATCCTTATCAGTGCTTCAAAGAATAATTCAGTCAATTAATAGGGTCTGTAAGCAATTTACAAATAAAAATAGAATCCACAGAAAAGCTCACGTAGAAATCATGAACAGGAAAGTCTTGACCTGCTTAGCCCCTTTTCAGGGCCATTCTAAACAAATGGTGGGCATTTGGTAGCAAATATTACTAATGGATCACTAGTATTTTACATGTAATGATAATTGCTAACACTAATTGACTGAAAGCAAACTCACACATTTTCACAATTAAGGGGTCCTTGTGTTTGTGTACAGGAAGACGTTGAAAACATAAACACCTAATTCAAGGTCACATGGCTAGAAAGTATCCAGGTGAGACAATGAATTCAAGCCCTCCCTCTAACACATCACATCAAGACTTAGTAAAACGTTGAATGACTGCAAATAAAAATGTTTCTATAAGGAACAGTTTGTCTGCTGATGCAAGAAGGACACATAGGAAAGGTTAGTTTTAATTATAATTTTCATTATTAATTATACATATAGTTATATATATAGTCATTATAAATGATCTACAATTTATACTTGAAATCCTTGGCTAACTAGAGATAGATATGAATTTCAATCCAAATAAATCAAGCCACTTATACAATCTCTGGTGTGTTATCTTTGTAAATGATGTATTTAACAGAGCCCAAAGTGTTATCTTCATCTTCATATTTTAAATTGCCAGTATTAAGGTGGGGGGTGGGGAGAATCAAATAAGCACTTAACTTAAACAAGATGGGCTTTCCAAAAAGCTTAGTTGTGTCTCACAATGTAAAAGGTGCGCAAGGTCATCTGTCATGATCAAAATCAAGTAGCCTGCTAA
Source organism: Nesogale talazaci (assembly GCA_004026705.1). Taxonomy (NCBI): domain Eukaryota; kingdom Metazoa; phylum Chordata; class Mammalia; order Afrosoricida; family Tenrecidae; genus Nesogale; species Nesogale talazaci. The sequence goes on from PVJH01000357.1 coordinate 89,072, forward strand.
ATTAATTTTGATTAAATCAGTCTTGTACCACACTTAGACTACTATAGGTTTACTGATGACTTTCATTAGTGCACTAGCTTGGTGACACTGTTTAGATTGAATCTTAAAAGCTCCATACATATTTCAAAACTACCTATTTGATATATCAAGAGTCTAATTTCATGTATCTCTAAAGAACCCTTCCATACAAATGAGTCAGGTCTCCCAACTATCTATTGCACATTCTTCACAATGTATTTAGTATATGCACTTCCTGACGTTCAGGGTCATTACCTCACCCCTAGTGACTGATGCACCAGAGAAGAATACACATTCTCAAAAGTCATCTTCAACCCCTGGAATTTAATTGCTAGAGATGGGACCAATCAGAAATTATTTGCAAAAGCAGCTGATAATTTTATAGGAATTTTGGCATGCTGTGAAAGGAACTAACTTCAAAAATGAAATGTCTGTTTCATCTATATTATCCTGAAAAATAAAAATAAATAGAAATGGCTCTCTGCTCCTTCTCATGCGATAGGCAGGTGCCTCCTCCCATTCCTGTGCAGTCCCAGCTGCAGCCTGGAGACACAATGCTGAAGGTCGGAGTGAATGAATTCAGCTGTATTAGAAGCCTGGTCTGCAGGACTTCTTTCTATCCAGTCTAACAAAGTGGAGATTGTTGTCATCAATGACCCCTTCATTGATCTGAAGTACATAGTCTACAAGTTCAAGTATGATTCCACCTATGGCAAGTTCAATGGCATCGTCAAGGCTGAGAATGGGAAGTCTGTCATCAGTGGGAAGCCCATCTCCATCTTCCAGGAGCGAGACCCCACCAACATCAAGTGGGGCGAGGCTGGTGCTGAGTATGTCATGGAGTCCACTAGTGTCTTCACAACGTTAGAGAAGACTGGGTCTCACTTGAAGGGCGGTGCCCCTTCAGCCCCCATGTTCGTACAACAACTCCCTCAAGATTGTTAGCAATGCCTCCTGCACAACCAACTGCTCAGCCTTCTTGGCCAAGGTCATCCATGACAATTTTGGCATTATGGAGGGACTCATGACCACAGTCCATGCCATCACTGTCACCCAGAAGATCGTGGACGGGCCCTCAGGAAAAATCTGGCATTAAGTCCGCAGGGCTGCCCAGAACATCATCCCAGCATCTTCTGGCACTGCCAAGGCTGTGGGCAAGGTTATCCCAGAGCTGATTGGGAAACTCACTGACATGACCTTCAGTGTCCCCACTCCCAATGTGTCTGTCGTGGAGGTGATCTGCCATCTGGAGAAAGTTGCCAAGTACGATTATATCAAGGTGGTGAAGCAGGCAATTGATGGTCTCCTGAATAGCACCTTGTGCTACACTGAGGACCAGGTTGTCTCCTGTGACTTCAAAAGTGACTCCCACCCTTCCACATTTGATACTGGGACTGGCATTGCCTCAACGACAACTTTGTCAAGCTCATTTCCTGATATGTCAATGAATTTGGCTACAGCAGCAGAGTGGTGGCCCTCATGGTCCACATGGCCTCCCTGAACCACCAGCTCCAGCAATAGCTCTAGAGGAAGAGAGGCTCTCCGCTGCTAGGGAGTCTTTGCCCCCAACTCAATCCCCCAACACAGAGCATATTCTATCCAGACCCCCTGAAGGAGGGGGAGGGACTTAGTGAGCCTGATCCTGTCATGTACCATCAATAAAGTACACTGTACCCAAAATAAATAAATAAATAAATAGAAACATTTTATATTTTACCTGATTTTATACTGATGAAGTGGTGTGCATATGCTTTGAAGGGGGTTAGGGCATGTACATATAAAACTAAATGCAAATTTTAGTTTGATCCAAAACTGTAGAATAGAGCTTTAGTGCTGTAATGATTTTCTGTTGGGATGTAACCACAAATTCAAGAGTTCGAAACCACCTATCTGTTCGAAGGAGATCACAGAGACTTTCTATTCCTGTGAGGAGTTTCAATCTCAGAAACCCACAGGGCAGTTCGACCCTCTCCTCCCAGGTCACTGGGCATTAAGGGAGACAGCTATGATGGCCGTGAGCCCCTTGAAGGCAAAAGCTATGTCTGATTTACTTTTTGATTTATACTGATCTGAAATGTTGAATGTATCAGTGAAGAAGATCTTAAAGGCGCAGATTTAAAACATCTTGCAATAATATTTCTTGTGTCTAAATGTCAGATGAAATGCATCATGTTTTTTAGATGGGACTTAAAATGAATTCCTTGACAAATGAAAGGAAAATCTAAAATGTTGGTAAAATGGGCCTCAATAAGATATACACCTGAAGGTACAGTCAGATTGCTCAAATGCCCTTTTATCTTGTTTACAATACATGCGTGCTAAAAGGTAGCCTCGGGACAGTGTAAAACATGAAAAGCAGCTCTGCACATTGACTCTTGAACAAACAATAAGCACCATCCTGCTCTGTCAATGTCAGGACTCTCATAAAGTACCCTGGTTTCAGAACAATGACTATGGCAACCGTATTGCCACCAAGATACCTGTATTCTGAAGTGAGATGTTTTTTAAGGCAAGGAGGTAAGTTGCTTGTGTTGGGGTGTGTATGTGAAAGTAGAGAAGAAAAAGAAAATGATGTGCTTCTTTTAATGTAAGGAGTAAAAGAGCTTAACACTGATACTCCTTCATATTTAGGGACATTTTTCTAGATAATTAAGCTTTATTGTAAAGGTATTCACTAGACACTGTGTGCAATTTTCTCTGTATATAACTTGAGTTCTGGAGGCATATAGAATTGAGTAAACACAACAGTGCATATCATTCACAGACATAGGTAACCAGGCATAAATAAGATCCTTGTTCTAAGGGTATTTATTTATATATTAAAGTCTTAAGATCGCAGTGACTCCAAAAAGATTTACTGCAAATTTCGGAAGGATATGCAAAATAACATAGAAGAAGCCAGAGCTCCCTTTAACCAAGAAAGATCTCTAGGCATAGCTGTCTCTGTGCCTCAAAGATCGAGAGGCTCGCTTGAAATCTTCTTATATATCGAACAAAAAGGCAAAGATTGATAATAGCAGTCCCACATCGTGTCAAAAGAAAATGTGCAAATTTAAGTAAAGTCAAAACATCTCATGAAATTAAAGTCAGAGAGAAATTTATGACACAAAATTCCCAAGAGGATGGTGCATCACTCACTACAGCCTGCATGATATGTCTCGTCTCAATTCCACACAGCATGGACAATGTTGTCTAAATGGATAAGGTATAATCAAGCGTCTACAAAGGGAGAGTATACAATAAACTAAAAGACCTTGAGGCCAATTCTGCAGAGTAATATAAATAATACATTTTGAATATTTCTTGACTTAATAAGCAAAAACAAAATACGTTGCCATAGTGTTGTTTCTGACTCATCGTATCTTTGTGGCTAAAAGTCCCGCACTTAGGCACTGAACCACCAGGGCTCCTGCTGGACTTAATACAGGGGTGGGATGCAGTCTCCTGTTCTCTAGAAAATTGACATGTTTATTTAAATGTCAAATGTTGTGAGGAACATTTGGCTGATGCTAAATTTATGATCAGAATCTCTAGTAATTGCCAATATTATAAACAATCTAGTAACTAGCAAGTGTGGCGCTTTATCCAGTATTTATCATGTATTTTTTACACATTTATCATGTATTTTTTACACCCATTTTAATGTAATTTTTTGTTACAACCTCATGAGGTTGTGAAGTTTACTATAGGACCAAAGAATAATAGGCTCAGAATTGTTAACAAAAAAGAAGCAGTTTACAAATTCTGACATTCTTAAGAATTCTGACAATCTCTTACATTAATCCTGTAACTTAGTGTCAGAGGGGGTAGAAACTAAAGTGTCAGTCTAGCCTGATCTTATAGACTATTCTGCCAATCTTATAGACTATTATAAAAATATCTGACTTCCACCTAGAAGGCAGTTGGACATTTTCTATGCAAGTCATTAACAAATCATATTTGCAGCCTTTAAAAAATTACAACTTTGGAGACTAGATTCAAGAGGAAATAGAATGCATATGAAGAGACCATTTGGAGGCTATTGCTGGAGCCCAGGCGAGAGGCTGTGGCAGTTTTGGATTCATATGATAGGAGTGAAGACGGAGAAAAGCCGATGCATTATACAGAAGCTGGAAAATGATTGGATGTGAGAAAGGAAGATTCTTAAATTGTGAACGTGTGTAACACTCTGGAATGGAGCTTGGGTGATGTAGTGCTTATGCTTGGATGCTCTCCTCAAGGTCAGTAGTTTGAAACCACCAGCTGCTCTGCAGAACCATTCTACCCTGTAACGAGTTACAGTCGTGGAAACCCCCAAGGGCAGTTTTCCCTATCCCATGGGATCACTGTGAATCAGAATTGACTTGGTGGGAGTGAGTTGATTTGAACTATCTGGAGGTGCCATTTATTGAGATGGGGGACACATACATGGATAAGCAGGACCTAAAGAAGAGGATTGTGTTAGTCTGGTAGACATGAGAAACTAAATTCATAGCTATGCATATGTGTATAAGAAAGAGGCTTAATACAAGAACAATTGCATATGAAGAAGACATCCTAGCCCAGTCCAAATCAAGTTCAAAAGTCCAATCACTATTAATCCTCTCAAATTGACAACAGATTATATAACTACCACAACGGTCTTCCACCTTAATTCATATGACCACTGAAAAACACAATTGTAGGCAAATTCTATGTAAAAATGGCCAGTATTTGAATGCTAACATAAACTTTCACTAAGTTGATTCTGACTTATAACAACCCTAATATATCAAACATATATATGATATATGATAAATAAAGCAAACATACACTACTACATTACTTTAAGGATAGTTTAACTACTAATATTTATGAGTAAATGGCTTTTAAAGTGATATTCTAATATAAATGATCATTTAAATTGCTCTAGAGCACTTTAGCCTACCTCTAGATTAAAAGAAAACAAGCAAGGTCTTTTCACCTATTTCAGATACCAGTTCTGCCAGTCAAAGAGACTTAGAATTTCCTCTCTCTAAACAGACAGACGGGTGTTGAAAAGGCTAAGATTGGCTAGCCAGAGTGAACATTTTAAATGATGTTATTCCTTTGGAGACATAAATATGAAAGATAATTCTCCATGGAATATAGCATTTAGATGTTAAGGCCATATTTTGTAACCAGATATGTATGTGACAAAATTATCAGGCCCTAGAAAATGATTCCATGGAGGGAGAAGAAGACTACTAGGATCCACAAACCAGTTAAAATAGCATGAAAAATTGCAAAAACAATAGACTTTCTAAAAATATTACAACGTCCAGAACAAGTTTACCTTATAATCACATTTGATGATAGTGGTTTGTTATATATATATATATATATATATATATATATATATATATTTCTCCTAGGGAAAACACAATACATTAAAGTCCTATCAAATGCACTTAATTCTGGAGCACTAGAAGCAGCATTCCCCTTAAATCTTCAGGAAAGAAACATCAGTAAGTTAGCAATAAATTAAAGACGTACTACTTGTTACAATGTTAGCAAACTTGTCAAACCAAAAAATAGTTTCTCTCAAGAAATAGCACAGAGCAACAGTTATTTAAAATGCTGAAAACACATGCACATGACTTATAAAAGGGGAACCTGGGATTTTGAGGGCATGGCTTCACATTTATGGTGGATGCCAAGGAAGAGAAGAACTTCCTCTCCCACAACACAGCTGTTGTTGCCTCTGTCATCGATAGTTCTAGGGTAGATGGACCAAAGGTCTGCACCAAACTGGCAATCCATATGCTCCTGTTTTGCATATTTCATCGCTGTGTTCTCGATGAAGAAAGACCATCACCACCAACCAACATCTTCTCATTCCGGTGTCATCTAAAAATACCTGCCGACAGTCTTACCCTGCAGTTACCTCACACTCCTGCCCATCAGCCATAGCCACCTCCTACCTCCCGCTCACTAATAGCACAGTCCTCTGTCACCTCCCACGCAGCCAAGCAACACGACTGTAGCTGCTTTAGATACACTCGTATCTATATATATAGTCTCATATATAAATATATATTCAGACATACACTCATGTGCACGCAAAAAGTGCTTTTATAAAAGAAGAAGAGGGAGAACTAGTTATGTGAAAGTAACTCCACTTTGGAAAGTTAGTGGGAGTGCCATTTGGAAAGTAATTCCTGTTCTGTCCATTTCTCCTCCGAAATGCCTATAGAGGAGCCGTTAGGAACCTCAGACATAAAAGGTGTATGGTTTTCTGAACCCATAGTCTTTCAGTAACCAAAAAGGCTTTCATGTTTCAATCCATTTATCCTAGGTCTAATTTTTCCTTCTTGTATATTATAAAGTAAGAGTATAAAAACATGTCTAATGTTATAATCTTTGACCAGATATAATCTTTGACCAGCTTAATCTGAGGGGGTTTAAGGGAATATTTCTAGATTATGCCCTCAGTGTTCAACAATGATCAATTCGAATACATTTTCAATACGTTTCGTGATCATTATTCTTCAGCCAACCCCCTGGGGTACTGCCACTTGGATACAGAAATGAGTGCTGTGGAAAGGAGTCGGGATCAGGGAGGAGTGAAAACAGGGGAAACCGGAACAAGAATGAAAGTTCCTTGTTCCCCGACAGCAAGCACACATGAATCCACTCAGCAAACTCAGAGCTACCCAGGCTTGCAGCTGGTGGCAGGGACCACGTGACTCCTCTGTTAATCTGCACCTAGCAACAAGCCCCACTGAACAGCATGTAGTAGCACCCAAGGCTGTGAGGAGTAACTGAGAACACGGTTAGAGAAGCACTTTGAGGGGGAAAACAATATCAGCATACAAGGATGTTCCCATGACTGTCATTTTGTCCTTTGCAGTGATCATTTCTACTAAATGATGATTAAGCATATGAGAGAATGGGCCCTGGCGGGTGAGCCGAGAAGTCAGAAACCCAGAATTCAAAATCTGACTGACACTGAGCAAGCCCTTCATAGACCTGGACTTTCATTCTCCCCAAATACCCTGCAAAGCTGTTGTAAATGTTTAGTTAGAATTATAGGTGAAATGCTTCAGAAAGAATAGTAAAGGGAAGGGCTGTAATTTTTTTTTTAATGAAACACTTTTACTGGGAGCTCTTATAGCTCTTATAACTACCCCTACTTTCCTCCATTGTGTTAAACACATTTGTACATGTGTTGCCAACATCATTTTCAAAGCATTTCTCCTCTTCTTGATCCCTTGATATCCGTTCCTCATTTTTCCCCTCCCTCCCGCACCTTTCCTCCTTCATGAACCCTTGATAAATTATAAATTATTATTATTATTTTCATGTCTTACATTGCCTGCCGTCTTCCTTCACTCACTTTTCTGCTGTGCGAACCCCTGGAAGAGGGTTAGATGTTGATCCTTGTGATCGATTCCCCTTTTCTCCCCACACCTTCCCTCCACCCTCCACCCTCCTGGTATCTCTATTCTCATTACTTGTCCTGAGGGGTTATCTGTCCTGGATTCTCTGTGTTGCAGCTCTTATCTGTAGCAGTGTGCATGTTCTGGTCTAGTCATATTTGTAAGGTAGAATTGAGGTCATGATAGTGGGGTGGGGGGAAGCATTAAAGAACTAGAGGAAAGTTATGCGTCATTGGCACTACACTGCACCCTGACTGGCTTGTCTCTTCCTTGTGACCCTTCTGTAATGAGATATCCAATTGTCTACAGATGGGTTTTGTAGCTGCAAGGAAAGGTTGTCATTTTACGACTAAAAAAATTTCCCCCCAAATTTTATCTGATAGTCTTCCCTATTCCCAGCTAAAATAAGTCTCTTCCACGGACGTCACTGTCCCTATCTCAAAGAATAACACCCTATCTCTAGAGGGTCAGCTGCTTGGGGAGAAGATCTATAGCAGTGGCTGGCACATAGTGTGCCTTAGCAAGGATCCATAACACCAATGAGTGAAATTTATTCAATTGTCCCAATGTACTATTGTCAATCATTCTGACGCATCAATAAATCACCTCAATGAGTCTGATAACTAACATCCCCTCTTTTTCCCATTCAGTGGTAGGGGGAATGATTAATTTTTTAAGCTATCAGGGGGGTGGGGGATGGGAATGGTAGCCCTGACTGATTTCCATGGTCTAAGTATTCCCAGTATGGGTTTATTTCAACCCACAACACATGGGGTTAGGAGGAGGTACCCATATCTACTCTGGTGGACTGGGGTAAATCAATTCATTTCTCCGGACTTCATCAGCTTTTAATTCAGTTATATCCCTTCTTTAGCAGCGTGGCTTGATTACTGAGTGTGCTTAATTAGACCCACTACTCACATGGTCATCAGCATGATTGTTCAAACGCACCAATCTAACCATTTTGTTTTCAAGTTAAAAGTCTTCAGTGTGCTCCTGGGATAAGGTCATTAATGGAGGTTAAGATCAAACTGGTGAAGTGTAGCCTGTCAATCTGGTCACAAGGTAACAGCCAACAGGAGGATTCTGGGAACTACCTCTTTTTCTCCTGGGAAGTGGGAGACACACCCTGCTTCACATTCCCGTTGATAAGCCACATGGAGTCACACAGATGGCAGCCAGAGCCCTGGATCTGGAGGAGCCACGGACATCCACACCGTGGTTGTGATACTGCCACTGCCACTGGATCCACCACTGGCCTGGGACCTTCCTGCATTTGGTATCATTGCATGTGCTGCATGAATCTAAAGAGGAATTTATGGGCTGATACTGGATTTATGGACTTGATATGAACTGGACTGGGATGTTTTCATATTCTACAATTACTCTTTGTTATGAAGCTCTTTTTTACACACATACAAATGTCTCTGGACTTGTTTCTCTAGTCAACCTGGACTAACACAGTTCCTCTTGATTACATAACACAGTAGACATATATAGCATGTTTGGTAGTTGCATAATCTGGGGTGAAAATGAGAGTATTGTGAGTCTAGCCTGTCAACCCAGAGATAGCCAATGAGACCTGTGTGGGAATGGCCTTCTCCTGAGAATTCTGGGAAATCTGGCATTTCCTCTTTGGACTCAGGAGTCAGTCTCTGTCAGTTTCTCTCTCTCTCTCTCTCTCTCTCTCTCTCTGTCTCTCTCTCTCTCTCTCTCTCTCTCTTTCTCTCTCTCTTTCTCCTTACTCTTTGAGAGACATCCCTGAGGAGAAGCCACATGATCCTGATTCAGTCAGAACCCTGGACCTGGAGAAGCCATGAAGGGACTCATACTAGCACTGAGGTACTTACAGTGCCACTGGATCCACAAGATTTTTCTCCCATTGGCCTGCAATCCTCCTGCATTCAGCATCATTGCATGTATTTCATCAGTTTGAAGAGGACTTTATAGATTGCTATCAGACTGATGGGCTTGGACTGGATTGGGTTGGGATGCTTTCTTAATGTATAATTACCCTTTATATAAAAGCTTCTTTTATATACATGAGCCTCTATGGATTTATTTCTCTAGTCTACCTCAGACTAAAACAACATGGTAGACAATGCCATCCATAATCACAAGGCAGCTTACTGAAGTCCTGTTTAGCCGAGTCTCAAACCAGGCCTTACATGCAACACACTTGTGGAAATATCTTACAATTCCCTACTTCTTTTCTTTTGCTCATGCTGTTTGCACTTCCCGAAAAAGTACTTCCTTTCCTGTCTTCTATAAGGCAGATGGCTCACCTAGTCCCTAGATCGATTCAAAGGTCACTCATTTGCCAAGGCTTTCCCTATTAACCCTCGCTCACCTACCAATCCCAGCTGAAGAGGTTTTCTCATTTATTTGCAACTTCAAATTATTTTATTCAAATTTCTATTATGACTTCCTCAAATATCTTTCTTATTAGCATCTCTCTTTCTTCTGGTGGTCTATGAGCTCCTCTTAAGCATGATCCAATCATTTATGAGTTATCCATAAATATTAAGGATTCCCAAAAGTTTGCTATTCAAAGAGCTCTGTGAAACAGAAGTATCAAAGGTCCACTTAGGATTTTATTCATAAAGTAGTACGCAGAGTCATGCTACTGTTAGTGTTAGGAGTCATAGAGTCAGTTTCAACTCATTGCATTCCAATGAACAACAGAATCAAACGCTTCCGAGGTTTCCTCCATCCTCGCAGTATCATATTTGAGCTCTTTGCTGTAGCCATTGTCTCAGTTCACCTCCTTGAGGGCCTTCTTCTCCTTCACTGTCCCTCTACTTTACCAAAAAGAATGTCCTTCTTCAGGGTCTGGTCTCTCCTGACAACTAGTTCAAACCATGCAAAACAAAGTCTCACCTTCCTTGCCTCTAAGAAGCACTCTGGCCATACTTCTTCCAAGACAGACTTGTTTGTTCTTTTGAAAGTCCATGATATTTTTAATATTGTTTTCCATGACCACAATTTTTACACAATGATTCTTTTTGGTCTTTCTTATTCAGTGTCTAATTTTTTACATGGATATGAGGTAATTGAAAGTACCATAGCTTGGGTCAAGTGCACTCTAGCCTTAAAAGTAACTTCCTTGCTTTTCAATATTCTAAGGAATTCTTGTGCAGATCAACTCAATGCAATTTGTCTTTTGACTCATGCTTCCACAAGCATTGATTGTGCATTCAAGCAAGACAAAATCCTTGGCAAATTCAAAATTTTCTCCGATGATATTATCCACTGGTGAGGATTTGGGTCGTTTTTACATTGAGCTGTAATCCATTTTGAAGGCTACAATCCTTTATCTTCATCAGCAAGGGCATGAAGTCCTCCTCCATTCTTTCAGCAAGCAAGGCTGTGTGTCATCTGCCTATTGAAGGTTACTAATCAGTCAGACTCCCATTCTTATGTCACAGCCTTCTTCATGTGATCCAGCTTCTCTGATTATTTTCTCAGCATATAGAATGAATAAACGTGGTAAGGATACAACCTTGATGCATATCTTTATTTTAAACCATGCAGTATTCCCTTTTTCTGTTTACACAACTGGCTCTTGGGTCAAATACAAGTTTCGCATGAGCAAAATGAAGTGTTCTGGGATTTCCATTCCCCTCAAGTCTAGCCATAGTTTGTTATGATCCACATGATCAAATATCTTAGCACAGTCAATAAAACATATGTAAATATCTTTCTGGTAGTCTCTACTTTGAGCTAAGATCCATCTGACATCACCAATATCTTTTGTTTCAAATCTTCTTCTGATTCCTTGTAAATGTAATGCTGAAAACATGGTTGAGTGTTTTTCAGCAAAATTTCATGTATCACAGACACAAACTGAAGTAGAATTTTTATTTGCATTTTTAGAAAATCTCATGAAATTTGAAAAACCCTCACCAAAGCAAGATAATTAACATCAATAGTGGAAAATTTGACATCATGGCAAAACTATTCAGCTCTTTAGACAGTTCTTCAACCAAAGAAATGATATTGTAAGGAACTTATTCATACAAAATTATTCTGCTAGTTTGGTAGCAATAATTTGAAAGCATGAGACTAGAGCAATCAATTTTGCCCTCAAACACCACCCCTACCCTAGCATGAACACACACACACCACCACCACCACCACCACCAAGATAAATGGCAATGCCTGGATTTATTTGTCATTACCACAATAAATGGGGGTTACTAGTATGTAGAAGTCAAGGATGCTGCTTAACGTTGCACAATGTACAGGAGAGTCCACACACAACAAAGAATCACCCACCTCCAAATGTCAATGATGGAAAGTTGAGAAACCTTGGAATAGAGAAAGAAAAAGTAGAAAGCTACATACAGGCAAATAGAGATTAACCACCATACATATCAGGTGTGAGGGAAGCACAGCGGAAGGCAAAGAGTTAGCATTGCTTCAAAATAAATGAACAGACGTTAGTCATAAAGGGTAAAAGGAAGTAAAGTTTTCCTTTTTTTGGAAATACCAGCAACACAGCAGAAGTGGTTGCACTACCTCTTCTCTTTTGGACAGACAACAAGCGTGGAAGAAAGCTGCAAAAGGATTTAGGCAAGGTGCAGGGACTCAAATTTCAATAAATATTTATTGAGCACACCAACTATGTGACTGGCTCTGTGTCTTTTCGCATTTGACCTATTGAATGCGACAACATGTTCATTTGAAGAAACTGAGGGGCCAGAGCAGAGCCGCTGCTCCCAAAAGAAATATTAGGCTTCACACCCATACCTCCTGACTCCAAGCTTAACCAGACATACTGAAAGAGATTTTATCAAATGCCATTGATCAATCATGGCTGCAATAATTCAGAGGCATGGCATGTCCAGGCTCTTCAGCAAAGAGTGTCATTATTGATTAGCAATGCCTATCACACAATGGGAGAGGGGAAGGGTAGTATTCAAGTGGCATATTTATAGGACCCACTCTATCCTGTGTGCTGTCAGTCTACAGACATTCTTGCACTCAAGGAAAGGGCAGACATAGCTCTTAGTTAAAATGAAGATCATTCCAAGAGTTGGTGAAATGTTTCTTTTCCTGGAAGAAAATCACTGGACCCAGACCTCTTTTTCTTCTTCATATAAATCAATTAAAATGGGGGAAAATGTAATATATATGTCTATTATATGATACTGGTAATATTTTACCAAATTATTAACGTATACAAAACTTCAAACCTGCCCACTTGTATAATTCCCCTCATTTGTTTTTAAAAAAAAATTAAATTAGAAAATATTTTCAACTTAGGTCAAAACTGAGGAAAGGAAGTTATAAACCTTAACTGGAGGAAAAGAGGAGAATCTGCACAGAGAAAGAAGAAAAGAAGGTATTATCCATTTGCTTCATCATTCTCATGCCACAAACTAGTACAGTAGAACCCCGGCCTCAATGCTGATCCATTCTAGGAGTGTAGACATGCGAGGCAGTCGAGTTCTGAACCAACTTTTCCCATAAGAAATCACTGAAAAGAGACTAATCCATTCTCGACCCCAAGGTTTTTACCTTAACCTTGCCTTTTTTATATAAAACATTGCAAAGAAATTTAAAAGCAAATAAGTGCAGAGCTAAATCATATAATTTAAATAAGAAACATAATATTACAAAAATTCCTAACAACTACAGTGTGAGATTGATGAGGATCTGGATGAGGATGGGGGAGAAGGGATGGAAAAGGGCCATTGTTTGCCAAAGGAAGCCCATTCCATAAAATCAACTGGCAGTCGCTTTTCAGGAGTTTTTTTTTTTTAACATTCTTTGCCTTTTGTCACTAGGACCTTGCTGGATTTCTCTAAAAATATATATAAATCTGTCTAATGTGCTCGGCTTTTGGTGTTTCCTTAACTGCTTTATAAAATGGTTTACTATATTATTATCAGCAATATCAATACCATAGTTAACCAGTTCCTTATCATGATGATTCTTTTCAAAACATCTTTCTTAGGACCCATTTTTAAATGTAAAAATAGTACAAAAACTTAGGAAATTATAGCAGAACACTTAGAACACAGCCACAAGTGGTTCAAACAATACAAAATAACAACACTCCAATCAATGTAGAGTGACTGAAATACGAACAACTTTTGTTTACAAAAATCAACTGTGTCGGGTTGGATTCTGATGTTTTTTTTTTCAAGCTCTGATGCAAATATTTTACACATTTCTCATCGAAATCCGATGATGTCGAGTCCTGATGCCATTGAGTAAGACTTGGACTGTATGGCAATTCCTGCCTACCTTCTTGTATGCCCAGTTCCAGACCAAACAGTAAGTAGACCTTCTTGTATTTTTCTCTACCCTCCAAAATAGAAGTACTTTTTCTTCATCTAGGCTCTCAGAGCAACAATATATGTTGCCGCTTGAGACTGTGGAGTTCCTTCCAACACACAGCAAACACGTACACTGAAGGAAGCTCTGGACCGACATCATCCTCACCATGGTTCTCACGTCAGACCCAAGGCTGCAGTGACTGCATCAGTCCACTTCTGCCCCTCAACTTTACCAAGCCTGATGATGTCCTCCTACAGAGACTGGTCTCTCCCGACAACATGTCCAAAGTGTGTGAGATGAAGTCTCCCCACCCTTGCCTGCGAGGAGCATTCTGGCTGTACAGCCACTTCTACATCATATACTGTGTTCATCACTTATTTACATCTCTATGTATCTGCATATCTACTGAGAGCATACTCAGCTCACTTCCATAATGTTGATTCTGACCCAGCAAGCAGCTCACTCCCATGATGTTGATTCTGACCCAGCAAGCCTCTGGACAGAGGAGAGCTGCTGCAGGTGTGGTTTTTTAGGGCAAAAGCTCTTTATGGGAGCAGGGAGGCTCCTCTTTCCTTTGTGATCAGGCGGAGGGTTTGAACTGCTGGCCGAGTGCTTAGCAGCCCAAAGTTCAAACCTACGATGCCATTTAAAGCACCTCACTCACCGCCATTGAATCAAATCCAATTCATGGCAGCCTAATAGGACAATAGTAATAACACTGTTCTGCTTTTTAAAAATAGGAGCTAAAAGGAGAAATCAAGGAAAGCTCATAGAAAGTTGGACTTTGAAATGACTGACTTGGTTAGCTTATTTGCCACAGTGTCTCACCGCAGTTTTAAAATCATGTATGCTATGAAGTTATATCCCTATCAAGTTCTCCTCCCCCTCACAGGGCCTCTTACACCAAGTGTCAATATGGCCTCCAGCCATAAACTTACGCAGACTCTGACAACACTGGAGAAATTGCTCTTCAGGATGGTGCATGTGATCATGACCTACTTTGCTCTGCGACCTGACCCAAACCTAAAGGTTTAAGTATTTTCAATATCCCTTTAAAGGCCAGCCCCTTAATCGCTGTCCTGGCTCTTCCCTGAAGCCCCTCCAATTGCCTTTGTTAGTGTCCAGCTGATTGAGTTACAGAGGAGCTGGCCAGATATATCATCACCGTTACTCTCACTGTAATCGCATTTGGACCCAAATTTGACTGGAGTGAAAGTGTGAGTATTGTGACTCTCTTGCTACTAATGATGAATGCTCTGGGCAGTTCTCCTTTGAGGAGGCAAGCCTAACAGCTAGTTACTAAGAAACAAAAGGGATTTTATAACATGACTATGATAAATGATAACCATATCGGTAATAGCAATGTGCAATAATCGGCTGAGCCCCAGTGGCGTAGTGGTTGTGCGCGGGACTGCGGCCCACTAAGATGGAGGTTCAACTCCAGCAGTGGCTCCACAAGAGCAAAAGCTGGGCCTCCTACTCCCACCACCAAAGGGCAGTAATGCCCCCCCAAAACAAAACAAACAAAAACAAACAAACACTGCACAATACTCAGAATAATCGTATTTAGATCAAAATGCACTCTGGAGGCCTTTAGGATGGGCATCTTCATGGGACAGGCAGAAACTTTCAACTGACAACCATGGCTACACGGGTAAGATCTATATTGTATATGTGAGTCAGAGTTGATCTATGGCAGTGAGTTTAGCTTTTGTTTTCTTTTTATTTTATTTCTGTTTGTCTTTGAGGTTCTGGAATCACCAATATCAATGAACAAGGTACTCAGAGAACTGACAAATAATTTTCAAAGTAAATAAGGAGTCCTAATAGGGCCTAAAGTGACCAGATTTTAAGCGGGACACTGCTGACCAGGTGAAGGGGGGGGCGTGTCTTGATTGAAAAACTGGGTCTATATGGAGCAACGAAAATGTTCTCTGAATGCAAAAATAGTATTGTAATATATTTATTTTAATTTTAAAATGCCGTGGGACATTGTTAAATTGTTAAAAAGCGGGACATCTGGTCACTCTATTAAAAGTTTAAAATGAAGTCATAAAAAGGGAAAACAAGAAAGAAATGGAAGAGAAAACAGGAGAGGAAAGGAGCAAAGGTAGGGTAAAGTGAGGTGAGGTTGAGGCCAGAGAAAGAAGAGAGAAGAGAGGCAAGCCTAAAAATGCCTTATAATGGCTGGTGGCGGGGGAAGCAGAAGACTGCTTGCTATGAGAGTAAGTAAAGACATACTCATACTACAGGTGATCCTTGTTTTTGTGTCAAATTGGCGAGGAGAGGATTCTCAATCATTAGGAAGTAATTTACCCTGAGCTAACAGAATAGAATCAGCTCCGGGATGAAATTGAGCACACGGTACTTAACTGAGAAGCCAATAGCAGTGAAAAAATGACGCAGCCCCCCTTTCTTCCCCTCCTCCCCCACCCCACTGCTTCACGTCCAGCTCCATGATTTGGTCATAGGCTTGATGCAATCAGTAGAATGACTCCTCAGAGGGGTAGCCTGCTCTTTCTTAAATAGACTGTGGGCCGGGTAGTCATTTCTGCTGGAACTGAATGCTGCATCTAATTTCAACTTCCTGCCATACAATTTGCCAATTACAGGAGCTATCAGAGGCCTCTGGACTTTGGATTCCTGCAACTTTACATCCACCAGCCTGTAGTCACCCAGCTTTTGTTTCTGCTTCATGGCTCATCAACTCCCATAACTACAAGAGTCAGGAGAAGTTTCCAATTTACCATATGACTCATGGAATTGAATTGGAATGGATTTACCCACTTCTAAAACTGTGTGAACCATTTCTTGATATAAATCTCTTCCTATTTACAAACACCCATATCATTTGGTTTTGCTTCCTTGGAGAACCCAGCCTATCTACCACATTGGTATTCATGCATATGCGCAAGTTTGTTCTAAACAACACAGAACTGAACATGTATTTGTAATCAGTACATGGCAACAGAGAAGTTCCATCTCCATAACATTTGTATTAGTCTTGTTAGGGTGCCTTCCAAGAAAGGAAAAGGTCCAATCTACAGAGGAGTCTCAGTGGGAATCTTCTGGGTCAGTTAAATTCAAGACAGAGAGCTCAGCTCAGAAGGTATGATAACTATTTTGGAGATTCTGACAGGATAATTTTGGTAGATAGTCTCAAAGAACACTAAATAGGAAAAAGTAAGAAAACTGAAAACTACATTGGTGAGAAAAGGACATGCAAATTTGTGGATTTTTTTTCCGTTACAACTATGCGCTTGTTCACTTTCAGTCCTACAAGAATTTCACAGGTAAATTTCCATAATCCCATTGATACCACAACCTGATCTTGCCCCTTTAAATTTCTTTTTGTTCCCTAAGCTCAAGGGACAATTAAAAGAAAACAATTTAAGCCCCATGAAGGTACAAAAACTACCATTTTGTGAAGTACAAACTGAGGAGCAAAGAAGTCTTTGAGGAAAGTGGTAGAAAAATGAACAAAAGCACTAACTTCCAAAGAGTATAGACCTTGTTAGAGAATATTTCTAGAAGCAAGAGCCTCGTATTTTTGATATCTTGTTTAAAACAGTTTCTTATTTTATATCACTATGTCTTCACTTTTCATACTTCTTGACCCCTTTCCTCTGTCAAATGAGAATTGTATTGACCAGTACTTCGAGGGAATTAAATAACATAGGAAAATTAAAAAGCAGGCATTACTCCTCAGATGTTGGCATTCTGCCTTCATCAGTGACAAGTGTCCCTCCAGCAGCTTCTTGAGGATTGTATTATTCCTGTTGATGAAGTCAGTTTACCCATTGACCAAACCCAAAAAACTAAACTTAATCAAAGAAAAGCCTTAAGTTAGGTAAAAAATGGGCCCCACTACTTTCAGAGAATCTAATGATCTGTTTGACTCTGCTGTTGGCACTCTGCTATCCTCTAAAATCACCTAACCCTTCCTGTCACTTCTGTTCTATCCCAAACTGGAAGAAAATTCTATCCTTAGTGAAAGCTAGCTTAAAATTTTCTAGATAAGTTGCTTAGACATTCAACTTTAATTCATCCAGCAAATGAGCATGCACCTACTGTCCTCCAACTGTGTCCTGTTTTTACCTCCCAGGATGTTGATGGCATTGGGTCTTAGTTCTAGTAATGTCTTCCAAATCTAAGTTTCTTTATTAGACATACTGCCCAGCCTACAGCCTTAGAATCCTGATGTTCATATCACTTTACCGCCCTCTTTGATTATGGCGGTCACATTTCAAAACAACTGACCATTCATCGTTGACCATTATATGACCAATGATGACAAATTACATTGTGTCTCCAGTTTAAATGGAATCTAGATATTATAAAAGAAAATGAAAAGGATAATTTGTGTATTTGTAGCAAGCCAATCAGAAAGATCATATAGAGCAGAGACTGCTGTCTAGGGGCAAGATGAACCCTTTCAAGTAGATGAGGAAAGACTAATCTGCTCAGGGAGAGGGACAAAAATTCTGCAGGGAACAGAAATAAAAGCTATTACCTTGCCAAAACAGAGTAAGGACAGAGAGAGTAAATGGCTGATTATTTTCTAGATCCTTTGAGTCATGAATCTAATTTCAGCATTTTATTTAAGGACAATGTTCCTATGTAGTATATTGCCTTGTACTTAAATTACAAAACTATATGAACTAACAACCAATCCCCTGCCTTTGAGCTGATTATGACATGGATATATTTATTTCTGAGTTTCTGTTTGTTTTTTTGTTCTCTCAACCAAAAAAAATGATTTTGAAAGCATTCTGTAAACTATAGAGTGCTACACAAAAATAAGGAACCACAATATCCTTGACTGGACCTATACTTTAAAGGTTTGTTCTAACACAAGTATCTCAAGCAGTAATGCCGGTAAATTCAGAAACTTACATTGGAGTATCAGTTGGTAGACTCCTTAAGGGCATCATATTTCTTTGGAAACCACAGAGACATCTTTTCTCTCCCCACAAGAAGATGCCCCTCCACTGATATATCTACCCCCACTTTGCTGTACAGTATGAGATGAAGAGGAGGGAAGGAAACCAGACCTCTACACTGACATACGATGCTAATGAACCATATATGTTACATAAATACAAAATTCATAAATTGTCATTAGTCAGTAATATTGGTGCTCATTTTTCCATGCATTAACTTGACAAAGACCTTTTTTGGGAATATAATGAGTTTAATATCAGCATTGACAAAATAGGTAATGAAGAAAATAATCTTGTCCTTGTCCTTAGAGAACATTTGCTAAAAGCCTAAAGACAAGACGAATTTACTTTTATTCAGCACTCATTCATGAATTCATCACTCATGCCTTCAGTCAACTAACATTCATTATTCTAATTTGTCCTAAGCGAAGACCAATCTGTTGGAATGAAATTGATTTTTAAAAGTTGCTTCAGTTCTGATTCCAAAAGAACTAACAATCTTCATCTAGGTAAAGAAATCACTCAATATCTTCATTTCTCCATTGTTCCTTTTTTTGAACTTCCCTCTTTCCTTTGCTTTTTTTAACTCTTCTTCTCACTTTTCCTTGCATCCTTCCTTTAATGCAACCAATATTGTCAGAACCAATTGAATTTGACAATAGATCCACAGTGGCATTGTTCGCTGAGTGTTGAGGGTGACAAGACATATGTGGTCTGGGACAAGACTACTTTGTTCTAAATACTTGCTGTGTGAAGCTGGACGAGTCACCAACCATCCTATGCTTCAATTTCCTTGTGTATGGAATTATAATAGCTCCAATTCCAGAGGGTTATTATGACAATTAAATGAGTTAGTTACATATAGAGAGAATATAAAAGAGTATATCCAGATATTTGCTAATATTGTTGTTGCTATTCTTTCCAAAATTTCCACAGAAAATTTTACAGCAAAATTTGCTAATTGTAAGTAGTTCAACTAGTTGATAGAATGAGAAAGCAGGTGATAGCAAGCCTTGGACTTCAGGTTTTAGCTTCAGAACAGCTAGAAATATTGAAAGATTATAAACCTAAAGAAAGAAGGTTTATAAACTTAAAGCTGGCAATAATGAATGCAGACCATAAATAGTTTAGTACTATAATATGTAGATGATCATTTTTAAAAGACTAAAAAACGGAAGGTAGAGAAGCCAATGGGAAATTGGGGAATTACCAATCATTGTACAAAAGATAGCAATGGGAATTGAAAGAAGCATGTGGCTGAGGAAAAAATCCACTTTAAAAATAGAGTAGATAGAAGATGGTGAGCAGTCAGGCCCACAGAGTTGAGAATAGCATTGTGGGTTGAAATATAAATTCTTTATCATAGGACCATATGCCAGTTACTTATTCATTCTGTGCTCATTTTACTAATCTATAAAGAAGAACATTATTATTACCATATAAAATATCAATATTGAGGTTTAGTGAAATGAAAATTGTGGGTTATAATTAAATAGAAGATACAGAGTTGTTATGATAAAATGCTCAGAACATCGCTTGGGTATTGTGTAAATGAGATAGATCTAGGACACATCGCAGTAATTTTTGGATACTAGTGGTAGTATTAATCATGAAACCAAAAAAAAGTAGGTATATATTAAGAGGATGAGTTTGGGGTGCTTGCACTATTCACCGAGTTAAATCCAGCACATATGTGTGCACAACCTATGCATGCACAAGTCGATAGAGGAATACTT
Source organism: Nesogale talazaci (assembly GCA_004026705.1). Lineage (NCBI taxonomy): Eukaryota > Metazoa > Chordata > Mammalia > Afrosoricida > Tenrecidae > Nesogale > Nesogale talazaci. Next base: position 109,436 of record PVJH01000357.1, read on the forward strand.
AGTAGTGGCACACACTGTGTTGTCTCTTATTTATCAAATGATTACTTTCATTATTTTGCAGATGAAGAAGCTAAGACTTTGAGTAAGCAATGCAATATCTATTTCATACGGTTGTTTTCCCAATTAAATGTAAGAGTACATGTGACATGTCTATACAGTGAAAGTTAAAAATACAAGTCAGGCATTATCACTATTAGTATGATTGTGTGGTTGGTTTTATGAGTAACCTAAAGTTAAACAGGTACTGAGTGGCCAGGCTAGAGTAGAAATCTGGGATGGTCCAACTTCAGATCAAAGGCTCCTCGTAACTGTTAGTGTGCTTCCTCTACCATATGGTTATGTGGAGCTGAAGACTATGAAAAATACAAAGATTCCACCTTCCAAACACATGTGGACTTGAAGCTAAAGTTAGACAATATGGCAGGGAAGGGTGGGGAAAGGGGAACGACCATAATCAGTGTGGAATTAGTGCAGAGTACCTAGAAGAGAGCAATGGCCAGATACTAGAAATTGCCTGGACAAGTGGAGAAAACACTCATTCGAAAATTAATGTGAGCAGAGTTATTGTAGGATGGATAGAAAGAGATACAGTTAAACAGAAGAAGAGATTTTGTAGAAGGGAGTTGGAGAAGCCAGGCTTCAAAGTGCTAGATCCCAAACACACATTTGTAAACTGAGTGCTAGCTGAACCTAACCACTACAAATCTCAAATGCTATCTGTACCTCTAGAGTTGCTCTGGAATGAAACTTTGGCTGTCAGCAGGAATGCAGCCTGAGCTGTGTTTGCTTGGTGCTGCCTGCAGGAGTTACACTCGTAAGAAATCGTGGGAGGTGCACATGGAACTCCCCACCCGCTGAGGTTGATAATCCGTGCTAATTGTACACATTTTCAAAGCCTCCTTTGTGAAGAGAAAAAATAAAAATGTTCTGTTAACATTTTTGAAGTTCATAAATGTGGCAAATGTTCAATAACTATATTTAACTCCTTTTGCATATTTCCCAGCACTCAAAATACATTAAACCAACAATTTCGTGCATTTGACAACAAAGACACACCTTCTTGTCTTTTCTCCCCCACCCTCCTTTTATTTGTTTAGCTGGTAACCCATATGCACCTGACCAGGAAGGGCAGACTCAAGATTTACCTTTCTTTCCAAAAAGTTGCCCCTTACTAAACATACCCCCGGGGGACCCTTACTTCATTTGCTGTGATATAGGTAGCTATGCTTGAGGCTCCATGTGATAAAGGAGTTGAAAGAGTATCAGAAGAAATTGGAAGAATTAGAAGAATAGGTTGAGTGCCCTGCATTCACCAGGCAGAAACACAGACTTAAAAACCATCTGAATATGATGCCTTTTTATTTATTCCCGTCTTACTGTATATTTGGTTGTAGGCTCTTGATTCTTAAAAGAGGATGGTGAGTCAGCATCACTGTCCATACCTTGATCTTACTTAGCAATCCAGAGTCTGAGGCCCACCACCTAAGGGTCCTGGGTGTTTAAGGGACCCCAGAAATAACCAGTGAGCTGTCAGTGCACACCCACCTGAGAGGCACCTGACAATCGGCTTCCATTTGGTTTTTGTAGTGCTTCCCAAAGGGGTGCTTAAATGATCCAGGGAGGAGAGGGTGTTGTAAAAGCAGAAACTCACACTTTACCCTTGATTTGGGGCTGTAGTACATATTTGCTTAATTTCCAAAAGGAAACAGTATTTAAAAAAAAAAGATCGCCCTATGCCAAATAAATTTGGACATCTATGACTATAGTCTTGAAAACCCTATGGGGTAGTTTTATTCTGCACCAGGAGTTGCCTGGGCTCCACAGGGGCTAAAAATAATCAGTCTGCATTATTGGAATCAAACTCTGTGTATTGTTACAAGATCTCCAGGTGGTTCTTAAAGCACACTTAAACTCAAAACCCATTTGGCTATTTCATACTTCAGCTGTTTGTTTCTTTACTTCTCTCTCTCTCTCTCTCTCTCTCTCACTGCTGGTGGCAGTCCCATCAAGACTGACATGTGTCTTACACCCTGCTGCAGTCACAGCACCTAGCCCAGTGTCCAGTAAGTAGTACTAAGAACACACAGCATTGAATCACCTCAGACTCAACAACCCTAGTTAGGGTTCTTGAGGTTGTAGCAGAGGATGAGAAGAGATGGCCTCATCTCTCTCCTCTCAGTCTGTGGGTTTGAACCTCGTCCTTCATGTTAGCAGTCCAACGCATACTTGACAGTGTCATCAGGACTCCTAATGCTAATGAACCAGGTATTGATATGCGCACATTCAATCACTTAATCTTTACAACATCCCAAAGAGAAGGGCACTGTTATTTCCATTGTGCAGAGCAAGCATTGAAACCAGGCCCTGTCTGAGGATCGCAACTACCAGTTCCCTAATAGATGCTTAATAGATAATGATGGGTTTGGATAGATTTCATCAGCACAATAGCTCAAATGACAGTCTTTGCTTTTCCATCACAACGTGAAAGCCTTGGGTCTGCGGTTTTAATTCACCATACAGAGTTTACAAAGCACAAAAGCACTGTGTCTGCATTCACAGAAATGGCCTGTCAGGATACTAGGAATTCCGCAACCCCACCCCCTTCCTCTTGGAAGATCTGCAAGTGTTAGTTAGCCCTGCAGACAAGCCATCCGTCAGGCAGAAGGCAGCCCAGAGCCCTTAAATAAAACATTCCCTCAGCCTTCCGCGGAGGGCATGGAGACAAATACCGCGGATGTGAAAGGTGTCGCTGGGATTACCAATGACGTGCTAATGGCTGTTCAGGCAATCTCCGTGCCTCCTGCGCTCTGAGTCACCCGCTCCCTTTGGAGCCAGCGCTCACGTCATTAAGGGACCGAGAGCTATTCACAGATCACTGACTAAAGGCGAGCTTGAGCCGGCCTGAACCCCCTTGACCCTCTCCAAAGGACTAAGGTCAGGGACAGGCAACCTGAAGCTTCCCATCAAGGACCACAGGGAAGAGTGAGGGGAAGACAAAGCCTTCTCCCTTCCTCCCAGCCCTCCTTTATCTGTTCCTTTGCAAATGAGAACTTTCTTCTGGTTCTAGAATCTGCTGGAAACTCTTTGCAGCAAAAAAAAAAAAAAGTCGACTCTTGAAAATCCTTTTGATAGTTTATTATTACTGTGGTAGACTTTTGGATGTTGTTCTTATTCCCCAAACACTATGCTACTAAACCCTAAACCCTAAAGCTTTTCGTTTCTACTATAGCTTCTTTTTTTTTATTCTTTGTATGACTATTTGGTGACTTTATTATAATTGTATTTGTTTGTTAGCTGTGTAGTTGTTCTTGCGATCACGAAACCATCTTAAAGATTTGGATATATAAGTGTCATAGGGGTACTGTTTGCTGACACCACATTTTCCACTACCTTGAAAACAATCCTTGGAAGGAGAACATTACTTGGTGTTCCCAAGAGACCTGCTCCCGGAAGTTGAGTCAGAAGTCTGTTGAGGTCAATCTGTCGATTCCTATAACAGGTAGTTTTTTCAAGGAGTCACAAGTTGGCAAGTCTAAAAAGTACTATATTTAGCTGCAATTATTTGCAACAGAATGTTGAATCAGGAAAACAAAATGAGGTGAAGTATTTGGAGTCAAGGAAAGAGGTAACAACAGCAAAATGATTTTTCCTCAATAAAAACAAAAAATAAAATCACCATGATTTGTTGTATAATCATTCTTTTATCCTTTTAAAAAACTAACCCAGTGGTTTATGCGAGTTTGGGTTCTTCAACGTTCATCACAGGTTTTATCATAAAAGATAAATTTCCTCATTAGCAGAATTAAAAAACTACTCGTTGTGCAGGGAAAAAAAAAAAAAAAATATATATATATATATATATATATATATATATATATATATTCTAGTGGCTTCCAAGACTAATACCCAAATACACAAAATAAGTATTGCTTTTCTTACTGGAGAAAGTCTTACACTGAATGCACTGATATCAGTTACCAAAAAGGTAAGAAGGATCAATGTTTTCCCAACCCTCCTGCACTCAGACCTCTGGTTCACAGTGGAAATCACAGTGTCGGCGATACTGCTCAGCAACAAGGTGACTAGGAACAGCAACAACAACACATGTGGAGTGTAAAATATTTTCATTTCTATTCAAGTAAATGACAGGTTTAATGTACACATTTGCTTCATTGGTTGTCCAAAGAAAGATCTTCTTTGGGATCTATCAGATAGAGTGAGACAGCTTATCATTGGAGCCAGTATATTGGATATATACAAGAGCCTTCACAAAGACATATTGAGATCATGAGCACATGATTAGTCTATGTAAGGAATCAGGAGGGATCTGGTACATTGAAGAGTATCTCTTACTTTTATATGTACCTCAATTTTTAATTCTTAAATGGAGTATCTCTTACTTTTATATTTACCTCAATTTTTAATTCTTAAATAATGCTTTAAAAACACATACATAAAGCAGTTGTTACATTTCCATAATTATAGACTTAGATAACATTCTGTCTTGTCCAGTGAGTGACAGATACTAAGAATAAAATCTTGTTTATATGCAGACATTCTATAGTCAACCTGAGGAAAAGATGGAGGGCGAAGGCAGGAGAGGGATGAGTACCATGTTGCCTGGCCCACTGATCAACAGTAGACTTCTCATGAGAAGCTCCTTGTCAAGTCACAAAGAAAGATGAGAATAGTGATTATTATCAGTGATTCCGACATGCAATTCCAGCGGGCCATTTGGAGGAACACAGTGTCCTTCTATACCATACGGATGGGAGATGGAAGCCACTGAACAGTACTTACAATATTACAGGCACTGTTCTAAAACTTTAACCTTTCTTATTCCATTTTTATGAAGAAATTATAATATATGAATTGTCTATTGTGCTCAGAGAAATTAAATATTTTAGATGTCATAGGTTCTGAGCATCCCATATCAACTTTGAGGAATATTAATGTATATGTGTGTGTATAAAGGAATAAGGGAAGCTGGTTATACAACTTTCTGGAAGGTCCATGGTCTGCAACATAGCCCTTTACAAATGTTTCTCTTGAAACCAGAATCATTGCAGCAGTTGTCTACGGCACATAAAGACATATTTTAAATACATAATCCCAGGAAAGGAATTTGCTTACAACTTAGCTTATTTATTAATAATAATAAGCTGTAACTTAATTTCCATGTATTTTACCTTTTACCATATTTTCTACATATTTTTCTTTTAAAAAATAGAAAGCATCTAATATGAATGCAAATGAAGCTAGAGCTTCTACTAAACAGTCCGAAATTGAGATTATAAAAGTAATGGATGTTTTGGAATAGAGCAAATCACCATTCATATTTTGTCAGACAGTGGTGCTTCTGTGTTACCATGATGCTGGAAGATGGACCATAAGTATTTCTTTTTTTTTTCAACCCCATTCTTTATCCCCAGTGCACACATAAGTCTTGGTATCTTTCCCTAGTAGTTTTTTTAATCCTTATATTGGGGGCTCATACAACTCTTATAAAAATCCATACATAAGTCCATGTATGTGTCAAGCACATTTGTACATCCACTGCTCTCATCATTCTCAAAACATTTGCTTTCCATTTAAACCCTTGGCATTGGTTCATATTTTTCCCCTCCCCTTTTGTTCCCCCCTTCCTCATTATCCCTTGATAAGTTATAAACTATCATTACTTTATCATACCTGACACTGTCTCATTTCTCCCTTCACCCAAATCCCCATTGTTCACACCCCAGGGGAGAGGTTATATTTAGATCCTTAAAATCAGTTCCTCCTTCCTACCCCACCTTCCCTCCACCCTCTGGGTATCACCACTCTCACCACTGGTCCTGAAGTCCTGAAGGCATCATCTGTCCTGGATTCCCTATGTTTCCGGCTCCTATTTGTACCCATGTGCATGCTCTGGTTTAGCTAGATGTATTAAGATAGAATCTGGATCATGATAGTGGGAAGGAGGAGGCATTGAAGAACCAAAGAAAAGTTGTATGCTTCAATCACTGATACACTGCACCCTGACTGGTTTGTCTTCTCCCTGCAACCCTTCTGTAAGGGGAAGTATGTTACATACAGATGAACTTTAGGTTCCCAACCTGTACTCTGCCTCATTTACAATAATAAATTTTTTAGCTCTTTGACGCTGGATGCTTCGACGCCTCATGGTCATACAGTCTGGTGTGCTTCTTCCATGTGGGCTTTGTTGCTTTTGAGCTAAATGGTCACTTGTTTATCTTTAAGACCCCAGTTGCTATATCTTTTTATATCCAGGTGCTATCAGCTTTCTTCACTACAATTGCTTATGCATACATTTGTCTTCAGCGATCCCCCTGTGAAGGTGGGCACACAATGATATGATTTTATGTTCTTTAATGCCTGATCCCTGATCCCTTCGACACTTCGTGGTCACACAGGCTGGTGTGTTTCTTTCATGTGGGCTTTGTTGCTTCTGAGGCAGGTGGCTGCTTGCTTATCTTCAAGCGTTAAGAACCCAGATGCTACATCTTTTGATAACTAGGCACCATCAGCTTTCTTTGCCACCATTGCATATGCACACTTTTGTCTTCAGTGAGCATGTCAGGAAGGTGAGGCTCATGAAATGCCACTTTAAGAGAACAGAATGTTCTTGCACTGAGGAAGAACTTGAATGGAGGCCCAATGTCCATCTGCTGCCTTGATAATGAACCTACAAATATGTGCACATAAATGTATTTCCCCATCATATATAAATATATTTACATGTGTACATGCCTGTATTTAGACCTCTACAAATGCCCTTTGCATGCTTTTTATTTCTTCTATTTCCTTTTACTTCCTTCTTGTCCCACTATCATGCTCAGCCTTCATTTGGATTTCAGTAGTTTCTCTTGGTTCCCTGTTCAGCCACTACCAGGTCTCTCACACCTTTGTCCCTGGGTTGACCAACACCACCTCCTTTCCTCCACCTTCCCCACTCCCATATCCTCCACCCAAGACATAGCAAGATGAAGCAACAAAAGAAAATGAAAGGACGACTACAAGAAAAAAAAACAATGTCCAGAAAGCATAAATAAATAAATAATATAATATAATAAAGAAAAACCTGTAAATAGTTGAAGGTCTGTTTGTTGACCTCTAGGAGAGACCTCCAGTTGAGACTGATGGGGTCCCACACACATGGCCACTAGTATTTCAAATACCAACAGGTTTCACAGCATTTTCCCAAACTAAGGCAGACTAGAAAGGCCAAGTGATCTACTTGAAATATTAGTCAATGAAAATATTCCTATTTGCCACCACCACCACCACCACCACCACACACAAAAAAGAAAATACTGCTATTTGCTATATCTCATGTGCCATTGAGTCATCTTCAGAAACTAATGAGAGCCAGGGCATGTTTTAAAAAGAAAATCATTGGGGCTGAGCCCCGGTGGCGTAGTGTTTGTGCACGGGACTGTGGCCCACTGGGATGGAGGTTCAATTCCAGCTCCACGGAGCAAAGGCTGGGCCTCCTACCACCTGAGGGCAGTGATGCCCCCCAAAAAAACACACACAAAAAAAGAAAACCTTTGATTTTCCTAAGGATAGGCATATAACTATTGATCTTTAAACTATATATTCTCAATTATGTAACAAACCACCAACGGACCAACGCTAAGTATTTATCTTTCACATACCTTAAGTTGTCTTAAGTGTAGCCATGTTCATCAGTCAGAGAGAGCATAAAAACAAACTTAGGATAAAGCAAGAATCACTATATTTTTCTAAAGAATGTGTTATTGAAATGTGTGGTGTGTTGCTTATTCATTTCCCTCCATTCAGACAATCAAGTAATATGTTAGCAACCTTGGAGGGACTGTCCACTAAGCTTTGGATGACCAATCACAAAGCTGATAAGGCTTTCTGTTCCTGTAAAGAATTATATCCTTGGAACCAACCCCTACAAAGTGTCACTTTGAGTCAGAATTGACTGGTTAGTAGGGCATTTGGTTTGGGGGACTGATGCTTCAGACATAGGAGCTATGGTGGTTCCATGGCTAAGTACATGATTGCTAACCCAAAGGTCAGCGGTCTGCTTCCATAAAGATTAAAGTCTTGAAATCCTTTGGATAGTCACTGTGAGTCTGGATCTACTTGATGAAAATGGGCATGTTTGGGGTATGTCCAGACATTGTACTGGAGATACTAGGATGCACAACTCTCTAGGCTCTTTGAGCTAACATTCTACAGAGACTCCATTTGAATCAAGGTTTCTCAAAATGGTGCTGGATTTTAGGTTGCATGATTCTTTGTTGTGAGGGCTGTGCAATGTAGGGTATTTCAAAGCACCCTCTGCAACTATGCACTTGATGAATGTGCCCCAGCGCACCCCACTCTGGTTTTGACAGCCAAAAATATCTCAAGACATTGCCCAATATTCTAAGTGTGTGTGTGTGTGTGTGTGTGTGTGTGTGTGTGTGTAAAAATCCCTCTTGTTGAAAACCACTGATTTACACCTTTGGACCAATAAGAAAGCAAAATCAGTCAGGCAAGCTAAATGCACTGTTCTGGTTCAAAAAATCTTCTGTTATTTTTGGCTTCCTGGAAAACTTTATGACACAACATCTCAACAGAACTCAAATGAAATCACACTTAAACTTGTGAAATTCAAACCTTTCTCAGCCAACTTCTTTCATGGGAAGGGGGGCAAAAGAGAGAAAAGGATAAGCCTGACTGCGCAGTAGTTTCTGCTAACTCCCAGATTTGATGAGTAATTGATGAAGACAACTTGGAGAACATGGTTGCTTAGAGTCATTCATGGTTGAAGAGAGCCTTAGAGTAGAAGGTATTTCAGAAGAGGAAGTATCTTGTGATCACTAGCAAAGCTATTTTACCCACCCACAGAGCTAACAATTGTGAGCCCTTTTGGCGTAGCAATTTTATCCATTGGACTGCTAACCAGAAGGTCACAAGCCACTGAAACTTTCACCCTTGTAAAGACTTATCATCTCTACAACCCACAGGGACCAATTCACTCTGTCCGATAGTGTTGTTCCGAGTTGGAGTCAACTTGCTGCCAGTGAGCTTGACTTTTGGATAGCTACACGCAATCCATAGAGGTCCGACACCTGGCTTCTAGAAGTCTCACACAATCTAAACTATGGTATCGGTCTACTGGAAATTAGAAAGACAGTCAAATTGTTCCCTGATCACTTTGGATCATTTAGACTTGAGGGATAGCAATCCTTTTTTTAATCTACAGCTATTTTTGGTGTTGTTGAGAATGGGAACAATAAGAATATACATCAATTCACAGTTTCTATATTTACAGTTTAGGAAAAATCATGAATACAAAGAATTTGTATAACTTTTGAGTTGTTCGTCCCTCATTCACATAAAGTTTCTACCTCACACTTTAACTTGCCATTGTGGACACAAACCTAGTTGCCACTGCTCTTAGGTGCCATCTCGTCATTTATGACCCCCTCATGGCCCTATGCACAGCAGAACAAAACACTACCTGCTCCTGCACCATCTTCACAAATGCTCTTGACCATGAGCTCACTATTGCCGCCAATGTCAATCCCATATCCCTTAGATCTTAAAAGTCTATATTGCTCAGCATAGACCTTTTTACTAGTTTAGCTAAACTATTGATTGGTATATGTGAACAGGCTTCAAAAGTTCTTGGAACAATTTTATTTTTTAATTCCATTGTTCCCCACTAACTTTTTGAAGCCCTCATTTGTAGCTAATATTTGTTACTCTTGATCCAAGTATCACTTTTATTGGCGATGCTCATGATTTTCCAAGGCTCATGAACTACACTGGTGGTCTGCGGATGCACTTGCTATACTCAGGCCCATCCTGCTTCTCAGTATCAAGGCTATTACCTACATGTTTCGTCTCAACAATGTGAAAGACCATGTTTCTCTTTCCAGTATGTTCTATCACAGAGCCCTAATGGTGTAGTGGTGACTCATCGGGCTGCTAACCACGTGGCTAGCAGTTCCAAACTGTCAGTCACTCTGTGGGAGAAAGACGGGCCTTTCTACTCCACAAAAGAGTGACAGTCTCAGACACTCACACGGGCAGTCGTCCGACCTTATTCGAAAGAGTCGTTATGAGTCCGCACCTTCTCAGAAGTGACGAGTTTTGTTTTGGGTTGAATATGTTATTTAAAGAGCATGCAAAAATAATTCAAATGTGTATATCATGCTATTTGAATCTTTAATTAGTTTTCAATCTTAGGGAATTCAAGAAGAAAAATAGAAGACGTGTCTCATAATTTATTCATCTTTAAGATGTTTTCATTTCATAGACAGAATCTAGGGACATATCCACAGACCTAGATTCTTCTAGATTAACAAGATTTCCTTAAGGTATGTATATTTTCCTTCTTTTTAAATACTTACTTGTTAACTTATTCACTTACCATCAATTTATTTAAGGCCCTTAATATGCAAGGTGTCAGATGATTGAATCAGACGTAAATCCTTCCACAGAAGAGATAAGAGATGTGCACATAAGTTTACAATAGTTGGGTTATATTACAAAAAATAAAGTGATGGATAAAATTGCATAAATTACATTTTTTAATAAATAGGAATTGCAAGAAGACTCAGAGGGAGAAGTAATTTTGTTCATTTCCCCTCCCCCAGGTGGGAGATTAGTGAAGTGTGAAAGAAGAGATTGCCCTTGAGTGGGTCTTGAAGAATAGGTAAGATTTTCCTTGCAGCAATCCACAGAGAGCACTTTAGGAATCCAGGAAATATTAATAAAAATAGATAAGGGGGAAACTTAAAGTAGACATAGAAACAGCAAGCAGATCTGTTTGAAAGAAACAATATGATTAAAAAAAAAGAAGTAGCAGGAAATAAATTTTGGGAGAAAAAAGACTAAAATCAGAGTAGGGAGACCCGACCTTCCAGTAGATAAAATTTTAATTATGCACGAAAGAAGGGGGTGTTGGGTCAAAATCTCATTCTTTTCTTACTTAGATTTCAAGAAAATAATTCCATTACTAGGAGAATGAGCAGCTTGCCCGTGTACCAAAGAAATACCAGATATTCTATCTTATACCCATGGCATATTTCTGCAAACTGAGAGTAAAAGTAACAATAAGAAAACAAGTGATTCTTTTGGATGATTATTAAAAACATCATTTAAAAATATATGATACAGAAATAAGAATAAGAAATAAGAATATTCATTCTCTCATATTGAAATGCCAATGTAAAAATTAAGTTAAATTGCCTAATTCTCATGGAGGCAGCATTCATGGGATCAGATAAATCTGCTGCACAAGACCTCTTTGAAAAGGATGATATGCTTAATTGTGTAATGTGTATGTGAAAGTTGGACACTGAGGAAGGAAACCTCAAGGAAAACCAATGGATTAGGATTATAGTGTTGGCAAATAGCATTTAAAGCACTGTGGAGTGCCAGGAAAAAAAACCCAAATAGATCTGTCTTGGAAAAGGGATAGTCAGAATTCTCCTTAGAGGCAAGGATGGGGAGATTTCATCTCATGTACTTTGGTCATTTTGTCAGGAGAGACCAATGCATAGAGGAGGACGTGATGCTTGGAACAGTGGAGGGTCAGTTAAAAAGAGGAAGACCTTTGACAAGATTCATTTGACAGCGTGGCTGAAACAATGGCTCAAATACAAGAATAACTGTGAAGATGGCAGATTATCAGACAGCACATGTTTACAGTGAGCACAGTGTTGCTCTGGACGCGAACCAAGCCGGGGGCACTCACAACAGCAAGAACACTCCAAAACACGAGCTAGTTAGGAGACATTTACAGAATGATCTTAAAAGATAGAAGACCCCATTAGAACATAAGTTACACTCAAAATCATACTTTGTAGGGACTATGCTAAAGTGATTTTATAGCTAAACCCACTGTAAGATGATAATAGTACTAACTACCATAATTGAGAGTTTGTTGTTATTCTTGTTTGGTGTTCTTGTATTGGTTTGGATACAACAAAATACAACAATGCCCCGTCCTCACCATTCTCACAACCAGTGCTCCTTGAACTCATTTTTGCAGCTAATCTGTAAATTGATCTCATTTAAGGTTTTCTACTTTTTAATATCCTTCTTTCTATGGATAATTCAGGCTATGCTTTCAAGACAGATGTGTTTGTTCTTCTGACACTTCAGCATGGATTTAACATTATTTGCCAGCATTCACATTCAAAGTTACCCAGTCTTCTTTGGTTTTCTTCATTCATTGTCTGGCTTTCAAATGCATGTGAAATGATTGAAAATACTATGGTGTGTTAGTCCAGGTAGAGTAGAGAAACAAATTCATAAACATGCAAATGTATATAAGTTTATATACAAGAGGAATGGAACGTTGAGAAAGTGTCCCAACCCAGTCCATTCCAAAAGTTTGATATTAGCCCATATATCTGATGCCAATTCATTAGACCACTTCAGACACACAAAGCACATGCAATAATGCCAGGACAATCACAGGCCACTGGGTACAGACTCTTGTGTATCCAGTGATGGTAGAAGCATCTCAGCATTGAGAGGGGTCTCTCCGTGGCCTCCCAAGCATCTCAGTACTGGCAGGAGTCTCCATATGGCTTCTCTGGCCCCAGAGGTCTGGCTCCATCAGGGTAAGCTCACGTGGCTTTCTCCTCTAGCTCCTCCAGGACTCAGGGTCTACCAGCATGCTGTCATCTTGTCTTATCATTAGACTGTCTCCAAGAGACTGAGTCCCTTACCTCTAATTGAGAAATACCACAAGACTTCCCAGAATTCTCAGGAGAAAAATCATGTTCACACAGAGGTCTCATTGGTTATATCCACCTCTACATTCCCAGTGCTGAAATTGACACAGATCAGTGACCGCAACATATGATGAGATATCAACTAGACTCTCCTGGAAAAAGATAGGGGTGAGGCCCAAACTTTCAATCAGGTGGAAGCCTGATGACACCTCTTCATGGGTGTGGCCTTTTATATATAAGAGAGATTCTAAACAAAGCTCAGTCCTCTTGGGTCCTTCACTTTCTGCTGAAGTGAGGTTCCTTAATCTGCTCCATAACCCATGCCCCCAGGATTTATCAGCAGACTTCCCATGGTGGATTCCTTGGGTTGACCTCAGGTTCATTTGCCTCTGCACCCAGTAGCCTTCGGCCCACTCCCCTGCTTCTTCATCCTGCTTCTTATGCATCAGTTAGCACATCTACACCAGTCATGAGAAGCCGGACTTAATCTGGACTTAATCTCTCACCACTTCTACAATTCTTTTCTTATATACAAAGGTATGCAAGCATGGCTGGTTTTGCTTCTAATCTAATTAGAATCTAATCTAACACACATGGGACAGGAAAAGGACATCTTAGTTCTCAAAGTGATATCTTTGTTTTTTAACATATTAAAGATCTCTTTTGCAGCAAAATTGCCCTATACAATCTGTTGCTTAATATTTTAACCATTGCTTTCATGAGCAATGATTGGGATCTGAAAAATTCTATCCGTCACAATTTCAATCATTTCTGCATTTAACATGCTGTTTGGTTCAATTATCATGGCTAATTGGTTCAATGAAGAGTTTTGCTTCTATTATTTTGAGGTGCAATTCATACTGAAGGCTGTACATTTTCATCTTTATCAGTGAATACTTCAATTCCTCTTGACTTTAAACAGGCAAGAATGTGTCATCTTCATATGGCAGGTTGTTGATGAGATTTTGTCTAATCACATGACTGCACTATTCTTCACATAGTCCAGGTTTTCTAATCATTTACATACCACAGAGGCTGAGTAAGTACAGTGAAAGGATTGTATGCCCTGATACATACCTTTCTGATTTTAAATCATATAGAATCCCCTTTATTCAGTGTAAGCAGCAGCCTCTTGGTTTATTTATGAATTCCATATGACTATAATTGAGAGATTACTGTATGTAAAATATTGTGTAAAATTTTATTTACTCATTAATTTACAAATTATTAATTAAACTTTTGCAATGTACAAGATGCAGTGTTGAGCACTGGGGATAGAGCGGTCTGCAAAAGAAGTCAAGCTCTGCACTCTCAAATAATTAACTAAATGATCATTGTAATAGCATATGATTACAAACTGATAAGCCAAAGTGCTCAGATGATACATAGAAATGATCTGACATAGGCTGTGAGGTAAAGAAAGGTTGAATCATGAAGGATACATAGAAAATAAATTTTTTAATATATGCCAGCTAGAGGAGAAATCATTCTGATCAGAAAGAGCATGAAAGATCTGGGGCAGTGGGGAGCAAGCAATGTTAAAGATGTCAAAGGAAACTAATGAGTTGGACAGGAGAGGTGGTAAAAAAGAACAGCAAGTCAAGACAGGTGAGTGAGATAGGTCATTGTAGAAATTTGGATATATGTTTTATGAACAGAAAGGGAATACTAAGAAGCTTTAAGTTCCAAAGTTAAAAAGGAGGGATTCTGACCCAATTTCTGGTTTCAAAACTATTACTTTCACTGCAGTGTGGGGTTCAACCAAGATTCAGGTGCAAATTCAGAGTCTGTATTGAGTAAAGTGCAGTAGAGATAAAGAGAACAGATGGAAAGAAGGGTGACTGAGAGTTAGAGACATTAACAGGATCCAGTGACAGAGATGGTGGAGAGGGGGAGGGAACAATATTAAGAACAAGGTATAGGATATATGATAGGACCAGTTATTTCTAAGAGACAAGAAAACAGTGAAGGTATCTAATTTCATTTTTAAAAAAAGGAAAAACAATCTTATCACGAGAACGCTACAATGTAGTGTCATTGCTATGGCCATCTGTTAAATCTTCAGCGGTCTCATTTTGGTTCATTTTGCTGGCTGTGTTCATGTCTGCTCCTAAACCTTCCCTGTCCCAGTCCCTCGACTTAGAATTCTTTACCCTCATACCAGTGCTTCCTCTAGTCAGTCCAAGGAATCCTTTAGTTAGTGACACAATGGTCACTAACAGCTGAGTGAAACCTGAGGTTTCTTTTTTCTGAGTTAATAGATATTTTTATGACTTTTTATGAGATTAATTCCATCCATAGTAATTGTGATTAATTCCTTCCTTATTAAGCCTACAGTGTAGGCTTAGACTTGAGTCTGTGATAATTTAATTCATACCATGTCCACAGCCATTGTCATTGAGTCTAATACAGGATGCAGCAGAACTCCTCCTGTGGGCTTCCAGAGCAGTTACCTTCGCAGAAGCATACTGCTACATCTTCTTGTGATGAGGCAGTGATCAAGCTGAAATCACCAATCTTTTAGTTAGCGGCTGAGACTTAACCATGGACAGTTCCCTGAGGTCAGCAGTTCAAAACTGTAGAAAGATAAGTCTTTCAAGTCCTGTAAAGAGTTACAGACTCAGAGACCCATGTGTAGTTTTGCCTGGTCCCATAGAGTTCCCTGAACCCCATTAACTGGATGGCAGTGACTTAAGTATTCTATATATGGTGATGCCAAGGAATAATAGTAGCACAGTATTTTCCTGCCTAGCAGACAAAAGGACTGGGAAGTATCTACTCACTTATTTTAAAAATAACACTAAATTAAAATATTTGATAAGAGATTGGCTGTAAGAGGGGGAAAATTACTTATTGACTAGGATTTGCCACATGGAATTAATCACTGTCTTAGAATCATTTGAATTTTTAAATTTTTCTCATACTATGTAAATAGATACATTTACTCTATAGAGCAAGAATGATATGTGTTTACATTGTAAAGTGGAACACTCATAAACCCCAAAGCTAGCTATTATTTTAACAAAGTATTGGTGATTTCTTCTATCTCCTCATTTAGTAGACCACTGGTTCATGTGTGTGAACATCTAAAGTATTTTTAAATGGATAAATAACAAAGCAGTGCAAATCATCAGCCAATTCAGAAAATGGAAAGAGATGAATGAACACAAAAATAATTTTCAAAAACTTAGTGGCCATGATGTAGGCAACGGCCTTTAGGTGCAAAGCACCCAAAGAAGGAAGAAGTTTGGGGACATCCCATATGTAGACCTTTAAAGTGAAGCAATCAGAAAGTCCTGATACAATATTCTGGTCTGGGTTTTTCTGCTTCCTTACAACTATTTTTTAACTCAACAAACCTTAAATAAAAAATATACTTTTGCCATAATATAGGTATTTTCAAGTTCTGTTAATATTTGTGAAACTGACTCAAGTTAATAGAAAGTGCTTTGCAAGTACAAAACATTATTAAAGAGGCTGTGTACAAATTAGAGAAAAATGACTAATAGTAACATATTGTTCTGAGATGTCTTCCCCCAAGCAAGGCAAAAAATATCAGTTAACCAGTCAGCCAGTCTTTATTTAGTACCTAATCTGTTCTCAAAAGCACCCAGCTTAGGAAAGCATGAGAATCAATGTCACTACATTTAATTGAACAACTAATTCTAATGACGTATTTTTTAAGAGCTCACTATATGCCAGTACTTTCGACTAGAATAGTTATAATTTTATACCCATGATGGGAATGTCCATTCCCATTTTATAAATGAGGAACTGTGTAAAAGAGGTAGACATGTGGAGTCCAATGGACTCTATGCAGGACTTCCTTCCTCTCTGACATGCTCTATCTTCAGAAAAGCTCCAACTGCCAAGAGTCTGTGAACTGTTTTCATGTCATTAGCAAATCCACTCGCTGGCTATGGCAATTAATAGAAGAGGATTGTCATGCTTTCCCCAATCAGACTAGTTGCTTGAGGTGGCTCAGATTTCTATTGTCTCTTCTGCTTTTCTCCTGGAGTTGCTGCGAACTGATATACAGCACTTCAAACAGAACCTGGCCCACAATGGATACTCTAGGAATGTTATTGTCAGTGTGAATCAAAGCATCAGAAAGCAAAATTAGCAATGGTATTTTGCAAAGACTATTTATTGGATAGGAACCCCTATCCAGTTGTTAAGTACTGGACTCTACAATGCAGGCAGTTCGAAACCACCCACCACTCCACAACAGAAAACCTGGACTTTACACTCCTTTGAACAGTTACAGTCTCAGAAAGTTGGTCGGAATGAGTAGCCATCAACTTGATGGCAATGAGTTTTAAATGCGATTATGTTTGTTCCTTTGCCAAATATCCATGGAGCATGAGCCCAAATGTGGGAGACTGGCAATCCTTAAATAAACTAATTGGTTTATCTTCAAAGTTTTCAAATTTCTCTGAACTCACTATTAAGTCCAGGCTAAGACAAATGAATTTGTGTTTGGTCTCAGGTTCAATCCAAACCACAAATCCATCCAAAATCATATGCAATGCTTTCCCTTATGTACAGCCTCCCAAAACAACAACTCACTGTCATCAAATCAGTTTAGCCCACGAAGAGCCAATAGGGCAAGGTAGAACTGTTCTGTAAATTTCTGAGACTGTAACATTTTATGGGAGTAAAATATCCCCACCTTTAGTCTGGGGAGGGACTGGTGGTTTGAACTGAGGACCTTTCCATTATCAACCCCACTATAACCAGTAGGCCACCAGGGCCTCATGTATAGCCATCACTCCTGTGATTCCTCCATTTCCCTCTCCCATTCTGACTTAACCCTCCTCCTTAAATAGCTCATCTTCTTTATTTATCCATACCTTGCAGTTCATCAAAATTGTCACTTTGAAAATTACAAAATACTCATGGTCCATACACAGAGATCATGCCTGTCTCTCTCCAAACAACTCTCTCACATATAAAAACAGTTTTCAGCTGAGCCCCGGAGGTGCAGTGGTTATGCGCAGGACTGCTGCTCACTGGGATGGAGGTTCAGTTCCAACAGCAGCTCAACAGGAGTGAAGGCTGGGCCTCTTACTCCCACCACCAGAGGGCAGTGATGCCAAAAACAACAACAACAACAACAACAACAACAACAACAGTTTTCAAGTAACTACAGTTCTCCAAACATGTATGGTTGTTTTATTTGCTGTGCCTTTTCCGATGTTGTAAATCTTGCTCATTTTCCTCTTACCATGTTTTAACTAATCCATCCAGAGGCAGTTTAACCAAAACTCTTGGTGGACTCTTCTGTGATCTGTTCAAAGTACAGAGGTCATGCTTTAAATGTAAAAGCTATATTTTTCACACCCGACACTAGTGTAACTATTCAGAACACCTAATTCATGAAATGCAGCATTAATGCATAAAATTCAACTATATTTCTATTCTGTGCTATCAAATTAGCAGTTGTCATTGGACATACTCCTTGGTAGAATTGTTGCTTCTGCATAAACTCATAATCAATAGATTAACAAATAACTGATATCATAATTTTCATTTCTCTATTTCATCTATTTCAAGAATGTAAATGAAGTCTGCCAAGATCTCTCTAACTGGAGGAAAACAATACTGGCTTAGACTGACATGACTAAATTCTTAAATATAAAACTCTCTCAAGATTTCTTTTATTTCCTGAATTGTGTCATCTGCAATTCTAGTACTAGGGAGGTAATAACTAAGCAGCTGATTGATATTATATTTCCTACAATTGATATCATTAGAGATTATTTATTTCCTGTGTATAGAAACCGGAATTACAGAATGACATACAAATGTACAAGTAGGTGGGCAAGTGTTAAAAAAAGAAGACTTTAGGCAGTCCTTTTTAAAAACAACAGGAAATTACCCTAAAAGGTAAGCAAGCATAAAGCAGCATGAGTGTTCCTTATATGAAATGAGAACATTTCATAAAAGAATTTAGGGTGGCTGAGCCCTGTTGGCCTAGTGGTTGTGTATGGGACTACAGTCTAGAGGGTTCACAGTTCAAATCCAACAGCTTCTCTCCAGGAACAAGGCTGGGCTTCCTACTCCCACCAGGGCAGTGATACCACACACAAAAAAAGAAGAATTTACAGAATGATAAAATCCTTCCTTACAAACCCAGGGAATCCAGGACAGGTGAAACCCTCCATACTAATTGTGAGAGTAACAGTAGTGGGAGGGTGGAGGGAAGGTGGGGTACTGATTACAATGATCTACACATAGCCCCCTCCCTGGGAGGCATACAACAGAAACGTGGGTGAAGGGAGACATCGGACTGTGTAAGACATGACAAATTAATAATAATTTTAAAATTATTGAGGGTTCATGAAGGAGGGAGGGTGTTGGAAGGAGGGGAAAATGAGGAGCTGATACCAAGGACTCAAGTAGAAAGCAAATGTTCTGAGAATGATGATGACAACAAATGTACAAGTGTGCTTGACACGATGGATGGATGGGTGGATGGATGGATGGATGGATGGATGGATGGTGATAAGACATATGAATCCCCAATAAAATGATTTTAAATATCTTTCTTACATTTTATTATTTTGCAAGCATCCTTACTCTGATCATAGTAGGAAAACGATCTATAATAATCATTTAACTCTTTCATATTATTGCATGCACAAAAGGAACAACAGACTATGTGTTATGTCTCTTTTAACCTAGAGAGGAATCGCAAATTTTATGTGCCAGGTTAGAAACTCCACTTAAACCCACCACCCTTGAGTTGATTCTGAATCACAGCAACTTTATTGGACAGAGTAGAACTACTCCTTTGGGTTTCTGAGATTATAAACCTTTACAGGAGCAGAAAGTCTTATCTTTTCCCCAAAGACTGGGTTTGAACTACTGACCTCCGCAGTTAGCAGTACAAATTGTAACACCTTACACTACTGAGGATCCTTGGATTTAAAACTAGGAAAATATTTTTTCACTTTATTCTCCAATTCCTCAAGAACACATGGTGATTTAGGAATAAAAACTATGGTCTACTCTTCTAAAAATGTCTGGTCCAAGACAAATCTTAGAGTGGGTATTCTAGTCAATTAATGACGGCTTTCATTCTGGATTCTTGTGAAGAAATCAAAAGTATGTGGATTGAATGGTGAGCCCCAAAATACATATATTGAAGTCCTCAACTGTAGCACCTATAAACATGAACTTGGTTACAAACAGGACCTTTGAAGATGTTAAAGCACAAGTTCAGCAAAGTAGGATGTGTCCTAATAAGCTCTTAAAATTGTTCTTATAAAATTGTAAACAGGCCCAGAGACACATGAAGAAAATACAGCTCCATTAAGGTGGTTGGAGGGGCCCATGTGGTATGCTGGGTTAATCATGCATCTGCTAACTGCAATGTTAGAAGTCTGAAACCAAGTCCTGCTCCACAGGACAAAGATGAGACGTTCTACTCCTATAAAGATCTCCAGCCTCACAAATTCAGAAAGACAATTCTACTCCACCCTATGTGGTCTCTCTGAGTCAGAAGCCACCCTATCAGTTGGTCATATTGTGGGGCTTTTGTGTTGCTCGATCCTGGAAGATATGTTACTGCTAGCAGATCACTCAAAGTGAACAACTTTCAGTGGAGCTTCCAGACTATGAAAAGACAACAGAGAAGGCTGCATATTTCAGAAAACCTAAGGTACAGCTTTGAAACACTGGCAGATATTGAAGGTCTAATAAATGGAAGCAGACAATTGTCTGAGAAAGTGCTGGAGGATTGGTCACTGGGATCAGAGGGTACAAGAAATGTTTTCCATTGGTTTTCTATATATGAAATCTAGATAGGTAAAGTAAATCTATAGAAATAGTACTGGATTAAGGGGTGTGACAAGGGAAGTTGGGGGAAGAGAGATGAAGAGTAAAGGATGATGAGTACAAGAATGCAGAAAATATTCTAAAATTGATTGTGGGGCTGATTGTACAATTTCTGATGTGTTTGAAGTGTTTTATGACATGTGACTTGTATGCCAATAAAAAAAGTTGTGGGGGAGAAGGACCCAATGGTACTAAATAAAGAAGTCCAAACTAAAACTCCAATTCAAGCTAAAATAATGAATTGATGGAATTTATGGAATACAATAGAAATGTTTCAACACACCGATGAAGCATTAGAAGCACTAACTCATCTATGCCAGGAAATTTTGAAGACAGCTACTTGGCCAACTATTTGTATCATTGCAAGGAAAGGTGAACCAAAACAATGCACAAATTATAAAACAATATCATTGATATAATATGCAATTAAAATATGATAAAGATCCTCCAAGGTAAAGATCATCCATCATTGCAACAGTATATTGACAGGGAGCTACTAGAGGTTCATGCTGGAGTCAGAGAAGTATGTGGGAACAGGGATATTATTGCTGACCTCACAAGGATCTTGGTTGAAAGCAGAGAAAATGCCAAAAGAAGTTTACTCGCCTTTTATTGACTATTTCAAAGGAATACACTCTATGGATCATAAAAGAACTATGGATATCCTTGAGAATAATGGAAATTCCAGAACACTTAATTGTGCTCATGTGGAATCTGTACATTTATGAAGAGGCAGTTGTGGGTACAGAACAAGGAAATCCTGCCTGGTTTAAAATCAGGAAAGGTGTTCATTGGGGCTGTATTCTCTCACCAATACCTAATAAATCTGAATGATAAGCAAGTCATCAGAGAAGCTGGATTAGATGAAGAAGAATGGCATCAGGTTTGGAGGAAAGATCCCTAACAACCTGAGATTTGTAGATGACACAATCTTGCTTGCTGCAAGTGAGGAGGGCTTGAAGCACTTACTGACAAAGATCAAGGATTTCAGCCTTCAGTATGAATTACAACCCAATGTAGAGAAGAACAATCCTCATAACTGGACCAGTAGGGAACATCACAATAAATGGGAAAAGATGGAATTTTTTCAGGATTGCATCTTGCTAAGACTGACAATCATAGAGGCAGTGGTCCAGGTAATTCTACTGTACAAGGACTTCTTAGAGTCTTGGAAAGCAAGGCTGTTTCTTTGAAGAGGAAGGGGCACCTGGCTGAAGAAATAGCATTTTCAATCACATTATATGCATGTGAGAGTTGGACTTTGGATAAGGAAGATTGGAGAAAAACCAGTTTATCTGAACCATGATATTGGCGAAAAGACTGAGGGTATCATGGACTGCCAAAAGAACAAATAGATCTTTCATGTAGCCAGAATACATCTTGAGGACAAAGATGATGAGTCTTTGTCTCAAATACTCTACACTGGGTAAAGTGGAGGAGCATTAAGGAAGAGGGAAGCCCTGGACAAGATGGATTGGCACAGTTGCTGCGACAATAGGCTCAAACATCAGAAGGATTTTGCAGATGGCACAGAAATGCCCAGTTTTTCATTCAGTTGTATGTAGGGTCACCATGAGTTGGAACCAACTCGAGGACACCTAACAACAACATAGGTCTTCATGGGAGCAGACACTCTCACCTTTCTCCAGAAACACGGCTGATGGATTTAAACCAATAAACTTGTGGTTAGCAATCTAACCACTGCTCAGATAGTATCAACAGGGCTACCTCAACAAGGTTACTTGTTCATGGAAGAGAGGTATCATTCTTCCATTAGGAGAGGTCAAAACCAAAAAGAAACCTAGGCCCCTGCTCTGTGACTAAATGCATAACCGCGAGAGACCACAATATTTAACCAAATAGAAATTAGATGAAGATTCTAATTGGAGGAAATAAGTATTCCAATCGTGGTAAAAGTTGCCACTTAAATAATTACAGAAAATAGAATTTTAAATTATATGAAGCATTCATAAGATATTTAGAAAAGGAAATTCTATTGACTTCTCTGGCATAATTTCCTTAAGCGACAGTTGAACCAGTATAGTGAAAGACTCTTTTATGTGTGCAGAAGATGGGAAATTTCTCCTCTCTCACAATGTACTTAAGTGTCTGACTGTAGTACCTATTTAAACAGTGGCACTAAACACCACCATCTAGTCTCTGATCTACTCTCACAAATTTGGCCTAGACTAGATATCTAAAGCCACCTGCCTAAGCTGACAAAACTCAGGTCTGAGAAAATTGGCCACTTATTATCCACAGCATTTAAATAAGGAAAGAACTCTTCTATGAACACCAGTTTTTCTCTACAGTGACCTACACAGCTGAAATGATTTTCCGTTGAGATCAACTGTGCCCCTGATAATTTGAGAGTGCCTAAAGGTTACCTAGCTAGTTTGGTCCTATGATCAAGAATAAAATCAGTCTTGCTTCCTTCAATTTAACCATGAACTGATGTCCAAGAAGCCCTCATCTCAGTTAGCTATAAAGTGCCAAAGTACCTTGTAAGTATACTGGATCTATGGTACAAAGTGAGGGTTAAGTCATCTAACTAATGACCTTGGATCATCTTCAGTTCACATTAAAGTGTTTGATACCTCTATCGAAACCATGGTCTGCTTACCTACAGGTTTCCAAATATCTTTCTAGCTTAGCTACTGTGTAGTTTTACTTTGACACATTAGGATCAAAACCAAAAATAATAGATGTCACTATAAATACTACTGGCCTCAAAAAGCCTCTATGACCTCATCTGAAAATAGGCAAGCAGAGGCTTGAGGCTATGTGACTTGGTCCATTTTCACTGCTTAAGTTATTTGAAGAAGACCCTAGAGTTCCAGCAGTTTTGAGGAAGGAGAGCTAGCATTCAAACTGGGATCTCTCCGGGACCAAGCCAAAGGAGACACTATCTCATACAAACCATTAGGGAGAAGAACACAATAGAAGAGAGTAAACCAAGCTCCAGGGATAATTAAAGTCTCACATGAATTCCTTTAGTCTGAAGGGAATTTTTTACTTTAACTCTGATACTTAAAGACCACTAAGAGAAATTCAAAGACTTCCCTCAAGTTTACCAAAGTTTTCACAAAGAAAGCTTAATCGTAATAAATCTCTCAGAGTCTTACATAGGGAGCAATATTAAAATTCCCCAGTTTTTAAGGATCCATTTCAATTAGAAAGGAAGCTTGTGAAACTGATGAGTAGATGATGGCACGAGGACTGCCAGTGCAGGTGCTCTTTGGAAACCCTGGATAGGGATGCCAGGAGTCAGAATCATCTTCAACACAGAGGCTATTGCTTGGTATATGGATTTCAGTTAGAAGTTCTAAATTCTTCACTTGAATCAAACCTTGGATTAAAATCATCCTATTAAAGGACCTTCAAGGGTTCATACCAAGCCTCCAGCCAAAGGATTGCAAACATGTTCTCTGTGTCCCTCGAATCTGGGATAGAAGTGAAGCCTGGATTATGTAAATCCATTCTGTATTTCTGATCCTTCCGTCACAATGTGCTATTTCTTTATGTATTAAATATTTGACTCACATTACGTTTGTGTTTTGACAAAAGAATTGTTGATGGGGGTGGGGATGAGGGGTGTCTGCCACCACTGCCCTAAGCAGAATAAGCCCCTTAGCTGCACCAGGACTTTCAGGAATAGGAAGGGCTAAAGGTGAGTGGTAAAATGATCCTTGGGAACAAAGGCAGCGGGGAAAGAGGAAAGAAAGTGATCAGCATTACCCTCACTGCACACGAGCTGCCACTGGCAGCAGCTCGGAAAGATCCTGTTCTTTGCTAAATGTTGTAGGTAAACCAGCTGGGCTTGTCATGTCCAATTAATCGCAGCACTTTCAGAAAGTGTTGTCATTTCCTTGTCGTACTCATTTCTCTACCTTCTATTATCTTTTCAAAATCACATTACAAAATATTATGAGCTTCCTGTATCAGACACTTTGGGTCTTAGTCACTCAATTATTAAAATTGTATGATTTTTTAAATTGCCATTATGTGTGGGCTGTCTTTACTAAAGCGATGAAGCAATTGAGTTAACCCAAATGGAGCTATGATTGCAGGATCAGAACATGGAAAATTATAGTGTCGGGGGAAAAAATAGCTATTTCAAATCAGTGCCAATAAAATCGTGTGAAACTCAACATGACACCATTATGTTAGACAGAGGCAAGCAAATGCGTCCAATGCATTACCATGCTGGGTAATATAAAAACAGAGCCATTTGCAGCTTTTACTTCCATAGCAAGGTGCTGATCTATAGTAAACAAGGTTCCCTGGTCATGTGATCGCCTCCGTGTTCCAGAAAATAGCAATTCTGACCTGCCATCCACCACCTCTCACTACACCCCGTGCCTATTACCTCACTGTCTCTGTGCAGCTGTCATCAGAGTCACTGAGTTCCAGGGATTGGGGTTCTTTGTCACTCCCAAAGGAACATAACAGCACCCAGAGGACCATACAAAATGCTTCCACGGGAGCAGACTCTGTCAGCTCAGCTAATGATGAGGCCAACATGGAAAGGAGGTGCAATTCTCCGTGGCCTTTGGAGGCTGATATTTTCAGAAATGCCAAACAAGAACTCTATGACCTGCCGGTAATGTTTCCCAGAGTTGCTATAAAACAATCACCAGAAGTGGGTGGTCTCCAAGAAAAGACTTTTTTTTTCTTCACACTTCTGAAGTCTACAAGTGCAAATCAGAGTCTTGGCCAAGTTGGTTCTTTCCTTATCAGTAGCTCTGGCTGTTCCCTGGTTCCTTGGCACTTCTGGTTTGTAGGCAGTCCTTTCTCTTTCTCTGTTTTCCCCCTTATGAGTGTCTCTGTGTCAAATCTGTTTCTTAAAACTCAGATGTCATTAGATTTAGAACCACCCTATTCAAGTATTACCAGGTGTCCAGTTTGTGGGACTGCAGGAACTAGTGTGCTGCTGCAAGTATGACACAGGTATTTCCTATACCCGCAAGACCAACTGTAGTAGACAAGGTCCAGAAGTGCTTCCAGATTAAGAAAAAATAAGGAAAAAACCCTAGTGATCTAATTTGACAAAAAATAATGAGTGAAAACCTTATGAATAACAGCAGAACATTGTCTGATATAGTTCCAGAAAATAAGTTCCTCCATTTGGAAAGCACTAAAGAGCTGACAATGGAAGAACTGCCTCCTGAAAACAGAATCCACCATAATGATCTGGATGGAGCAAGAACAATGTGTGCCTTTGAAGACTAATGTGAGCTTGACCCAACCCATAAGATTCTCGGTCACTCCATATGCATAGGGAAATTAGGCAATGAATAAGGAAGACCACAGCAGAATTTATAGATTTGGATTAGGTTGTTAGTAAAAAATATTGAAAGTACTGTGGGATGCCAAAAGACCCAGCAAATCTATCTTTGAAGAAGTACAAGCAGAATGCTCCTTAGATGTGAAGAGATGAGACTTCATCTCATATACTTTATTTTATCAGAAGAGACCAGTCCTGGGAAAAGGGCATCCTGCTTAGGAAAGTAGAATGTCAATGAACAAGAAGATAGCCCTCAACAAGATGGACTGATACAGTGACTGAAACAATGGACAGGCACAAATGTGACAATGGTGAAGATGATGTGGGGCCAGTGTTTCATTCTGTTCTATATGAGGTCACTACAGACTGGAGCCAACTAGATGGAACCTATAACAACAACCAAAGCCTTAGGGGCATAACTTGCTGATTTACACTGACTCAGAATGAGAATAGCCCAAAATATCCATAAACTGGATATTTTATGAGCTGTAGTCAACCCGAATGTGTACATTCACCCACAGGAGGCAGCAGCACCATCAGTGCCAAAGGTCTTTCAGGACAAGTGCAGGGCCAGCTCTGACAACTTACACTTTGTTTGCTTTTTAAGGCATAAAAAAATTCTGGAGGTTAATTGTGAAATGACTATTTTAAATGATCAGTTCTTTTAGGGTGTGTGTGTGTTTTCCTAGCAAAACATATTTGCTCACTATGCAAGTTTCCCTTTGCTGCTCTAACAAATTACTATAAAGCCAATAGCTTAGAACAACACAGACTTATCATCTTAAAGTCTGAGTATTACTGGGCTAAAGCAAAAGTATCAGCCATGCTACATTATTTATGGATGCTCTGTAGGACACCCATTCTTCTATTTTTACCAGTTTCTTGAGACCACCTGAATTCATAGCTCATTGTCTCTTCCTTCACTGTCTCCAAAGCCAGAAGCGCATTATCTTCCAAGGTCTGACTTTGACACACTTGTTTGCCTTTTTAAAGGATTTTTATGATTACTTTTGGACCCCTTGGGTAATCCAAGGTTACCCTCCCATCTGAGAATTACAAATAACTTTTACAAAATCCCTTTGCCATGTAAAATAACATTCACAGGATTTAAGGATGTAAACATCGACATTTTTGACCTGCTAAACTAACCATTTTGTAAGCATTGGTCTAAAAATATTAAAGAGAACATGTTAATATCAAGCTTGTTCATATGTCCTATACTGCATAAATGTATCTTAGTACTAAAAATAATTTCTCTATTCTTTGTTCCCAGTATTGTTAACAATAAATCTTACATTCATTTAAAATATGGTAATGCTCTTGATGCATAGTCTTACATCATGCTAAATGAAGGCCAACTCTTTTCCCTAGACTTCAGTTTTTACCACTGTGACTTTTATACACTGGCTAGACCATCAGACTAATCTATTTTTTCTCTACTAAGCAAATCTGACCTAGAAATTGTATCTTCATTTTCTTGTCTTCTGAAGCTATTCATTCTCCTCTTGAAAGCATTGTGATCATAAACATCTTATGAAAGATTATAATATTTCATTTGGCAAGCATTCATCAACAATTTAAGACCTGAAAGAAAACCTAAGATGAGTCTCTAGAACAGAGTACATGTTGTAAGGATGGAGGAAAGGAAGACCCTAAAAGCTGCTCAAAGACAAATATTCATCATCTTCTTTCACCATACTGAAAAAGGCAGGCGCAGATTTGATACAAGTTGTCTCAATTAAGTATTCCAACAACATATTCCAGTGCTTATTCTCCAACTGATCAGGATCCTGCTCCAACTTCTCTTTTTATAGCAGTTGCTTCTTTCATCTTTGGAAAATGGGAAAATGTAGAAGATGAGCACTGGGAAAGTGGGCGCTAGTGGCACAGTGTTGAGCTGCTAAGGATGAAGTTAGCAGTTTAACTTCTCTGAGTTTAACTACTCTGAGGGAGAAAGAGAACGCTTTCTACTCCCATAATCGTGGAAGCCCACAGGGGTCCTTTAGAGTCGTCTCCTCTCCTAGAGAGTCACTAAGAGTCAGTGAGTTTGTTTTTTGCAAGCATCTGTCAATTTGTCATTCTCTTCTTTTTGGGGGTGGGGGGGACATTACCGCCCTCTGATGGTCGTGGGCGCTACCCAGCCTTGCTCCTGGATTGCCGCTGCTGGATTTGAACCGCCAAGGCCATGGGCTTCATGAGTCCCGCACTCAACCACTACGCCACCGGGGCTCAGCCCTGTCATTCTCGTCTAAGCAAATCTTTTTGTATGATGCTGTCGTTCAGTGGTTCTCAACCTTCCTAATGCCGCGGCTCTTTAACACAGTCCCTCATGTGGTGGTGACCATAACATTATTTTCATTGCTACTTCATCACTGTCATTTTGCTACTGTGATGTATCAGGCACTCCCTGTAAAAGGGTTCTTTGACCCCCCAAAGGATTACGACCCACATGTTGAGAACCACTGCTGTAGACTAAGCCATATGTATTTGAAACACCAGCAAGGAAGTCCATGGTAGTCAGATTTCAATGGATCTTTCAGACTAAGGCAGACTAGAATGTCTGGCAATCTACTTCCAAATCTTAAACCCCCAAATCCACTGCCAATAAGTTGATTCTGACACAATCCTACATAGGTTTTCAAGGCTGTCAACCTGTAAGGGAGCAGCTGATGGATCTGAAATGCTGCCTCTGTAGGGCACAGTTCAAACCTGATCCAACAGTACCCACAGGGCTCCTCACCCAAACCAAAGCCCACTACCATCGAGTCGATTCTGACTCAGAGCGAGCCACAGGACAGAGTCGAATTGCCCCTTTGGGTTTCAGAGGCTATAAGTCTTTACAGGAGCAGAATGCCTTAGTATGCATTTGAATTCATAACACATACAGTATAATGTGGTGGCCAACTGTATGTTTTCTGGCAGGTATGGGTCCTATTCATGACACTGTATTTTTTTTAACAGTGTGATTCTGAGAGCTCTGCTCTCAGAGAAGGAGAATCTTATTAGAAGATTCTAATAAAAGATCAAATCCCATTTCCACACTGTAGGAGACTCCACAAATCATTTTATTGCATTTGAATCTTTGTACACCAAGGATTTATAACAAAAAAATGACTATGGATTGATCTGCTGCCCTCTCATCTATAGATTTGTGATTTGAAATAATTTATCTTTCCAATTATAATGACTGTATCCAGCCCTCCTTCAGTGTTCCCTGATATAGCACGTTCAGTGGGCTATTACTTTTCCTTTTAATTCTTCCAAACTCATTGCATGGTCAAGATGATCATTTCATGGTTAAGGATAAAGTAACCCGAGCATGTCACCTTACCCACACCACTGCTGGTGTTAGCTTCCTGAGATATGGATTCCATTTGAGACACCAGAATACCAGAGAATGCCCACTCTCACTTTTAACACAATTTTAAATTTTAGAGGAAACATGTATGTGCCAGGTGCACATTTTAAATTTAAAATAAATGTTCTGAAGAGACTCTTCATTGGGCTATTTTATTTTCCGGATGCACAGGAAATGTTTGTCTTACCAATTTGAAATAAATGCAATTGACCTTTGAAACATAGAACCTGAATGATTTAGCAAAGAATGGTTCAGACTAATTCTATTAGAATGAATAACAATGGTGACTCTCCTATAAGACCATCAGCTAATAAAAGCAGAATGTTCTTTCTAATGGTTATTAAAAGACAGAATATATAGTGACATGAAGATGGAAGAATTAGTAGCAGGAGTCCAGTTACCATATCCCAGAGTGAGACCTGGAGAGGCGCATGGCATTGCTAGGCAACGCTGTGCAGTTAAACAAGTTTTCACTGGCTCAGTGTGATGTAGTAGGTAGGATGCTAGATTCGAGAAAAGCAAAGGGGAAAAGGATCCAATTATTTATTTTAATAGGGTTGGGAGAAAAAGGAACAAAGGCAGATATACAAATCAATCACAGCTAAATTGCATGGTTATGAGATGTGTAATGTAACAAATCTAGAAAACCTTAAAAATTCATTTCACCAAAATAAAGAGATTTTAAAAATTAGCTTGATAACACCAGACAAGTGTTATATGCTATATATGTCATATCATGGTAGGAATAATAATGTATCATTTTTTAGATGAGGCATGGAAGTTCAGAGAGGTGAATTAATATGTTCAGTATCAAAACCCAAACTCCTTGCCTTCAAGTTGTTTCCGACACATTGCAGCCTTACATAAGGTTTCTGAAGTGGTAAATATATGCAGGAGCAGACAGTTTCATTTCTCTCCACATGAGAAAAGGGTAATGGGTTTCAGCCACTGAACTCGCAATACCCACAGCACCACTGGGCCTCCTTACACTCTGGAAAGGGAAATTGAAGAAACTAGGATTTGAATACAGTTCCACCTGATTCCAAAGTTCATGCTGTTTCCAGTATTATATGCTGGGCTTTCTTGATGTATGACTCTAAAGCTTTTCTTTTAAGTGTTCAAAGTTTATAATGTATCTTGCCCAAAACAGTATGCTGCTACAAATAGGTACTCATTCATTCATTTATTTAACAAATACTACTTTGTCTCTAAACTATTCTAAACACAGGACACACAGTGATGAAAAAAAGAGTTCCTTGTCTCATGAACACTGTCTTTGAGTGGGATTTGGAGAGAGTGGAAATAATAAAAATCAATGGAAAATACATAATAGGAACTTAGATAGAAATGACTATAAACCAAAACAAAGTAGGGTAAATAGGTTGAAGCATGGTTGGCTTGAGAGTAGGTCAAAATTAACCTCTCTGAGATATCCATCTATGACTACAGAAGACTATTATGGTTTTGTGTGCTATTACTCCATTTATTCATTGTTAAAATTTTATTTCTATGTTAGTTGACTATAAAAATGTGTTTTTCAAAGTGTTTTCTTTCAGATGTTTTATGAGTTAGGACTTAGGTGAAGGCTTACAGAACAGATAGTCAATTTTGCAATCTACAATTCAGACACATTTTGTCTCACTTTGTCATTTGCAAACACCTCATCTTACCAGCACGTATCCATCATTCTCTCTGCTTCCTGTTTCCATCCCTCCTTCATGCCCCACTCTCTGACCTTTGTTCCTGAAGTAAATACTGCCATTTTGATCTGTAATGATTGATTATTCTATCACAAAGGTGATGCTCAATTCTCTACCTTTTATCTATAAATGTATTATATTCTCCAAATGAAAACACTGACACAAGAAATTTCATTTTTGTAAGAGGACCTTGACACATGGCTTCTTGTTTGGTGCTCCAATTGTCCGTTCACTGCACAGTCCATGAACCAGATCAGATCACATCTTTCTGCATGAAACCCTCCGATGATGTCCCCTGGTTCTTAGAAGAAAATCTAACTTCCCCACTATGACGCTAAGACCTGCCTTCTCTCTCCCTGCCTCCCCACCTCATCTTTTACTTTGCCCATGTCTTATATCCAATTACTAGACGATGTTATCATTAGGGACTCTACAACCTTGAAAAACCTATAGAGTTCAGTTCAACTCTGCACAAATGTGGTCATCACAAACTGTAATCAACTTGATGGCAATTAACAACAATGATAAAGTGGAATTAAAATGAGTTTGATATCTGAATTAGTCATCTGAAATATCCTGCCAAATTAACTCTTACTCCTTTATTTCTAAATTTTTAAATATCAAGTAGATAAAAATTCAAGCTCTTTCCTCTGGAATTCTACATTTCCATCCTTATTTTTACATTGCTTCACTTAAATATTCTTGTTGCTATCCAAACAAACATATTATCTGTGATCAATTCACATTTTCCAAATTCCTTACACATTTTCTCATTTCTGTAATTTCAATAATTAATTGCTCTCAGCCATTATGTCACTCCATCTCATCAAGTATCTGGTCAAAGTAGGGGCAGGGGACTATTGTTGTTACATGAGGGCCAATGGAAAGGTTCTTAAAAGGATCCCTAGGGCTGAGCCCCAGTGGCGTCATGGTTGTGCGCAGGACTGCGGCCCACTGGGACGGAGGTTCAATTCCAGCAGTGGGGCTGGGCCTCCTACTCACCACCAGAGAGCAGTGATGTCCCCTCCCCCCCAAAAAAAAGTATCCCTAAATGATAGGCTTTAAGAAGAAAACTTATACACTTATATAAAAAGTTTTTATTTGATTCATATCATTTCCAAAGTTTACAGATGGGTGGCACACTGGGAAAGGATATTTGGACTGTCAAAATATAATGCGTGCTTAGTATTCAAAATATACATGGAATCCCAGAAAATCAGCAAGAAAAGTTCAAGGAATACAAAGCTTAATTGGTCAGAACTTAAACCCACACAACAGAAGGTGATTCAGAGTGACTAATATTTAAATGAACGGAGACTTCATTTCAGTAGCAATCAGAGAAATCTCAAATAAAACAACAATGATACACCAATTTTTATTCCACAAATTCACAACATTTAAAAGAAGATAACTCAAAATCATTGCCAAAAATGTCACAAATGGGACTATCTCTATTTCAATGGTTACCCACCATAATGAGCTATGTGGGTTATGGAATAGTGTACAACTTTCTTTCAGCAATGTATGGCTGAGAAAGTTTTATGCCAATTCATAAAACATTTCCAATATAGGAAGGAATAAATACAATTCTACCATATTTCCAGAGTCAGATAACAGACATTTCAGACATTAATGACCACCACACCTCACATCGATCTGTGAACAGACCACAAAGAATAGAAATTAAAGAACACTTCATTGTCTTCTCACAGAACTTATACATGGATCAAAAGGCAATTATCAGACTACAACAAAAGAATACTACGTGGTTTAAAATCAGAAAAAGTATGCAACAAGGTTGTATCCTTTCACCATATTCATTCAATCTGTATACTGGACAAATAAAACAGAAGCTGGACTATATGAAGAACAATGTGACATCAGAATTGGAGGAAGACTTATTAACAAACTTTGATGTGCAGATGACACATCTTTACTTGCTAAAAGTGAATCAGACTTGAAGCAGTTGCTGGTGAAGATCAGATATTCCAGGCTTTAATTGGATTACAACTCGGTTTGAAGAAAAAACCCAGATCCTCACAACTGGACCAATAGGTAACATCTCAATAAATGAATACAAGATTGAAGTCGTCAAGGATTTCAACTTGCTTGGATTGGCAATCAATTTCACAGGAGCAGCAGTCAAGAGACCCAATGACAGACTACATTGGGAAAATTTGCTGCACAACACCACTTTAGAATGTTGAAAAGCAGGGATATAACTTTGAGAACTAAGGTGCACCTGACTTGAGCCATGGTATTTTCAATGACCTTATATTCATTTGAAAGTGGAACATTGAATAAGGAAGACTGAAGAAGAATCCATGTGTTTCAAGTGTGCTACTGGAGAAGAATATTGAAAAAATCATGGACTACAAAAGGAACAAATAAATACGCTTAGAAAGTTAACAGGCAGAGAGAAAAAGGATGGCCTTTGATGAGATGAACAGACACCGTGGCTTCAACAATGGACTCAACCATAGAAACCGTTGTGAAAGTGGCCCAGGACGGGGCCATTTTCCATACTGTGTGCATCAAGTTGTGCTTGGGTCAGAACTGACTTGACTGGCACCTAACAACCCAAACACGCTATCTGTGTAATGCTGTCTGGCCGAGGACCTCTCATAACAGTAGTCACCCTGACTCCAGGGCCCAGGACGCAGAGGAAGAACTACGAGGAACACTGTTGTCAATCACAGAGACAGGTAGAATGAGTGATGTTGCATTAGGGAAATTAAGCAAATAAGATTAAGCCAAAACATCTAAATTGTTGAATGTAAAACTTGTGTCCTACTCTTTAAATCTTCAAATAATTCCCAATAATAGGTTTTGAATTAAAAAGGAAATTAAATATCATTAGGGAAACATCTACTTAGTAAGCCAAGCAAAGCAATATAGAATAGTATATAATTGGACAGGAGTAAAAGATAAATTATATCGTGAGAAGCTGTTGGCAACAAAGGATTAAGTGTATTTTGTAACCTGAGAAAACTTTTAATTATGGCACTTGAAGAGTTGAATTTCAAGATGGTAAACAGTTCTGCTCAAAGAGTCACAGCATGCAAAAGAGAAACTAAGAAAACTAAGAAAAAAATACAGATGAAATCTTATCCTTTTACCTATCACACTAAAATCCCTACTATTTTTAATGGCTTGAGACCA
Organism: Nesogale talazaci; assembly: GCA_004026705.1. Lineage (NCBI taxonomy): Eukaryota > Metazoa > Chordata > Mammalia > Afrosoricida > Tenrecidae > Nesogale > Nesogale talazaci. The sequence goes on from PVJH01000357.1 coordinate 143,501, forward strand.
TCTTCTAGATCACAAAATTAAAAATGACTGCCGATAGCTTATTTTCAAAAGATTTTTTTTTACATTTTCCTAGGGCTGTTAGTAAAAAGAAGAAAGAGAAGCAGAGGAGAGGAATACAAAACGTGGTTCCCTCCAGAAAAGCAAAAGCACTTCATATCACTTTCACTTAGAGATTGGTCAGTTTTGTCACTTCATCATGTCCAAGATTGAATCATCTCAGAAGAACAGGAATCCCACAACCATCAAGAAAGAAGAGCCTCCAGCAAAGTATGTGTGAGATCCGTGCCTAAAGGGTTGGCTTTACATTGAGAACATGGGACCTAGCAAAAGGGGAGTGCAGACCGTGAGGCCCAATGGTGGCCAAGCTTCCGGATCTACAGATTGAGGAAAGTTGAGTGCCTCTATGACGGAGGCTGGCTAACTGAGTGGAGTGATCTTTGAGGATTTATCAGATTTGTGAGACCTGCCTGAGCAGGGTAGAAGCCAAGCTATGGAGAGACATGCCTACCAACCCAACTGAGAAGAGTTGCCGTGCTATCAGAATAAGATAAAGAGAGTTGGAGGGCAGAGACATGTCATGCTAGGGCTACTGTGGCTTTGGAGTTTCCTCTTCCCTTGTGCCGTCAGAGGAAATTGGATGCAGCCTCCATAACACTTCCTCACCCATGCAGGCAAAAAAAAAAAGATCTGCCCTTTTTGAAAGTGTTGATATTTTTCCATGATCAATGAAAGAACTGAGATGTTTCCACATAGACAAAATATAATAGGAAATCCCTAAAAGACTAAAGCCATTTCCACTGAGTTGATTTTGATGTGTAACAGTCTTACAGATTGAGTTCCCAGGGCTGTCAATCATTTTTAGTTTTTGCTTTGTTTTTAATTAACTTTATTGGAAGATCTTACAAGTCTTACAAGATTGCATGCATTAATTGTATCAAGCATATTTGTACATATGTCCACAATAAAAAGATTTTTAAAATCAAATAAAATTGTTTTCAGAAAAAAGAAAGATTTGTCCTACCCCCAACCCTCCTTGTTCATGTAAACAGTGTCCAGTTATTTAAGCCTTTAAACTGTACAAATCAACAATTCACTTTTTATGATCTGAAAAACAAGTCTATATACATATAATTTCCTCTCTCAACAGTTTTAAATTCCATACCATTTGTTACATTAATAACACTATCAATAGAATTGCTTTATGTCCTAAGGGGATTACTTATAATGTTCTCTGTCACACCATGCTAATAATGTCTCTAAAGTGAACCAGAAACAGTATATGTGTGTGTCTGTGTGTGTATATATATAATGGAAATATGAATGGATCACACTTGGTTGTAGCCCTAATCTAAGAACAATTAGTTCTTATGACATGGCCTTCCTTAATCCTCACCCTCAGGAAGAAATCATGACATGCTGTAGCAAAGTGTGGTGAAGAAATCAAATAGTGCCCAGCTCTCAGAAAGAACAGCAGCTGGCATCTTTCAAATTTTTCTTCAAACAAGCAGCTATCTACATGAGGTATCGGCTAAATTCACATGGAAGAAGCACACTAGCCAGTGTGATCCAAGGGCTGTAAATAAAACGCAAATCTGAAGGCAGGAATGGTATCCAAGCTTAAATTATGCAGAAGACACAACGACCACAAGCATGTGAGGATGGTACCAAAGCAAGCAATAATCCATTCTGTTTTACATCAGGCCGCTGAGTCAGAGCCCACTTGCTGGGAGATAACCACATTTACTTACCAAGATATGAAACAATAGGTCTTAAATAACTAAACAAATATATTTGAGAAAATTTCCTGAACATAAATAATGAATTACGAGTATGTCATATTGGTATAAACTTCATGTTGGCCGCTAATCCCTGAAGAGTTTCTAATCCAGGATTGACTATTTTAGGATGCGAGTCCTCCTCCACGGCGGCCACAGTGCACACTCGCTTTTGGCTTTGCAGCCTGGATCCCTTCAAGTCTCCTGACTCACTGCTGTGGCTCTGTCTAACACCGAGTTCACATATGCTCTTACCACCCACTGGGTGCTGCCGGCACCTGCCATGGCTGCCTTGAAGATAGCCTTCTCATTTGAGAAGTTCTGTTTGCTGAAAGAAACACCATCATTCAGGCAAGAAAAGAAATTACTTCCTCCAGAGATTCGAAGAAAAACATTATTCCCAATGAAGACAACAAGTACTTTTCTTTTTTTTTTTCCCCAATGATTTTATTGGGGGCTTTTACAGCTCTGATAACATTCCATCCATCATTTGTATCAAGCATATTTGTAGTGTTGCCATCTTCATTTCCAAATATTTTCTAATTGAGCCTTTGGTAGAAGCTCCTCTGTGACCCTCCTTTTTAATATATAAATCATTTTATTGGGGGCTCATACAACTCCCATCGTGATCAATACATACGTCAATTGTAAGCAGACCACATTTGCCATCATCACTCTCAAAACATCCTCCTTCCACTTAGGCCCCCAGTACCATCTCCCCATGTTTCCCCTGCCTCCTCACTCCCTGTTCCCCATGAACCCTTAATAATTTACAAATTGTTATTACTTTTTCATATTGTACATTTTCCTATGACCCTTCATTCAGTTCCTTGCTGTCCATACCACAGAGAGGAGGTTATATGTAGATCCTTGAAATTAGTCTCCCCCCTTTCTATTCCACCATCTCTCCACCCTCCCATTATCACCCTCCTGTTAACCACTGGTCTGAAGGGATGCAAGTGCTTTTCTATAATACATTCTCTGTCTACAAAATGTGGACCCAACATTTAATCAGCACAGTCTTCCTTTTTTACTGTTTTTTACTTTTTTACTGTTGACTCTTTAAGCAAAGGAAATGACAAACATCATTTTAAGATTACTAAATTCAACAATAGCATAATTGTAAAGTTTCAATTCTATGAGGAAAAAACATCAGGAATTTGGGGCACTCCTTAATACTTCTATTTCTAAATAATCTATTTAAAACCAAGGCCTACCTAATAACTAAGCATGAGAAAAAGTTCTTAGAATTAGAATCAGAAACACTCTAAACCAACACAAGCCAATTAGTCAAATAGATCATCATCTCTCCAAACATGGCAGAGAAATGATTAATGACATGAAATAATTATCTATGTGGATTATTAGTTTAAAATTAAAGCTGTTAAAAGATAGCAAACATAGATTTTATTTTAAAACTATTTTCTAAAGCACAGAAATTCTTGAATTTAGCTGGACTTTGTAAATCTGAAAGAAACTGTAGTCCCTGCTGTAATTATGGAATGGAAATATTCCCTTACTTTGCTTTTAAGATAATTACTGATCTCAAAGTGATCAGCAAAAATCAATTCACTAGAATCAATAGCTTTAATTAATCTCCTCCCCTCCCCCCCCCGTCTTCTATTCAATAATATAAGGTCCAGAGAGGACAATCACCATGGCGATGGCTTTAAATAATAGATATGTGGGTGAGTAGGTAGGTAGGTAGCTGGTAGATGACTGAATGGAGAGATGGATAGGTGACAGATAGATAATATATTTGTCATTATATATACTAATTTTAAAGTAAAGCTCTTATCATATATAGAGTCACTGTTGTATTCATCTAGAGTTCATCTAAAATTCACCTGGAATTTTCCTCATTTTCAGAGGAAAGATAAAATAGCCATTGGAATAAATAAATTCTAACATATACTTGAGAGGGTTTCAAAAATGTGGTGGAACATGGAATTAAAAGAGCAAGGAATTCTTTTAAATCCTCTCATAGATTACAAAGCATACAAATTGCTCTTCAGTTAAATTTTCTAAGTAAGGAAACAGTATATATATTTTTGGAACACTTTTTTAACACTATTTTTAAAGGACAGAAATGATGGAATTTAACTGAAATTTATATATTTGAAAGAAACTGTAGTCCCTGGTGTGGAAATAGTCCATCATTTCCTATGCCTTTGACTATATTCTTGCTTTCTTAGACACTGGCTAGTTCAGATTGACTAGAGAAACCCATGGAGACATGCATATGTGTGAAATAGAGAACTTTATATCAAAGAACAATTTCATATAAAGAAAACACCTCATCCCAGTCCAGATCAAGTTCATAAGTCAGATATTAGCTCATATGTGTGATAAGCAACCTATAAATTCCTCTTCAGACTTGCGACACATGCAATGATGCTGAATTCAGGAAGATCACAGAGCAGCAGGTGGAAAGTCTTGTGGATCCAGTGGTGGTGGGAGCATCTCAATTGTTGGCAGGAGTATCCACGTGACTCCCTAATCACAGGGATCTGGCTTCAATTAGCATAGCTCCAAGTGACTTGTCAACAGGATATTTTGCAGGGAGACAAGCATAAATAATTTCTCATCTACAGAGAGGAATATAGGAGTTCCCAGAATCCTCAGGAAAAGGTCATGTCCACACAGAGGCCCCATTGACTATGGCCTGACTGATAGGCTAGACTCTATCCTGTCACAATTTGACAGGAGATTATGTAACTGCTACAGACACTAAACTTAAATGAGAAATTATGTATTAGGCAAAGCATGTTAATAATGATAATTATTACATGCTATGTATTAAAATTATGTATTATAATAAAATAGTTTTCCAAGTGTTAACAATATGCTAGGCATTTCAATAACCATTTTATAGATGTTATCTCATTTTGTGTTTCAAATTTTCTATGAGGTTGGCATTACTTTTTTAGAAGAGAAACAGAATCAGAGCAATTAGGCTGACGGTCACAAAATAAGCAACAAGAATCAGTGTTCAAATGAAGATCTTTCTGATTGCCAAATCTACTCTTTTCCTGCTGTTTCCGGATACTGATTTTTACATAGCTCAGTGGTTGGGGGAGACTGTTTGAGGTACTCCAACAAGGCACATGGGTTTCTGAAGGATGTGGGGGCACTGGCATTTTCAAATATGGTAGTAGTCACACAGTATTATATAAGCATAAATTGTCTTGTGATGTCAGAAGCTCTTGGAAAGAAAGGTGCAAATGTTTCCTTCTGTTCAAGGCAATGTGAACATAACAGTTGAATCAAAACTATAAAAGTAGCTAGACGTGAGGAATCTCAGTTGGGAGTGTACAGTTTAATATTGTTGAAATAATAAAAAGAAACTAGAATTCTAGGACCATTTCTGTAAAGAGTTGTGAACTCTTGGTTTTCCTACCAAAACTACGTCCTTACCAAAAACTACTAGCTGCTGGAGCAGGGACACTTCTCAGGGTCTTTCTGAGACTTCAGTGAAGTGCTACAGTTGAAAATACATTACTAAACCCCATTTCATTGCCAGTATGTTGTTTCTGACCGATAGAGACTCTATAGAACGTCATCTTTTTCTGCCATGTCGCTGGTAAGTTTGAACTGGTAACCTTGTCGGTTAGCAGTGCAACACTACAGGACTCCTTTGAAAACATTTTTGAAAAAAACACAAAAACCAAAATAATAAACTCACTGCCATCAAGCCATTTCTGACTCATTGTGACCCTGGAAGGCAGCGCAGAGTTGTCTCTGAGTTTCCAAGGCTGGCCACAGGAGCAGAAAGCTACAATGTTCTCTGGCAAAGCAGCTAAGGGACTGATGTCGTTGCTCTTGCTATTAACAGCTCAACTGTATGCAGCACATGTCACCAGAACTCCTTTGGAAAGCATATTAGAAAGTATTAATTAAAGTACCATAAGGGTCAACATTAATAGATCATGCACATTATAATAAATCTGTTCAGTTTAAAATAATTTTGATATAACTTTTATTTGAAAATTCTTTTCTTATTACCAAAACATTATATTTCCGTGGTTCAGCATGAAAAATTGACAGGAAAAGGATAAAGTCCCCTATGTAGTGGTGGTAGAGGCCTGCTGGCATAACAGCTGTGTGCCGGCTGAGGAACACAAGGTCAGCAGATCAAAATCACCAGCTGCTCCCAGAGAGAAAACAGAGGTCTTTATACCCATAATGAGTTTTAATCTCCAAAACTCACAAGAGCAGTTCCATCCTATTCTCACAGGATCACTATAACTTGCAACCTACTCAATGGTAATGAGTTATTTTTGTTTTTGTTTTGTGTTTTATGTAGTGAGGTGCTGATGTAGGCTTATACCAGCTGCAAAAATCAGCTGTGTATACCTCTCCTCGATTATGTACTCAATAATGTCACATTAGTAACTTGAAATTAGCCATGGTAAGATTATTTCTATCATGGAAATTGACAAATGTACAAAATAAAAGTTCACACACACACACACACACACACACACACAAAACGTTCCTCTGCCAAAGAATTGTTTGTTAAACATTTACCAGCGTATCAGTGCCCATAATCCTAAAATTTTATCAATTTGGTAAATTTTAAATTAAATTACTACCATTTCAGGAAGTCAGAAATCAATGGAGATTCAAAACTTAATAAGGCAGTCTGATTAGTAACGTGAATGGTCAGTGACGGTAAGGGACATCCTCATTTTACACAGCAACCAAAGCATATCAACAATCATGAAGATGGTACAGGGCTAGGCCATATGCCTTACTGCTCTTCATGTGGTCACCAAGGGTCAGACCCAACTGACGAAAAACTAATAACAGTAAAGTCAGTCTCAATCTTTTATCATTTGGATGCCAGGGGAGAAAGTCAAAGCCATTTGAATAAAAAAAATGGGAAAACATGCTTTCTGTGTCTTAACTACTACGGTCTGCATTGGCTTAGAACATTGGCATTAGTTGGGTATGATAATGGGTTATACAACCCTGTGGGTTTTTCTTTCTTTTTTACTTTCAAAAATATTTTTAACCACTAAATACCAACAGTCATAGATCTTTAGATCTTTTGTCTATGCCCAAATTGATTCATTAGTGTCTCATTCTTAATGAGAGGATTTTTGATCTTTACGTAGATGGCCAAAATGTTGAGTTATTGGCCTACTTCTTAGATGTTGGAGTACCCTGTTCATATTCCAAATTATGTATCATTCTGAGACATTATCTTGGTGGCAAATAGAGTCTGGAGTGCTACCCCAGTTTGCCTTTTATCCCTTTTTTTAATGAACCATTTTCTGCTGTAACCACCCTAGAACATCAGGAATTAATTTTCCAGGGATTTCAGAAGCTCAGTGAGGACATATGAAACATATGATTTATTTTGTCCATACTTACCGTGTTCAGTCAATATACACAAAACTTAAAGATGTCACGTTATCCACCAGAGGGCACTCATATTGTTCCCAGGGTAGAGGTAAGAATTATGGCAATTTGAAGAGAATCTTAAATCAGGCAAATAGAAGCCCCCCCCCCCACGCCCAGGAGTACTCAAGTTTCCATGAGATGCCACACAGAAGAACACAAAGCATTTCCATTCACCCTATTTATTACTCTCTATATTATGCAAAAACACACCCAGTCCCAACATGCACAGCTCATCATGACTACCGGTTAATTAATAAATGTGAAACAATGACATTAGGGTAAAATTCTGTTCCCCACATTTTCAAAGTGCCAGCTTTCCAAGAGGGTGTTTTTTTTTTAAAATGTGAGAGTAGGGGGAAATAACAAGAAGGTGGTTTTCATAAACTTATATCCTTGGTTCTTTAAAATGATACTCTCAAGTTGTTTTCCATCATGAAGTTGATGAACTACATGCTTCAGATGACAGGGCTTCTACCATCTCTTGGAACTTTACACTTCTCAAGCATCTAAGAAAACCAGAGGCTACCGCAAGACTGCAGTCTAGTGTGTTGACAGCCTCAGACACAAGTTATTCCAACTTCTTACAAAAGCAAAATAAACTTGTGATTTCATGTTGTATAGCTCATTAGTGGTTTCAAGTAAGTGCTGTTTATTGATCTTAAAGTCTCTTTCTCTGTTTCACAAGTAGACTTTCACCTATGTCTCCATTTTTTCCAGACACCAGCATTATAAACCCACCAGTTGGACCCCAGTGACTACTAAGTTTAAGCCAATCATCAGAGGTAAGGCATCCTCATTTCAGTTCTATGACAATGTCTAACATTTACCCCATGCCATTTCACTTCTGTACCAGGAATTTTTATTCACACATTTCAAAATTGGGCAATGATGTGATTTCTGCTATAAAATTGTCAGTTTCTCTTTCAGTTAAAAAAGTTTTCAACTAAATCACTGAGAATGATCTACATAGAAAGTAGTGAGTGTATATGTAGTATAAACACAGAAGCTGAAGTGACTTTACAAGAGAAAAAAAATTCATTAGGTTGTTTGCCCAACTGGAATATGAGTAGCAAAGTACTTAGCAGAGAATTGTTGATGAACATTCATAAATATGATTTTTACAACATAGTTCAAAGTTGTCAGATCCTGGCCTACTTTGCAGGGGATGGGGTGGGTTGGGAGCTGTTGATATTTCCAAATGAAAAGCAGAAGTGGCCCACCTTCTGCAAGTTACATCTGGGTTCAGTTTGTGCTGAGTAAGAAAACCTAGCACATCATGCTGACATAGTTTCTATTCAGATGGGAAAGTAGTTCTATATAAAAGGAGAAACAATAGCTGAATATGCACATAAATTCTCCTACTAGGAGTAAATGGTGTTTTATAATCAATGGAAAGACTTTATATAATTGACTGGTATTACTTAAGGAATTGGTAAGTTTGCTGCTGAATGGTACCTATTGAATTTTTATGGTCCTGTTCCATGTCTGCAGCTTACTCGTCTTCAGATTTCAAAAGCAAAGCATATCACTTAAAAAGCTTGAAATAAGGAAGAATTACATTGAAGAGAGTTAATTTTATTTCTAAAACATAAAAACAAATTAGATCAAGTATCAAGACAGCAGGCAGACATTGGGCCTCTACTCGAGTACTCCCTCAATACAAGAAAACTTTGTTCAAATAACCTGGCATTCTGTGATGCTCACCATCGTGACATGATCGCTGAAGACAAAATGGTTGCATAGCAAATGTAGTAAAGAAAGCAGATGGCACCCACTTATCAAAAGATATAATGTCTGAGGGTCTTAAAAGCTTGAAGACAATCTGCCCACTGACTGAGAAGCAACAAAGTCTAAATGAAAGAAACACACCAGCCTGTGTGAGCATGAGGCGTCCATTGGATAGGTATCAGGCACCAAAGACCCAGAACCAAAATCATATCATTGTGAATGAAGATGACTGTAGAGTGGAGACGCACAGCCCATCTATAGACAATTAAACTCCCCTTACACAAGGGACACAAGGAAGAAACAAGCCAGTCAGAGTGCAGTATAGCTCTGAAGAAACACACAACTTTTCTCTAGTTCTTTAATGCTCCTCTCACCTCTGCCCATTATCATGATCCCAATAGTATCTTAGCAATCTGGTTCGAGCAGAACATGTACACAGATACAGATAAGAACTTGCACCACAGGTAATTCAGGACTTAGGACCAATAATGAAAGTAGCAGTACCAAGAGGGGGAGGGGAAGGTGGGTGGACAAAAGGGGAATTGATCGGCTTATCTTTGTAACAGTCCATGTTTCCCACAATATTCTTCCCCAGCACCATAATCCAAATGTTTCTATGCCTCTTCAGTTTTCCTTTCTACCATGTCTAACTTTAAAATTCATATAAAGCCGCAGAAAATACCATGCCTTGTGGTCAGTGCACCTTAGTCCTCAAAGTAACATCCTTACTTTTCAATACTCTAAGGAGGACAGGGTGCAGCAGATTTATCTAAAGCACTGCATCATTTTATCTCTTCACTGCAGCTTCCATAGACATTGATGTTGGATCCAAGTCGAATAAAATCCTTTGCAATTTCAACCTTTTCTCCATTTTTAATGATGTTACCTCTTGGTCCTGTTGTGAGGATTTGGGTTTTCTTTTAATTGAGTTGCAATCCAGAGTGAACAGTGGAATCCTCAGCGTGAGTCCTCACCAGCAAGTTCGTGTCCTCACTTTCTGAAGCAAGGTTGTATCATCTGAATAGCTGTTTGTCAATAAGCCTTTCTCCAATCTTAATGCCACATTCATCTTTATAAAATCCACCTGACCTTAATATATGCTTAGCACACAGAATGAACAGTTTTGGTGAGAGGGTACAATTCTGAGGCACACCTTTCCTGATTTTGACCCATGCAGGAGTCCCTTGTTCTGTTTATCCCACTGCTTCCTGATCCATGTTCAAGTTCCTCATGGCACAATGATGTGTCCCCATTCTCCTCAAGGTTATCCATAGGTTAACATTGTCTACACAACCTAATGCCAAATGAAAATTGACCTTCAAAAATCGACCTATCTTTAAAAAAGGAAACCACATTTTGTTAAAGTTTACATCTGTATAAAGTAACTATAAAAGTAAATGCCTCTTTAGAATAGGTAGATAGTAAATAAAAATACAAGTTTTTCTATTTAAACAATTACATACAAGTTTACTTTTGATTACAGTTTCCTAGAGAAACTTACAGAAAAAAATCAAGACCCAGAATGGAGAATTAAATTGCATAAAGTATGGGTCAAGGCACGAACACTTGTTTCTAGACTAGTATTTTTCAATAACTAAACATGGTTACATGAGATCTTTCTGCTTTAAAGCAAGGCTATACGTTGGTTCCAAATTACTCGGTCATAACCAATGTCAACAAGGTCAGTGTATGCATTGCATTGCAATATATGTCTTGTGGAATTTGACCGGAGAAGAAAATAAGTGCTGTCTAGTTCAAAGATGGCAGCTGAGACACATATTCAATGCGGCCTGATCGTTTGCCATCTTTTAGCAGAGGATTGTCACCCACTCCTCCTAAAACAATAACTCGCAGACCTCAAGTCAATTCTGACTCACTGAGGACCTACAGAACATAAGAGAACCACCCTTGTTGTTTTCTGACATGAAAATATTTAAGAATGAAGAAGGCTTCCTCCTTCTCCCATAGAGTAGCTTGAGATTTTAAATCACTGGTTCTGCAGTCAGCAGCTCAGTCCTAACCTATCATGCCTCCATAGTCCCCTGGCCATTTCCAACAGGGAACAACCTTCTCCCACTCTCCCTACCATGCAAGAGATTTGGTAGATAAGCAATAAGTATGATGCCCTTGTCCTAATCTCTGTTGGTTATGGCTAAACAGACTTGAATCCATTCAAAGCCACGCTTTAAAGTAGGGTAGTAGCGAAAGGCTTGAAAGTAAACAAGCAGCCATCTAGCTCAGAAGCAACAAAGCCCACATGGAAGAAGCACACTAGCTTGTGGGATCACAAGGTGTCAAAGGGATTGGATATCAGGCTTCAAGAACTAAAAAGCATAACATTGCATGCTCACTTTCCTGATATGATCGCTGAGGAAAAATGTGTGCATAAGCAAATGTGGTGAAGAAAGCTGATGGTACCTGGCTACCAAAAGATATAGTGTCTGGGGTCGTAAAGGTTTGAGTAAACAAGTGGTCATTCAGCTCAGAATCAATAAAGCCCACACGGAAGAAGCACACGAGCCTGTGTGATCATGAGGTGGTGAAGGGATCTGATGTCAGGCATCAATGAGCTAAAATTATATTATTATTAATGAGGGGGAGTACAGATTGGGGATCCAAAGCCCATCAATAGGTGAGGCAACATCCTCTTGCAGAGGGGTTACAAGGAGATGAGCCAGTTAAGATGCATTGGGTAGTAGCACTGAAATATGCAACCTTCCTCTAGTTCCCATGCTGCCTCCCACCCACTATCATGACCCCAATTCTACCACATAAATCCAGCTGGACCAGGAGAGGTACAGTGAAATTTGTAAATTACTAAGGGTTCAAGGGAAGGGGGTGGGGAAGGGTTATATAGAGAGCTGATACTGGGGGCCTGGAGGGAGGGAGGATGTTTTGAGAATGATGATGGCAATGGGTGTGTAAATGTAGCCTGCATACAATTGATGTTGGTATGGATTGTGATGGGAGTTGTATGGGCCCCAGATAAAATGATTCATTAAAAAAGGGGAGGGGGGAAGGGGAGCTTTTTTTTTCTTAAAGAGGAGCTTGTACCAAAGGCTCAAGTGGAAAATATTTGGAAATGTATGTGGCAACATGTGTGCAAATGTGCTTGATACAAATGATGTACTGAATGTTGTAGTAGCTGTAAGGGCCCCCAATAAAATTATTTTAAATTAATTAATTAATTAATTTTAAACAATGAAAAAAAAGTAGGGTATTAGCTATTTCCCTCAGTATCTTAAGATTTGCTTGATATTTTGAGTTAATAATGTTCACTTATATCTGCTCTAACCAATCAATCAGTTGCTTTTGAGTCCATTCTAATTCATGGCAACACTGTGTGTGTCGGTACAAATCCATACTCCACAAGGTTCCCAATGACTGAATTTTCAAAAGGAGGCCATTAGCTCAGTTTTTCTAACACAGTGCTGAGTGGCTTAAATCTCCAGCCTTATCATTGGCAGTCAAACTTGTCAACATTTGTACCACACAGATACTCCACACAGATGTCATCGAACCTTCAAAACAATAGATATTCAAGGAAGGCTTCCCATTCTATTTTTTGTTATTGTCATTGTTTAACTGTTTTAAAGGAAAATTGTTATTTTAACATATTATTTTTAATATTAAAAAAAGAATATTAAAAAATTACATAAAGTCAAACTACCTATAAGATTACTACTCTTAATATTATTCTGTACACATGATTCTGACTGTCGGCCTTGCTGTGGGGGACCAGGACTAGAACTGTTTCCAGGAGTAGAAAATCCAGTCTTTCTCCCCCAGTGCTGCACGTGATTCTGAACTGCTGAACACAACCTGTAACCACCATCCCAGCAGGGCTCCTGAACACACGACTGGTCATGAGGAAACTGGTCACTTCGCAGACACAAAATGAAATCCATTCAAAAAGATTTTTAAAGCAAGTAAAACATATCACTACACTCTTCTTAGTAGCATTGTTAAAGAATGAGCCAGAAAGGCATTTCATACAAAAGACAAGTGGATTCAGAGTCTTGAAATATAAATTTATTTCTTCCAACAGATCGTTGATAAGATTAAAAAGACATTTAAGGAAGTGAACCTGAGTGACATGTGAAGAATGAGGAGGAAAGTTTATAAAAGGCAGTAAGCTCAGGGAAGAGGCAATCACAGTGCATGGATAGGAATGATGAAGTAAATCTCAAGCTCGAGTTGACAAGAAAGAGGGACAACAGAAGAAACAAATGGGAAAGAAAGAATTACAAAGTACAGCTAAACCATTTCAGTATCTATCTGTGAACACCCAGAAAGAGTCTTTGAGTTAGGGAACTAAGTGTAAATGAAGGCATTAATAGAACTAGGGTTCATGGTGGGGGGGGGAGATGCCAATGGAATCTGATGAAAAGACAAAAGACGTTAGCTTTAATAAAAGACTGATGGCAATAGAGAAAAAGAATTTAATTGAGAGATTATAAGTGGACATCGATTTTTTCAGCACTGTCTGTTCTGAGTTGGCATTTAGTATCCTGAAAAAGACAATCAAGAAATAAACTACATGGCATATACATAACGTGAAGTCTGGATGAGGAAGAAAAAACAGAGAACGGTAACTCAGAGAGGTGAGAGAATAAATAGGATAGCTCCAAACTGCAGAAGCAAAAGTAGAAAAGAATTATAAGAAGTCAGCCGCCACTTATTCCCTAAAGAAACAAATACAAAACAAAACAAAAAGAAATATAAGATGTATTTAGTCAACAGACAAGCAGAGATGACAAAAACATTTTAAAGAAAGTTATTGGAGTTCTTAGTGGAAAATGTTTACTAAGGTTTCATCCAATCACTCATGTTTGTTGCTGTGAGTGTAGAAATACTTTTACCTGCACTTAAATACAAGCATGCTCACTTATGGTAGAAGGATTTCGGTGGAGCTTACAGACAAAGAAGGAACTGGAAAGAAGCAACAGGTTAATTTATTCCAGGCAATCAACCACTAAAAACATTGTGAATTGCGATGTAACACTGTCAGGTATGGGAGTTCCAGAAGATGAGACACTTAGTTTGTAAGACATTCAACTTACCTTTGAAAAAAGCTGCCTTCTTGAAGTAGAGTTAACATGGGTAGAGTAAAAATTTTCACTTGCTGATAGGACATGGCTCAAAATAAGAAGAAATAGTTGCAAACATAAATTAATAATCAGAATGTGTAATGTACAAAGTATAAATATAGGAAAATAGAATGAAACCCACAAAAATCTATATCCTAAATATGATTTACTTCAAATGGACTGATAATTGACAATTTGAATAGGCAATCATATGGTTTACTATGCCAGTAATAATAAATGCAAGGGTAACTGTGCTTCATCATCATCAAAATATCATCATTCATCATCAAAAATAAGATTTGAAGATCTATCTTGAGGTACAATACTGTCTATGATGGGGTAATATCTATAGCCTACAAGGCTGTCCAGTCAATGTAACTATTATTCATACTTAAACATCGGCCACTAACATTACTGACAAAGAAGTTTTAAGAACTCAACCAAATTCTTCAGTATGAAAGTCATCAGACATACAGTCAAGATATATTCATAAACATCGATTATTGTACGAGAAAAGATGAAGATAAAGGAGGATCCAAAACAAAAAGGAACTCACTTTCACTGAGTCGATAGCAATAGACAGAGCAATCTCTGTGGGTTTTTACGACTGCAGTTCTTTTCAGGAGTAGAAAGTCTCATCTCTCTCCAGAAAGTGATTGGCAGTTTCAAATTGCTTACCTTGAAGTTAGTAGCCTAACTACCAAACTATGCCACCCTACCTTATCAGAAGAAGTATCAATAATTGGAAAATAAGACTTCAGTGGCAGCAGTGACGTTGGACATGATATGATTAAAATTTGCTAAAAGTCACAACTTCTTTCCAGCAAATACCTTTTTCACAACATCAATAGTAATTATACACATGAAACTTGCAAAGCAGTATGGAAACAGATGATGGAGAAATTCAACATTAGAACTCACAACAAGGTCGACAATGGAACAGACCAGTGATTGTGCATGTGTAAATTAATGTTGAAGGTGAAGAAAACTAAGACCAGTCAACAGGAGTGAAATATGAACAAATGGATATCACATCTGAATTTAGAGCACATTTCAAGAACAAATTTAGATACCCCCCTACCTCAGGACCAATAATGAGAATAGTGATGCCAGGTGGGTAAGGGGAAGGTAGAAGAAGAAAAGAGAAACTGATCACAATGATCAACATATTACCCCCTCCCAGTAGGATGGACAACAGGAAAGTGGGTGAAGGCAGATAGCAGTCAGTGTAAAACATGGGGAAAAATTTGATTATCAAGGTTTCACGAGGGAGAGAGGAAAGGGGAGAGAGAGAAAAATGAGCTGATACCAAGGGTTCAAGTAGGAAGAAATTGTTTTGAAACTCATGATGGCAATGTTGTGTACAAATGTGCTTGACACAATGTATGTATGCATGGATTGTGATAAACTGTAAGAGCCCTCAGTAAAATTATTACAAAAGAAGAAGAGCAAATTTAGGACACTGAACACTAGTGACCGAACTGACGAGTTGTAGGAGAACATCAGGAGCATCATAAAGAAAGGAAATGGTCATTAAAAAGACAACAAGATAGAAAAGATAAAAGCGACTGTCAGAAGATACTCTGAAACTTGATCTGGGTTGTGGAATAACTAAACCAAATTCAAGAAATGACAAAGAGTTGGGCAAAAATTTTCAAAGGGCAATTAAAGAAGATAAAGGATTATAATGAAATATGCATAGATGTGGAGTTAGAAAGCTAAAGGAAAGAACACAGCATATCTCAAGCTGAAAGAAAGTAATAGAAAAATATATTCACAAGCTAAAATATTGAAGTATTTTGTGGACAAAATACTGAGCAATGCATTAAGAGATGATGGAAGCAATACACCATTACTGTTCCCCCCCCCAAAAAAAATCAATGGACCTTTGTGGTGGTCATGTGTTTATGTTAATTTCATGATTGAGATATAGGGGTGGAGTCTAGCCTATTAATCTGGAGATAGCCATTGAGTAGCCAATGAGGCCTCCATGTGGGCATGGTTTTCTACTGAGACTTCTAGAGAATCTCACGATATTTTCCTTCGTGAAGATTAGACGCTATCTCCCCAGTTGTTAGGAGTCAGTCTCAGAGACAACGAACTATGGACAAGACAAGATGGAAGCATCTGAGGAGCTGAAGGAGCAGGAGGAGAAGCCACACAGCCCTGTCCTGATGGAACCAGACCTCTGAAGCTGGTGAAGCCATGTGGAGAGCCCTGCCAGTGCTGAGTTGCCCCTACCACCACTGGATGCTAATGGACCCTGAGCCCCAGAAGCGAGGAGCCAAGAGGGGCCCCTGCCAGAGCCAGGACTCTTCACCCACTGGCCTGTGACTTCGTGAGTCGGAAGGAGACTTTATAGACTGGTATTGAACATATGAGCTAATATCGGACTTGTGACTTTGAACTGGACTGCGCTGGGATGCTTTCTCAATGTTCCATTCCTTTTGAACATAAACCATTCCCTTATATCCATATGTGTGCCTATGGATTTGTTTCTCTAGTCTAACCGGACTAACACAACCTTCAACCATTTCAAGAAGTAGCATCTATTCAAGAATGAATGGTGTTGAAAAGAACTATGCCAGCTGCACCAAAAATAAGGTTACAGGAACTTATGGAGTATCAATCTAAAGGTTTTAATAAGCTATTTCAGCATTCACTAGAAGCAATCACTAGTGAATGCCAAGAAATTCTGAAGATAGTTACCTGCCCAAGACTGGAAGAAATTTGCATTTGTGTTCATTGAAAAGAAAGGTGATCGAGTGCAATGTAGCTGATAGGAATTACTAAAAGCCAAATAAAGGTTGAACATCATAGTGGGACAAAAGGAAAGTAAAATGAAATGAAGGAAAGAACAGGAGGCAAAGAACATTTATAGAGGTATAAATACAGACACGTACATGTTTACATATAATGGTAGTGGACATAGATAAATGCATATATATGTTAAATATTAAGATAGCAGACATTCATTAGGTCTCTACTTAAGTACTCCCTTAACACAAGAACACTTTGTTCTAATAACCTGACATTTTGTGATGTTTACCATCCTGACACAATCGCTGAAACAAAATGTGTGCATAAGCAAATGTGGTGAAGAAAGCTGATGGTGCCCCGCTATCAAAAGATATTGCATCTGGTGTTATAAAGGCTTGAAGATAAAAAAGTGGCCATCTAGCAAGCAAGCAACAAAGCCAAATGGAAGAAGCACACAAGACTGTGTGATTATGAGGTTATCAATGGAATCAGTCAACAGAAGACACAGAACAAATAATGATATCAATGTGAGTGTGTGTGTGTGTGTGTGTGTAGTGGAAACCCAAATCCCATCTGTAGACAATTGGACATCCCTCACAGAAGGGTCACAAGGAAGGGAAGAGCCAGCCAGGGTTCAGTATAGCACTGATGAAACATGTTACATTGAACATTCCTTAATGCTTCCTCCCCCCCACCACCCAACCCTACTATCATGACCCCAATTCTACCTTACAAATCCAGCTAGTCCAGAGCATGTACACTGGTACAGATAAGACTCACAACACAGGGAACCCAGGACAGATAAACCCATCAGGAACAATAATGGGAATAGCTACCAGGAGGGTAGGGAAAGGTGAAGGGGAAAAAGGGGGAACTGGTCACAATATCAACATATAATTTCCCCCCATCAGGGGGACAACAACATAATCATAGGTGAAGGGAGACAGTTATTGTTGTAAGATACGAAAATAACAATAATTTATAATTTATCAAGCTTTCATGAGGTAGGGATGGTGGGGGATGGGAGAATAAAGAAGTGAGGAGCTGATACCAAAGGTTTCTGGTAGAAAGCAAAGGTTCTAAAAAGAATGACGGCCACATATGCACCTATGTGCTTGACAGGATAGATGTATAGAATGTTATGTGTGCTAACAGCCCCCCAAAAAATTATTTTTAAAAAAATTTAAAGGAGTTCATAGAAAAATGGGGAAGGGGGAAAAAGGTCACCCAACAGAAGATGAAATTACCTGGCAATATAATTATTATCACATGTAAGTTGATATTTTTACTGGAGGTAATTAAAAAATGTCAGTATACTGACAGAGAGCTGCCAGAAATTCAAACTGGATTCAGAAGAGGATGTAAAATGAGGGTCAGTCTTGTTGATATCAGATATATAAGTTGGCTAATTATAGGGAATGAATGAAAGATGTTTACTTGTATCTCATTGACTTTGCAAAAGTAGTCAAGTATGTGGATCATAACAAACTACTTTTCAAAAATAGTCAACTATGTGGATAACTTTGCAAAGAATGGGAATTACAGAAATCTTAACTGTGCTCGTGTAGAACCTGGATCAATAGGCAGTCATTAATACAGAATAATGGAATATTGCATGGTTTAAGAGAAGAAATGTCGCAGTAGTAGCCTTTCATAATTTTTAAATCTGTGTGCTAAAAAAAAATCCAAGAAGCTAGACTAACTGAAGAAGAGAATGGCATCAGGATTGGTGCATTATCTATGATAGCTGCCATCAGACAGGTTCAGACTTCATTTGAACAACATAAGGAAACATTGTGCAGTCCTGCACCTTCCTCACACATACCAGTTCTCTTTCCATTTGTCCAATTGTTGTGGTAAATTGTGTGATGTTGGATGATATATTACCAACATTTCAAATACCAACAGGGTCACCAAAATGATCAAGTTTCAGCAAAACATCCAAACTAAAAACTGACTATAAAGAATGAATAGGCTATCCACTTCTGAGAGATTAGGCACTGAAAAAAAAACAGAAAGTTAGAGGAAAATTCATTAACAGTCTGCCTTATACAGATGACTGCATGCTGAAAGAGATGAAGGCTGGGAGCCCTTGTTTATGAAAATCAAAAACTGTACTCTTTGGTGTGTTTTGGAACTCAGTGTAAAGGGAACTAAAATCTTCTCCTGGACCAATAGAAAATATTATGATAAATGAAAAAAAGAGTAAAGCTATTAAAGGTTTCATTTTGCTTGGATCCATAATCAAAATCCTTTGAGGTAGCAATCAAGAAATCAAAATATATAGTGCATTTGGGATAAGTTTTCCCAAGGTGCATCAGATTCAAGCAATAGTATACACAATCACTTCATGTATATATACACAGTTACACTTATATGTATATATACATGAATATGCGGATATATATATGAAGTTGGATGCTGAATGAGGAAGCTCAGAGAAGAAATGATGCATTCAAATTAGGTTGCTAGTAAAGTACATTGATAGGACTATGCATGGCCAGAAGAAAAATAAATATTTAGGGGGCTAAGGACAACCTTACCCAAAGAATCCTCTTTCAAAATAAGGATGGTAAAACTTCCTTTCACGTGTTTTTTACATGTTGTCAGAAGAAAGACATGCCTTCAGAAGGACATCAGGTGTGGTAAAATCGAGAGTCATCAAAAAGGTAGAAGACCCATGACAACTAGAGCCCAATGACTGGATCAAAAGGCCCAAATATAACACTTTTTAGGGTGGCACTAAACCAGGCAATGTTTAGTCTTATTGTATATATTGTCTCTTTGAGCTTAAACTACCTGGATACCACCTAAAAACAATAACATAGGACAATATTAAGTAATTATTATGAATAGTACCACATTTCAAATTTATGTAGAATAATGACTGTAGAATTAATTTCTGTAGATATTAATTCTTGCTTCAGAATAAATAAGTAGCACTACTGTAGCTAACCTAATATAAACTCTTGTCTCACCGAAAGTCATCCATTGCTGGTGTTCGGTAGGCTGTCTTCTAGGTGATTATTCAGAGACCAAAGTTCCATCAAATTGACTTGCTCAATTACTGGTCTACTATTCTCTTCACCTGCAAGGTATTGTGTGCCCCATAATAAACTGACATATGCATTTTGATCAATGCTTTATCTTCTGAACCTACATATTTATTGACACTTAGTTCACTATTGTAAAGAATGAACAAAGATGATAATAGATTGATGAATGAGTAAATGAGCAATATAATCCTTGATACAGATATGTTTTAGCAAAAATTGTTACAAATTATTCTTAGCCAGACATGCATAAATAAGGAATAATAACTTGCTTTTCTCACAATATAGTGGAAAACACTAATGAAGGAGTGGGAGGATGAGGATGAGAGCAAGAAAAAAATAGAATTGAAGGTAGCAGCCTATAACTTTCTCGCTGATCTTATGATCTCGTGCTTACCTTGCTTAATTGAAGTATTGCAGCTGGTTCTGCCCATCTCTCTTGGTGATGAGATGAGAAGGATATCTTTACCTTATAGAATTGATTACTGAGATGTCTGCCTGATTATATGCATACATCAAGTTCAGGCTTCTCTTTAAATAAAAATATTGTCCTTGTAACTTATGTGAACTCCAACTTTCAAATAATTTGCATAAAGCTCTATTTTTGTCTGTGTGCTAAGAGACTTAAACTACACTTACTATAACGATATTTATTTCACCTCGTTTTCAGTCCATTGACACCTGACATTATATGTTCATCTCTGTAGCTACGAATTATCTAGTTTGTAACAGATCAAAGAATTGTGTGTTGAATCAAATGAATTAATGTTCAACAACTATCGCTGAAATAAGACTTCATTCTAATTATTCCTTAGAATGAGCTCAAAACACCAAAAAAAATCTCAAACTCATTGTCGTCAAGTCAATGGCAACTCATAATCATTCCATAGGTAAGTGTTGCAGCCCAACACGTAACCACTGCACCACCAGAGTTGCTCACTCGTTTCATTCTGGATTCCCTCCTAGGTATTGTGGTTGTAGAAAAGTCTTCAGATCTGCCTCCCACAAAGACAAACTCAACCAAATGAATACCGTGGATATCCAAATTGTACGACATAAGCACTTACTAACATTTTCATTATTTGAAACCTTCAAATTGGTTAAAAATCATAGTGAGTCAATGCACAACAGAATTAAACAGTCTTGTCCTATGCCAACTTTACAATTATTGTCTGAGCCTATTGTTGATGACATATTTTCAATCCATCTGGATGGTGCTCTTCCTGTCTTTGCAATAAGCTGCTATTTTGTCAAGCATGATCTTCTTCTCCAGAGGCTTTTCCCTCTGGGTGACATGCATAAAGGATGCAAGAAGCCTCACCATCCTCATTTCAAGGAGCACACTGCATATGTTTTTCCCTGGACATATCTATTCTTTCTTCTGGCAGTCTACAGTTTTTAAATACTCTTTGTCAACACCATCATTCAAATACAACAATATTTCTTTATACTCTATTCACTGTCCAACTATTGTATGTATATGAGGAAATTGAAACTATCATGGCTTGAGGCTTTCTACTCCCATAAAGATTTATTGTCTCAGAAATACTCAATGGAAGAGAGTTTCAGTTCTGAATCACTTGCATCTTAGTCTTCAAGGTGACACCTTTGCTATTTAACATTTTATGAAGATATTTTGCCTCAGATTTGTACAATACAATGTCTCTTTAGATTTCTCTACTGCTCCTTCTGTGAACATTAATTGTAGATTCAAGTGAAATGAAATCACTGACAACTTTAATCATTTCTCTATCAAGATGTTTATTTGGTCAGTTGTGATTGGCTTTTTTTCTTTATGTTTAAGTGTAATTCACACTAATGGGTATAGTCTTTGATCTTCATTAGTAAGGGCTTCAAATATTAGTTGCTTTCAGCAAGGAAAGCTCTCTCTTCTACATATTAAAGCTTTCTCATTAGAATTGTTCCCATCCTGGGCCAAGTAATTCTTCCTATAGTCCGGCTTCTTGTATTATTTGCGCAGCATACAGATTGAATAGGTATAGTGCACAGATGCAATCCTGGGATGTATTTTTCCTGATTTTGAACCAGGCAGAATTCCCTTATTCTACTTGGATGATTGCCTATTGATCTATGCACAGTTTCTCTGTGAGCACAAGGAAGTGTTCAAGAATTTCCACTTTTCATAAAATTATCCATAGTTTGTTATGAGCCACACAGTTGAATACTTTGGCACAATCAACAAAGCACTAGTAAAAATCTTTCTGCTATTCACTGCTTTCAGCAAAAATCCATCTAACACCAGCAAGGAGATCCCTGTAATGGAGTGCTATTTCTTAATGTGTTCTTTCTACCCAAGTGTCTGTAACTCCTGCCAAATGAGAGGAGAGAGCAGCCCAATAGGGCATGTGTAAAATTAATTCAGGGCATTGGTCACTTATCCTTAACACCCCCACCCCGCCTTGCTTTAAAAATGAGTCAACTTGTAAATCATTAGGGATTCATGGGGGAGGGGACGGAGGAAGGGAGGAGAAATATGGGTAGTTGATACTGGGGGCTTAAGTAGAAGGAGGACGTTTTGAGAAGGATTATGGCAACAAATGTGCAAATGTGGTCTGCATACAATTGACATCTGTATTGATCGTGATAGGTGCTGTATGAGGCCCCCAATAAAATGATTTATTTAAAAATTAGTCATCTCTGAAGTAGTGGAGAGGAAAACCTCTGAGGACCTTGAAGTAGCATCTTCAAGATCTATGTCTGAAGTGGCAGAGGCTGCCGAGACCAAGGACGAGGAACCTCACGGGAGCAGTACGAAGACTATGAATCCCCTCCTCTTATCTGCTCTCAGACTGTGAAACTGGCCACTAAGTAACAGCAGGTGTCCTTCCTGGCCCAGGGAAGCAAAAAGCCAAGGAAACATATAGCTGAGAGGCTAAAATAGAAGAGGAAGACGTTGCTCCTGTGTGAGAAGACCAATGACCATACTCTGTACTGTTTGCTGATCTTGACTTGTGGTAACTTACTGACTTCTTTTATGAGCCCCCATAATTGTGAGTATTGTCTCTGAATTCTGGGCGGCCACAGTGAAGAATCTATCAAATCCAGTGTAGATGCAGCGTGGCGTGGGGGCAAGAGTTGGTGTCATAATAGACAACGAAGGAGGGATCATGGAAGCATGTCTGACCTTCGCCTCGTAACTTTCTGCTCCCAGCTAGGTCTTATGGCAATCTCATGTTGAACATCCTTTTCTGAATTCGCCTTGACTTTTTGGTAATTTCATGTGGAGGTACTGCTGCAATTGCTTTGAAATTGCCTTTAGCAAAATTTTATTTGCATGCCTGTCGTGAAATTTATCAATAGTTTTTGCATTCGGGTAGATCATCTTTCTTTTAAAAGGGATTATAAAAGGGATTCTATTCCAATCTATTAGTAAGGTTGCTATCTTCCAGATGTCTTGACATAGGCCAGTAAACACCTTCAAGGTGGAGCAGTATTCTGACCACTCCTGAAGCTCGGTTTGTCACCAATGCCTTCAGCACAGCTGGGACTTTTTCCTTAGCATGCCATTGTTTGGTTGTCACAGACTCCTTCCTAAAATGATTTCACATCAAGCAAGTCTTTTAAGTATAATGACTGCGTATTCCATACATTATCTTTATGATGATTCCTTCTTCATTCAATTCTTTCGTCTATCCACGATCTCACTACTTTGAATCAATTCCAATTCTTAGCAACTTGAGAGGACAGAGCAGAACTAAGCATGTGGATTTCCAAGGCTGTAAATATTTATGGGAGAAGCAGGCCTCATCTCTCTCCCACAGAGCAACTTGCCTTACAATTAGTAACCCAATTTGTGATAAATTACTAGATCCCTTCAATATTTCACATTGAGATTTGATTTTTTTTTCTGCCACTCATTCAGTTTGAACAATGTTGAGCATGTTCTTCCCTTTAGTTTTCTAAGTCCAGGTCTATGAACATTTTAGTATACAACTTCTCTAAAGGTGGTTTGAAATCTTCTTTATGATTTTTTCCTTTTTTAATTTTTTTAATTTTTTTCCTTTAGAAAAACTTTACATTTAGAGCAACTTGTAGTTTCTTTTGTGGTCTATTTCAGTGTTTTCTCTCCTGTTATAAATAGTCTCTCATTTCTTTCCTTTCTGTCACCTCACAATTCATCCAATCATCAAAATACATGTTCAATGTAACAACTATATCATTGAGACTGTCTCTAAATTCAGATACAATGTACTCAAGGTTTTCCTTTGTATTTTATGGACAATTAAAAAAACTTGATTCAACATTTTCATATGAGCAAATTATGGTCTGTTTCACAATTGGCTCCTGATTCTGCTCTGGTTAATGAGTTTGAGCTTCTCCATCACATCGTTCCACAGATGCAGTAAATTTGATTTCTGTGTATTTCATTTGTCAAGGCCCATGTGTATATGCACTGTTTATGTTGGTGCAAAATATGTATTTCCAATGCGTAAGCTATTGGTCTTACAGAATCTTATTATGCAGTATCTGGCATTATTTCTATCACCAAGGCTATATTTTCCAATCACACAGTGGTTACAATAATGGGCTCAAGCATAGTCATGATCGGGAAGATGGCATAGGACCAAACAGCATATTGTTTGTGTACAGAGAGTCCCCGTTCTTGGTATATGGGTATTATCCTATTACTGACAGCTTTTGCTTTAGGTCTTGAAATATTCTTTTTAAAAGTAAATGCAATGTTGTTCTTTTTCAATTTGTCATTCCTGGAACAGACAACCAGATGAGCGTTTGATTCAAAATGGCAAATATTATTCAATTTCAGGTACTGTGAGCCTAGGACACTGATCTCTCATTCTTTCATTTCACTTTTGACATTGTCATATTTTGTTTAATATTTCACATATTAATTGCAAATGGATGTTTTCAGCTATTTTTTTCTCCGCTTGCCCCCTCCCCCCACCAGCACAGCAGTGTTTGCTTCATTTGCTGACCTAAATTGGAGTTCCAGCTCGGCCACTTATTCGTCATGTGACTTTTCAAGCTTTCTTAGCTGTAGAATGGGAATAATAACAGTCAAAACTATACTATAGTGCTGTAATAGAGCTTAAAGGAGATCGTACATATACAGTGATTGCCAAAATGCCTGATGGTTGCAAGAACACAACCATCAGTTGTGTAGTACTAATAGCTATTACTAAGTCCTGGAAAGGTGCCAGGAACAAAAACAAAGACAACTCATTTACCCAAGCTGCTTTTAATTAAAAGGTAAAAGAAGAGGTCAAGGAATCCAAGGGACCTGGAAAATTGGTAACTGAAGGAAAACAGCAAATAGAGGATGTTCGAAAGGAGTTCTGAAAGCAAAGTATTGTTACCGAAAGGATTTTATGTTGCTAATATAGGGCCTCTTGGAGTTCTGGAGCTGTTTGCCCATGCTCAGCTGCTAACGGAGAATTTGGAATTTCAAGTACACTGAGAAGTGCATCGGTGGAAAGAACTGGTGAGTTGTTTCGGAAAAGTCAGTCATTGGGAACCCTCCAGTGTAAAATTCTTCTCTTGCAGTTTGTCAGCTATTGAAATCAATTTGATGAGAATTCTATTATGCTTGTTTGTTTTTAATCAGGTTTGTTTATCTAAGGAGACCAGAGCTAAATGGACAATGACAGGGATGAACCACTTCTAAGATGCCAGTGCTACATCCCACACATGCCCCAGACTACGGCTTCCACCCATTAGGATTAAGGCAAGCTTTTTTCACCTCCTCTCCTTTCAGTTGCTGACCAAGCTGCTAACAATAAAATATTCAATTCCCTGACTCATCATCACACACCTGTATCAGTCAGAGTCCCAGCAGAAAAGAGAGGGCACACTAAACTGAGAAAATTAAGGTAAGTACAATATAGAGATTCTTACCAGAATTATGGACAGTATAATGGAAAATGATGAAACCATTAGCATCCCTAGGCCTGAAGGGGCAAGTGAGGGACTCGTTAGAGAACCTAGAGAGATAGAGAACAACAAGGTTGAGACCCACAGAATATGGAGAGAAAATAGGGTGATAATACCTTTCCCTCACTCTGTTCATTCCTTCAGGTGCCTCCTACTACCCCAAGCAAATCCAGAGTATTAGAAGCGAAGAAGAAAAGAATGGAATGGCAACCTTCTACGGTTCAGAACCATGGGGGGAAACTGGAAAAGACAGCTCTTGGAGTCTGCAAATGTAAACTACCCAGCACATCTCCCATTTTCCTGAAGCGCTGGGACCATTCCAGAAGATACTGACTTCCTATGCTTGCTCTAGGATAAAGCCAATAATCTGTCTTCTCCAATAACCCATCTCCCAAATCTGTCCACTCAGCTCTTCCCATCAATGTGAAATGTGGTACAATGCCATTTTGATGCTCCTTTTCCCAACTACCTTCTTGTCTATACAAAGAAATAGAGCATGAGGGTGCCCATCCCTCCAGACTTTAGGACAGGCATTAACATGTAAGAATTGGTTGGACAAATCCATGCTGGGACCTCCACAACATAAAATATGGTAACACTTACTTGGCACTAAACAGGGACTGATTACAATAAAATCTTCCTCTAATGAGTTAGACACATCAGAAACCTGGAGGGTCTCAGATCAGGATTCTGCATGTCAATAATCAGTGCACAGAACTGTAGCAAATAAAACTCTAAAGGTTGGTGACTTGCATCTTGGATAAATAACACTTCATTGCCTGCTCCATGTTAACAACTTTTGATGTTTAAAAATAAATAAATAAATAAGTAGTCTGATAGCTTTGGAAACCAACCTTGAAATTCCTAATTCTCAAAACTGGCTAGGACCCAAAATGGAAAATGAGAACAAAGAAAAGAAATTGTTTTCATAAGTCAGAATCCAGAAGCGGCAGAAATCGTGAGAGCCATTGAAAAACATCTTCAGACTGGTTTTGCAACTCCTGCTAGCCTAACTAATTGATATTACCATCCAAATTTATCTTTCCTGGGCTTCGAAAACTTTTGAAGTTCATCTTCCTCAATGAATACAATTCTAAACCCCATAAAGAACACTATGTGTTTCTCACTTGACAATTAAAATGAACTGGAAATGTTGGAAAATCATAAAGGCAAGACAAAAGAATCACCTTGAAGCTATTAATTACCAGGTAATATTCAAACTAGGGAAAAGACTCATCAAGATGTATAGAATAACACACAAGGTGGCCTAATGCTGTTAAACCCTTGGGGGGGGGGAAGGGGTGCTATCTTGGAGGCACTATCACTTGGGTGGTGAGACTGCACCAGACAAGATGTTAAAGTTCATACAAATCACCTGTCTCTGTAAGGCTTGATTACTTGTACCAGTCCTTCAGACAGACTCACCTGGGTACTCCCTTGTCATCCAATCACCTTGAAGTTCAGACTCTATATCAGAGCATAAATTCTGAGTACTGTCTTTATATGAGGTAACACTAGACAGTGTACACCCAAAATCCATTTTCAGAATTCCTCATGGATTTTAAGCCCATATTGAATGGTTTCTGCCCCTTAACCAGGGAGGTGAGCCTTCCTGCCCTTAGGCAGAGTGGCTTAGATAGTGGATTGGTCTCACTCCCTCCAGCCAGTGCAGGGAGGGGCTCATCTGGCTGTGTCCTTAATGAAGATTACTATACAAGAGGTCATGTCCTCATGAGTCCTGTCCCCATTACCGTAGTCAGAAAAGCCTAGACCAAATTTGCAAATTCATCTGTCTGACATAATGTATGAGTCTCAATCATGGTTCTTTTCCTCCTTCTACAGTCCCATCTGTAATGGTGATGCTTTCATCTGCCAGAAATCATGATTTTGTGACAACTTCCTCTCTTCTCCATGCCCTAGTGAAGTGGCTGTATGTCTAGGAATCATTGGACCCCAGTATGACCTCATGCTAATGGTCCCCTCATCCAGATGATGCGCCTTTGCCCCGTTTGGTGTTGTAACGAGGAGCTGTCCAGTCGGTTCTGACCCAGAGCAACCCTCAGCACAACAGACAGAAACCGCGCCCAGTCCCGTGGCATCCACAGTTGTTCTTATGTTTGAGCCCATCCGTGTAGCCGCTGTGTCCATCTGTCCTGTCGAAGGGCTTGTTTAGTTTAATAAATGTCCCACTTTAAGTATATTTTGAGATTGGGGATCTCTTTTATAGCCTCAAAGAACTCCAAGCTAGCAGCACTTATTCTTGTATTGGGTTAAGAGTTTCATCTTTCCTATCTTTGTCCTAAATATATGGGGCTTTATTGCTGTTGTTTCTAAACATAGCAATCACACAACATGACCAACTCAAACACCTATAGATGTGCAATTTATCGACAGCAACTACAATAACTGGCTGGGCAACCCTACCCCCAATCAGTGTGGTGTAAAGGAGCGATAAGTAAAGAACCTGCCTCTGGGTTCCAGGTGTAACCCTGCGGCTAATGGGTAGGGTGACTTTGACACTGGGTTGCAATTTGCTCTTCTATCACATGACCATGTCAAATACGTCAGCAGGACTTCCATATGCTCCTGTTAGCTTTTGTTCAAATGAAATCTCATGTGGAGCTCCATATGTGATGCATAAAAATGTGGAGCTACTCTGGTTTAAGGACAGGTTATTTCCCCCAAGCCCGTGCACTTGACCATCCCAATTTTCCATACCACCTAAATTCACTCAACATATAAAGTGGATGTCTGCATCACAGGTGATTTCTTAGAGTCTAATCAAAAGAAAGAAGCATGAGCTCCTCCTTAAGAATTTTCCTGTCTGGAGGGGGGGTTCAGGAATTTACACTGAACCACCATCTAAGATATATTGCCTATGCACAAAAATTTTGATCACAATAAGGCATAATTATTATTATTACTAGCACCTGCTCTAAAGAACTGAGCTAATCAGCCATCCAATAGGGCATTTTTAAAGGGACTAGGATGGACGTTTCAGTAGTCCATTTGTACTCTAACAATAAGATTTTTTAATATTGTACTATTCAATTATTACTATAGAAATACTAGTCATAATATTTCTTTGTATTTAAAACTTCAAAATTCCCATTTTACATCTGAAAGAAAACCAGTACAGTATATACCTAGCCTCTCAAATTATTACAAATTCTCAACCAGTTATGCAACCCTCAATGTCCATCCATAGGCACCTTGAGGATCCCTAGTTAAAATCTCAATAGTATCTATAATAACGATGACCTAACACTGATCATTCATAACATTAACGAGTCTCTAGAAAGGCAAACTTGCCTATCTTGGAAGAAGTACACCAAGAGTGTTCACCAAAGGCGAGGATGGCAACACTTTATCTCACATACCTGGGACTTATTTTCAGGAGAGACCAGTCTCTGGAGAAGGACACCATGCTCAGTAAAGTGGAGAGGCAGTGGGAAAGAGGATGGCCCTTAATGAGATGGATGGACCCCTGCCTGTACCGATGGACTCAGACATAGAAACTATGGTGGAGATGGCCCAGAAACATGCAGTGGGTTTTAGTCTGTCGTGCATAGAGTTGGTATGGATCACAGCCGATTCAATGGTACCTCACAACATAACAATATGCAATCAAATCTCAGTCATCTTCTTAACTATCCATTATTATACCAAGACAAGAGTTGCCTCCAAGTTCTGACTTTAAGACCTATTTTTCAAGGGTGTGGTACCGAGTAGCTAAAGCCCACATCTGCTAACTAAAAGTTTGGTGCTTTGAACCCGCCAGCCACATGGCTGGAGGGAGCTGTGGAGTCAGTCTACTCTGTAAAGAGTCCAACCTTGGAAACCTTATGCAACAGTTCTATTCTTTCCTGCAGGGTCACTTTGAGTTGGAATTGACTTAGCAACAAGGGGAGTCCAATTTGTATCTTATTCAAAAAATAAATAAAAATCCTTCATTACTTTTTTTCTTTTTTCTTAATGAATAGGATAGTGACATCCTGAAGTTGACTCAAATATTGACTAAATAACTTCACCCGACCAACCCTCCAACACTTTCCAGTGACTCTTGCTATAATAAGTGTTCTGTTTTCAAACTGGTTTGGTTCTCAAATTATAGGCCTAAACATTCCTGTTGGTGGAACAAGAGATTCACATCTTCCAGCAGGCATGACACAGCCATTCATTGCGGAAAACCCAGACATTCTTTTCAGAGGATGGAGGAATGAAAACGGAACTGATCACCAATCTGCACAACAGTCAAACAGTGTGGTGGCACCAAACACCCCTATAAAGAGCTGCTCTATAAGTAGTCACAGACCTTGACAAGGAACAGAATAGACTTCTCAAAAGGCTGCATCTGATTTTCACAGTGCCACCCAGTGTGCTATGGGCAGTGGGGACTCCAGTCCCCACACAGAGGAAGAAGCAAAGATTCTGTAACACCTACTGAGTAACAGAGGAGTGTCATTCTGAGTTGTTCTCAAATACTGAGTTCCTTGACACTTTTTTTAAAGCCCTTTCTCCTACAATCTGAGTAACGAGGGCTTTCATTCTGCTATTGGCTCGACGGTAAAGGATGCCTCTCCTCTCAAAGCAGCTCCCCCACCTACTGACTCCCAGTCACAGGGAACCACTTAACTACATGAACATTAGCTAATTTGAAGTGAGCTTTTCATCTCAGCACTAATAGGAGAGGAGGAATGTGTTTGTGTTTGCAAGTTTTCCATGTGGGTTAAGTAAAGACTGTTTGCTCAAGTTTGAAGCTTGGAAGAGAAAGAAAAAGAAAAAAAAACACAACAAGACCCATGTCTCATCTTGTCCTTTGGAAGGAGGCAGAAGAGCCATTGTTCCCAGTGCAGCTGAAACCTGTGGGCTGTGAAACCACTGGAGTCTCTTCTCTGAGGTTTTGAAAAACTTCCCCACAGACTTATCATTGTCAGCAACCGTGGCGGCCTGTTTTGTTTTGCCTTTCATTCTGTATTTATTGCCAAAGCAAACGGCAATGACAGCTGAGGATGGAAAGAGTAGCGAGAAGTGAAATATAGGAATAAGGCATTGATATAAACAAGGGAAGTTGCTAAAAGGGAAAGGAATCCCTTTTCCTCCAAGAGCTCGAACTGCGTTTTATCTGTCAGCAAGGCTGGATCAAATGCAACATTATTATTAATGGCAAACAGATCAGAAGTGTAGTGACACATCCAAATCTCTAAGTGGATTCCCAGCCCTCCTTTTCTGTCAAAATGTTGCCTCTAAATTAGTTGTAAGTTAAACAGGGTCTAGACCAATGGAGTAAAAATTAGTATATATAATATTGAAGCAGAAATGAGTAGGATTCTCATATGCCACCCCACATTATGCAATCTTAGGGAAACTACCATTGGAGTAATTTTCTTCTCCTTAACTGAGGAGAAAAAGTGACCACTGTTGGTCTGGAGCTTCTTGCTGATTCTGATTTTTTTTTAAAGCAACTTTGTTTAGTGGACTTATAAGATGTACCATATGTCTCTTTAACATAATTGCTTACATAGCAAATCAGGAACCTCTATTTTAATGCTTTGAATATGTCTTTCAAGCAAAAATTTGAGAAATAATGTTACAAAGAAAAAATGGCTTCTCATCATCACAAGGTCTACATGGGCAGTTATAATGAACTTTGATAACTCTTCCAGTTTTAAGGCCTACAATTTTGCTCCTTTCTATTCTGTTTCTTTCTGAAACTTTAACTTCCTCTAGACGGTGCTATTTTAAGCCTCCACATATTTTCCTAAAATAGTCTGTCTTCTTGGATGACCCCTTCCAAAACTGAACCCATTGCAATCCAGTTAATTCCCACTCATTGAAATCCTATAGAACAGAGTGGAATGAACTGCCATGCAGGAGTTCCAAGGCTGTATATTCTTACAGAATCAGATGTCTTCATCTCAATCCTCCAGAATGTAGCCGAGTGGTTTTGACTCACCAACCTTCTGGTAAATAGACAGACATTTAATCACTGTACCACGGGGGCTCCTTTCTCTCTTGTTACTTGAGCTTTTCCATCTTCCAAATTCAATATATTCATCAAGACATAACTCATATATAGCAATCATCACACCTAGAGAGTAATTTTGACCACCTTCAACTTCTTCCATGCAGCAAAGTCAGAGTCTGGATATTTTATTTGAAAATTATGATATTTATTTGAGATTACATATCTACATGTCCATATCTCTACTAAAACATATACTGAAAGACAAAGATAACATGTTGTTCATTACTATCATCAATGTAAAGTAAAAGAATAAATATTCAAATTTAATTAAAAGAAATAGCAAATAGAAGCAGAGAATGGGGAAACATCACTAGCAACTATACTGATTACATAAAGAATCTTCCCCACTTGCCAGTATAACTCTTTGCTGTGTCTTAACATGATTCTGTAACTTGGTTCCTGGATCCACTTGAAGCTAATTCTTACAATTACAATCTAAGTCTCTGCATCTGCATAAATATTTTAGCCAGTGTCCCTGACCATCACGTAGTAACCAACA
Source organism: Nesogale talazaci (assembly GCA_004026705.1). Lineage (NCBI taxonomy): Eukaryota > Metazoa > Chordata > Mammalia > Afrosoricida > Tenrecidae > Nesogale > Nesogale talazaci. The sequence goes on from PVJH01000357.1 coordinate 175,753, forward strand.
GTTGACATCTGAGCAGTACTGAAGCAGGGAGCAAAAAGAACCTACAAGTGTCTCCCCCACCAACCCATTGTGTCTGAATCGTTCTGAACTATTTTTTTTAGTTTGAACTTCTTACTACAAATATGAAATCAGTCTATATATGGTGATTTAACTTATTTTACTGGGTCAGGATCATTTCTGTGCTCTAAGAACTCAGCTTGCTGTTGATAACATAATAAACACATGATAAAAATGTATTAATTAGTAACCTCTCAAGTCCCCTTTGAATCTGAGATGAATACTTTTCCACCAAAATATGTGATTTTCCCTGTATAATGTTGAGTCTTTGTTGGGATGAGCCACCCAGCCATGTGAACATTTCCCAGCATCCTTTGCATACAAAGGTCATGTAACTAGTAAATAGAAGAAGTAATGTATGTTTTGTCCAGTCCAAGCTTTAAAAAACTGCGTGTACTTCACCCATGCTCCCCACCCTTAATGGTTTGATGTGAATGGAAAAGGGACTTAGAGCAGACATTGACAAGCATTTTCTATACATAACCAGATAGTAAATACTTTAGGTTTTGTAGTTCACATGATCTCTGTTAAAAAATACTCAATTCTATTTTGGCATCCTAAAAGAAGTCGTGGGAGAAAAACAAATGGAAAGCCACCAAATCAGTTGTGACTCCTGGGGACCTTCTTGGGCTGAGCAGAGCTGCCTCGCAGGGTTTTCAAGTCTATGATCTTTACAGGAGGCAACTGCCACATCTTTCTCACAGAAAGCAGCTGGTAAGTTGAAATCACTGATCTTTTGGTGAGTAGCCAAGTACTTTCACCAGTGTGCCACCAGGGCTCCCAGCCATGGACAATATGTAGGTAATAGGAGAGGCTATGAGCCAACACAGGAGAAAGATGAAGTTTTCCACACCGATCAAAATTTATTTTCTGAAACTCAGAGAGGCAGTACTACTCTATTCTATAGGCTTGATACCCAATAAAATTTTGTTTACATAAGTAATTTGGGGAGCCAAATTTATCCCACAAGCCACCATTTTTCAAGCTCCTAACCTGAAAATGGACATTGTGTTTGGGAAAGTCGAGGGACAGTAACTCAGAGGAAAACTGCCCATCAGCTGGATGAACTCGGAGCTGCAACATGAGTTCACCCATGTGAACAAGTGTGGAGATGGCTCAGCATCTAGCAGTGTTCTTGTCTCTCCTGTTCATACAGGGAGGCTATCAGTTGGGATTGACTTCATGGCATCTCACAGCACTGACAACTGTTGACCTGGCAGAGAGCAAAACACAAGGCGGGAGAATCCTGACTCCCTGAATCCCTCATGGAGAAAACACAGCACGCAGCCCAAGAAAAATTGTCTTGGATGATTACTTGAGTGCTAAATAAACTTCTAGTTGTTCCACTGAGATTTTGCATATTATGGGTTAAATAAGTGAGCATTACCTTTACTAAGAATATGATCCCTGTACAAAGTAAAAGAATTGAGAGGTAGATATATGTGTAGGACTTCAAACTAGTCCATTCCCTTTTGACCCCTGCAGCAGATCCAGGCCTCACAAGATGCATCTCGCCCCTTCAGAGAAAGAGAGGGATCATGTCCTTTCTCCAATCACTTGTAAGAACTTGAATTTCCAACACTGTTATACTGGATCAGAAACTTAATTATAACAATACTGCTAGGAGATTCCTATCGATCTTAGAATCTTGTTCAAATGTATATCTAGGATAGAAATACAAAGTCTCAGAAAAACTTAAATGAGAATGGGCAACTTTAAGGCCCAGGGGAAAAGAGTGCTCCAAAGCCAAAAAGAAAGTAAAAAGTAAGAGGGGAAAGAATTTGAAAGCAAAGGACATTTATAGAGGTATAAGTACAGGTGTGTACATATGTAAATAGAGTTATATATATATAAGATAGGGAAATAGATCTATGTACATATATTTTACGTTAACTATTAAGGTAGCAGACAGACATTGGGCCTCTATTCAAGTGCTTTCTCAACACAAAATTAATTTGCTCTAGTAACCCAGCATTCTGTGATGCTCACCTTCCCAACATGATGGCTGAAGACAAAATGGGTGCACAAGAAAAGGTGGTGAGAAGTGGATGGTTATCAAAAAACATAGCATCTGGGGTGTTAAAGGCTTGAAGATACACTAGCAGCCATCTAGCTCAGAAGCAACCAAGTCCAAATGGAAGAAGCACAGCAGCCTATGTCATCATAAGGTGTCCATGATATCTGGTATCAGGCACCAAAAACTCAGAACAACAATAACAGAAAAAAACGTATCGATGTGCAGGAGGAGGAGGGTAGCATGGAGACCCAAAGCCCATCTGTGGACAACTGGAAATTCCCTCATAGAGAGGTCCCAAGGAAGGCCAGAGTCATTCAGGTTGAAGTACAGAACCAAAAAAACATACAACTTTCTTCTAGTTCTTTAATGCTTCCTCCCTCACCCTATTGTGACTCCAATTCGACCTTACAAACCCAGCTAGGTCAGAGTATGTATGTGGGTACAAATAAGGGCTAAAAACACAAGGAATCCAGGACAGATAAACCCCTCAGCACCAATAATGAGAGTAATGATACCAGGACGGTAAGCAGAAGGTGGGAAGAGAAAGGGGAAACCAATCGCAATGATCTATATATATATGGTAACAAGTGACGAGATTTTAACATTGGTAAAGCGGGACATCATTAATGGGTGGAGGGAGGGTTTTAAGGGGTATAGTCCCTTACCATTCTCCCACCATTCCCTAGCTTGACTGGCTCATCTCCTCCCTGCAACCCCTCTGTCAGGGGATGCTGCTTCCCCTATTGATGGGCTTGGATCCCCAATCTGTACTCCCCCTCATTTATAATGATATCACTTTTTAGTTCTTTGATGCCTGATACCAGATCCCTTCAACATCTTGTGGTCACACACGCTGGTGTGCTTCTTCCATGTGGGCTTTGTTGTTTCTGAATTAGATGGTGGCTTGAAAGTAATCAAGCCTTTAAGACTCCAGACCCTACATCTTTTGATAGCCAGGCACCATCAGCTTTCTTCACCACCTTTGTTTATGCACACATTTGTCTTCAGTGATTGTGTCGGGAAGGTGAGCAGCATGGAATGCCAATTTAATAGAACAAAGTGTTCTTGCACTGAGGAAGTACTTGAGTGGAGGTCCGAAGCCCATCAGCTGTCCTAATACTAACACACAAGTATATGCACGTTGATCTATTTCCCCATCATCATATATAAATATATTGACCTATGTACATGCATGTATTTAGACCTCTATAAATGCCTTTTACCCTCCAGTTCATTCCTCTATTTCCTTTTACTTTCCTCTTGTCCCACGATCATGCTCAGTCTTCATTTGGGTTTCAGTATTTCTCTCTGTTACATTATCCTTGATCAATCCTTATTGGACCTCTCATACACACCTTGCCACTGACTTTGTATCACTTATTGTTCCCTTATCCCTGGACCTGTCAACACCAACTCCTTTCTCCCTTCTCCCTATCTCCCATGCCCCCACCCCTAGGACCATCATTCCCAACATTTTCTTCTCCAGAGTGTTCATCCAGTCAATCTTATCTAGATTGGTCTGCAGCAATAACAATATGTACCAAAAAATGGGCATCCTAAGATGAAGCAACCAAAGAAATACGGCTACCCTTGTTGACCCAAGGCCCGTCAGGGTCAACAATGGAGAAACAGGGTCAGGATTATACCCTGTCTGATTCAACCACACCGTGGTAAAACACTAAAGATGTGAAACAGAGCATAAAGTTCCAGATGGAATGCTAAGGGTATACTTTGGGGCCAGGGTGTGGTACCCCATCCATCTCAACCAGGGGGACACTCCTAGAGGTCAACGAACAGATCTTCAACTATTTACAGGTTTTTATATTGCTATTACCTTTATTTTTTTCCATATATATAGGACATTGGGGTATTTTTGTTGTTATCATTGTTTTATTTTCTTTGGTTCCTTCGTCTTAGGGAGACTATAACTTTTTATAGGAGTAAAATGTCTCACCTCTGTCTTGAAAGAGTCTCCAAGATGAGTTTCAATCAGAGCCACACAACTCAGGTCTCCAGTTCCCTGATAGACTCTAACTCCTGGAATCACATATTTTTTTCTCAGATTTTTCTTCTCATCTATTCTCCTGTTTCATTTATCATACAATTATTAGGTGGCCCTTATGCTGTAGTAACTATGGATTGAGCATCTAATCTCAAGGTCAACAGTTTGAAACCAACAGCCCAACCACCACAAAGACTTTCAACTCCAGTAAGTGGTGAATCCTGGCAAATCCATAAGAGCAGTTCTGCATTACCCCCTACAAAGTCATTATGAGTTGAATCAACGAGATGGCAATGAGAGAGAAGTAAAAAGGGGGATGAATTTTATTCCATAGACTACTAGAATGATTTACTCTGTTCAAATATACCATTATTTCTTTAAACTTAGTAATCAGAGTCAATAATTAACCTGATGAAGAAAAATAGCCACGATGTGCCACTTAGAAATGCATTGCTATTTCAAAAAATCAAAGCTATTGGATAGTCAATGGAAAAGTGAAAGGCCTAACTTACCTCTTCTTCAGTGTTAACCTTTATTAGATAAATGCAACTTGAAGCCAAAGATGATAGTCAAATTTAGCTTCTAATTACCAAGATCTTTTAGTCTAGGCATCTATAATATTTTCATGGTTTAGGGGGGTGAATTTTGTCTGGGAACAAGTTCAAAGACCTCATTGTCCTTCCTGCTTAATGACAAATGAAGAATTGTAGGTAGGTGTATCTCTCAGCATGGGTTCAGATGCAAATAATAAACCCATGTCACATATATTTAAGCGAGGAATATGTTGTCCCACATTTTAAAAAAATAGATTGAGATTTAGCAATGGCTTGATCAGGGCTCTGGCTCCATTTTATTATATAATTCTCATGTCTGTATTTCTGCTTATGAGAACTGTGCTTTCAAGGTGGTTTCCTTATGGCTGCAGCAACCTTTAGGCCACAAAAATGCACAACGCACTGTTCAGAGCAAGGGATGGGCCACATCGTTTCTCCCATCACTGATTTAAGATTCAAAAACACAAAAAAATGTAAGGTTTATCCTGACTAGATGAATATGGGCAGGTAGCTAGCATGTGTTAGCTGTTTTAGAATTGGAATACTACTTATTACTGATGCAATTATTGTGCCAAAGGGTATGAAAGAATGCCAATTGGTTTTTGCTAATCAGAGTCCACTCAATCTCCTAGAAGAGGGATGGAATAAATCTGGAAAGGCAACTAAAAGTCCCACCACACTCAGTCCACCTCAATAGCTCAATCTCTTCCCTGTTAACTTCTGAGGTGATGTTTCCCGTCATCCTGCAAGGAGAGTTCATGCTACTCTACTAGATCTGCTATGCCATGGTGAGGAGGAACTGTCTACGTGCCATTGCGGAGCGAACTGAGAATTAGAGTCATAAATAGCTCTGTCAACAGACTACAAGTAATAAACAGTACAACACAGGAACACATTCCCCTCTAGTATGTGTCCCACACTAACAGAAAGATAAAACAAAGGTTGAGAATGTTATCATCCCAGACTAGTCTTCCACTTCAGAAGTCCTATCCAAGAAGGGGACTCAGCTCTGTTTTCATACATGCAATATTTGCTTTGAATAGAGACTCTATAGTTTGAGTCTCAGAAAATATATTCTAAGTCCTTATAATCACTTCAGGGTCTAAGTACAATCGTTGCACTTTATAGAATGTGCACATTCCAGTGTCTGTGTGCAGAAATGCACATTTCAGTGTTCAACCTCACCATCCATGATCTGGGATGTCTCATGGTATGCCAGTATTAGCCGGTACAGTACTCATATACAGGTAAGTACAAGAGATCAGGATGGGATAATACTAAATTTGCTATTCAATTTAACTACTTATCAGTAGCTTTGAGTGGGTATGGGCAGCTTTCTAACCTCCTTAAACTTTGGGCAGTTCTTGACATGATTTAGGGCAGTTTTTTCACCTCCCTAAATGTCCATTTCCCATACCCATAAAGGGAAATGATGATAATATCTAGTTACATGATTGCATGAGCAAAATATCTGGCAAATAGAGAGCATTAAAAATATTAACTGCTACTACTATTACTACTAATACTTAATTGTGTTTTGTGTCATTATTAATACTAAATAGTATTTGACTCAGTCAAATTTATGATTTTTAACCACTATTAGATATTATATACCTATATAAATGGCTAACAATGATGAAAAATAATAAATTTGAATAGCATATATATAAGAATATGTATACATATATAATATATATAAATAAACTGAATCTTGGTGATACTGTGGGGTAGGTGTTTGCCTGTAAATAGCATAAGTCTGTAGTTCAAATCCACCAGCTCTGCCATGGGAAAAAGATGACGGTGTCTATTGCCATGAAGATTTACAGTCTCAGAAATACAATGCCATCTGCCTAATATACTGCCTTTGGGCACCTAAGCTTTATTTTAGATAAATATCTGTCTTCCTCTTTTGTAGAAAAATAAACCAACGCAGTTTAAAAAACACCTTATCTATTCACTTTCTGACATATTGTCCAGTTGTTGTGCTTAAAGTTCTGCCCCCATTTTTTATCTTGTTAGCTAAAGTAGCAGATTTTCTTAAAATTTCCTTTGGTAATTACTTTTATCCTAACCCAGACCGAGCAACAAAAATGCAGTTCCTGTCAATCAAGTGTCATTTGCACACTGTCAGTATATCCAAGTCTCCATCAGCTTAACCTGAAAACCTGCTCTGTCCAGCACTTTGACTGCTACATGTCCAGTGCCTCTGAGCTAATGAAGCATGCGGCCGTCATCGTGTCTACTAAAGGACACTGAACGCACCCACCCAGGAAAATTACTCCATTGTCATAGTAACTATTTTACAACGTAGGTCAAAAAGCATAGGAAAAAAAGAACAATCTTGGCAGCAAACTCTACAGCCTAAAATAAAGTCGTGGGAAGTGTGAAGCAAAGAGGACTGGAGTATTAATTCAATGTGGAAGAAAACACCTGAAATGCAATGTGATCCTAAAAATCTGCCATCCCTTCTGAGGCATGCATCCGGGGCCCTGGTGGTGTGGTGGGTTACACCTGGGACTGCAAACCACGAGGTCAACAGCTTCAAACCATTAGCTGCTGCTCAGGCAAAGATGAGAATTCCTGCTCCGATAAAACCGTACAGCCTCAGAAACTCAAAAGGCAGTTCTACTCTGTTCTGGAGGGTCATTCTGAGTCTGAACCAACTTGATGATTTTAAGTTTGGCATTTTAGCTCGTTGTACATTGATATAGGTATGGTGTCTAAGCAATCAAGTCACAGAATGTACAATGAGGAAGAGGTCCCAGGGGATCTGGTCTGAGTTCCTTCTTTTGCAGATAAAGGAACATGAACTGAGAGAGGTAATAACACTTCCCCAGTTCCTCACACCCAACTATTGGTCCACCCTGAAGAAGAAACAAAACCTTCTGCTTTTCTGCCTGGGTTCTTCATATTTAGCATTCTGCTCTGGAAAGGTAAGGGCACACAGTGTCATCTGAAAGACATATGGGACTCTTTGACATTATTATTTTTTAATTATAAAGGATTGACTTACCGTGCAGTAAAAGGAAGACAGGTTATTTTTAAACTGTTTCCTGGCCTTATAGTTATTAAAATTTTGGAAAGGAGACACTCATCACCATCAATTACACACTGCTTTTATATGGAACTAAGATCAAGGATGATCACACCAAAGCTCTGAGGTCACTGCTATTTCTGGTAAAGATAGAACTTCTTAGGTTTACACTGAGAGCTGAGACTATGAAAATCTCTAGCTCCAAGAGATAAATTCTCAATCTCACAAACTTTAGAACATATGGCAAAGTTATGGTACTAACAAGCAACAGCTGTAGCCTGATTTCAGCTCTTTTATGATGTCAGTCCCAAAAAAAAGTGGAAATTGCAAAAGAAATGCCAGAGAAGACGTTTGTGCTATTGTTGATGAAAATGGGTTATACGAGTTGGTTAAATGAAGAAAGAAGAGTAGGCCTTGAAAACTGAGCCATGGCATACGACAGCCCAGTAACATATGAATCAGCTTCTTTAAGCGCAACATTTATAGGAGGTATCTGAAAATTAATTTCACACTGTATCATATCCATTTTAACCTAATGCCACCTGAGTTGACTGGTCAAGCCAGGACCAGGTGCCTTGGTCTTACTCATTAGTAATATCCCTTGCCTATTTGATTGAGCTTTCTCTTCACTAGAAGGAACCCTGGATTCTATTGACAGAAGAAAAAGCCCTTTCTCAGATCAGCAACATGAAACAATAAGTTATCTGGTGATGTTTCAGATTTAAATTAGGTAGATCTTCAAACAGTTCAGGAAAATTCTATTGGTAGGTGCTCACGGAGGGAACTGGCTAAGAGAGAAAAAGACCTCCCAAAGACATAGCACCATTTGGTGATAGTGAAAGCATAGCCCCCTACCAAGTACTCTGGAATGGAGTCTACACCTATAAATCACTGGGTACGGGTCAAAATTGGTGTCAATAAATGACCTTTGAGCATGTGGATAGATAATGGGTGAATAGAAGGGTAGTTGGATGGTAGCAGAACTACAATTAAAAATGAGAGTGTTGATAAATTCTAAGTGAGGGATTACAGGTAGATATATCCATGCAGTCAGTTGCTCACATATGGAACAAATATTCATTGGATATCCACCATGTCCTACTCTAGGTATTTATTAGCATGACAGTAGCAAAGATAGCAATGGAGCCCTTCCGCTCTACTGAGAAAAACTCAGCAAAAACCACACCCACCACCATCAAGTCATTCCCAACTCTTAGGGCCTCATCTGTACAGGAGTTTTGAGACTGCAAGTATTTAGGGTTGCTGATAGCCTAATCTTTCTCCAAATTCTTCTGAGAGGAAATAAAAAATAATGCACAAGAAATAATAATTTCATGTGATAATACATACTCTTTTAAAAGTAAAGGAAATGAGGGATTATCGAAATGAAAGCAATAGTATAAGTCATCATAGATGACCTCTCTGAGAAGATGGTATCTGAGGAAGGACAGTCAGGCCCAAGGAAGAAAGGAATGGACTTAGGATACTTAAAAACAGAAGCTTTTTAAGTCTTGGGGCTCCAGGACAGAAAACTATGAAAAGAGTACATTTGCAGAGTAGGTAGGGACAAAGCCATGTAGTATCACATTGACTGGCAAAGAAAAAATGTTTTCCCTTCTTCAAAGAGCTGGGAAGTGATTGGAGAGTTTTGAGGGAGTGAGTGAGGTCATCTACATGGTCTTTTAAAAAACATCACTCTAACTGCTTCCTGGAGAGTAGACCAAGAGGAAATAGAGAGAAGTGAGTAAATATTGTGAAAAAGAGTTCAAGCTGTGTATCAGGAATTGGGTGGTTTAATAGGGAAGAAATGATCGGTGAAAAAAAAAACCCAACAGGATTTATGGATGAATGGGGCATGAAGCAAAGGAATGATAAAAAAAATTATTTCTAAAATGATAACTATGAAAGCAAGAGAGAGTGGTCTCATTCCTGAGATAGACACTAGAAGAATTTGGAAGATAGAAGTCAAGAATTCTGTATAGAAAGCATACTATTTAAGATTGATGTTAGACATCAAAGAGGAGAGTTCATGTAGGTGGCTTGATGTATAATTCCAGACCGCCAGGGAGAGGTATATTCTGAAGGCAGAAATTTGAGTTTCAGAAATGTATATGCTGAATGATTAGGAATGAAGGCCTAAAATATTGTGTTAAGGACTTTGAAGAACAGGAAAAAATGACAAGGTCCTAGTCCTTGAATTCCCTTTAGAGGAGACAAAAACTAAAAAATGAAAAAAATATCATTTCATCTGTAAGTGTAGTAGGAAATAATTCTGAGATTGGATAGCAATTCAAGTACCATTAAGCCCCCAAATGCTGGAATTTTGAAAATAGCAGAAGAGAAAATAGGGTGTTTTGACGATAAAGGATAAGTCATGCAGCAAAACACTAATCCCAAGCAATGAGGTTTTATACAAACAAAATATATGCCAGAACCTCAGTTCATACAGAAATTAGAAGGCATTACAGAGTATGAATAGTAATAGGCATCATTAATTGATTTTATTTCATTCCATCTTTATGTCCAGCCTGAAAAAAATTATCATTGATACTGTTATAGTAGTGATTGGATTCAAATTTCACCAACCAAATTTACAGACGAGAATGTGGTGGCATTAAAATTCAAATTTTACAATGAATGAATGTATGGATTATGATAAGAATTGTACACATCTCCAATAATTTTTTTTTTAATTCAAGCTTAGGTTTGTCTGAATACAAGGTCCATAACATTTTATTATATCATAGGAAATATCAGAATTTTTAAATATTCAAAATAATTGCGTTTCTAGGCATCGTGCATGCACTTATAAATTGACATAATGTATTTGACTTACATTATTGATTAGGCAGCTCTTTGGCAACATATAAGTCCCTCATATAACAGTAAAGTATGGAAAAAGTAGAGATCAACAAAGGAGATGACGAGTTTACTTGGATAGATGTCATTTTTTATACCCAAGGAAAGTTTTCTCGCTCACTCCCTTTGACCACCCCCTTCCTAGGTGGTGATTACAAAGCAATCAAGCACAGCAAGTGAAAGTGCTGGTACTCAGGCTGCTACAAAGAGAAGGGGTGACCAACCCAGAAACACTTTACTTTCATCGTTGACTATAAGGCCTCAGCATCCCCCTCCACCCCGAGTGGAAATATCCTGGTCATCGTGAAACTGACAAGTCCCCTGTTGTCATCTCTGCAGAAAACTCAATGTGAAAGTTGTTGTATAAGACTTTGGGGGGTTGCCTTTCTTTTATATGTGTTTTTGTGTGAGTATGTTGGGGTGGAGTGTGGGTGTGGGTCCAGGGCATTTGAAGTCTAGGCAGGGGCGGAGACTCCTGGCAGATTGCAGGCATTACCCAGCATACAGCATCTACAATGAAAAAAGGCTGAAGGATCTCAGGTCTCAGAATGATCCTCTGCACATCCAGTATTATATAAATATAGAATTACCAATTTCTAGGATGTCCCTGGCTAGAAACCATCTGGCCTAAGACGTTCCATAACCACTTTCTTCTCATTCACTGGGCAACACCAAAAATGCTGGTTTAGGAACTGTTATGAGTTCACATAGACCAGATGATTGACAGCATCACTAGAAACGTGATCTTTGATGTTCAGTTAGACTAGGACCTGGAAAATGCACTCAATTGTGTCCACAATCTTCTAACTCACCAGCTGCTCCTAAACCTTAAGATCACTTCCACAGAGGTGGAATAAGGAGCAGGATATTGTCAAAAGCAAATAGGATCATTTTGGCCTGCAGCTGGCCCAACTGAAAGTGGCATGGTTGTAAACAGGTCATCTCCAGAAATGAGTATGGGGGAAGAGTAAGCACAGCCTCTCCAGAAACCTGTGTCATGTTTCACATCATAAACATTGCATTCCTGAATGGAGTATGGGTGGGAGAGATGGAATAGAAAGCCTCTAACTTCCATATTTAACTGGGCTCTGCTAGACTCCGAGTGTTCTCAATTTCCTACTTTCCAGTTGAAAGTTAGACCTTGAAGAAGAAAGAATCAATGCATTTGAACTATGGTACTGGCAAAGAATAATGGAAGCACCATGAACTTTCAAAAAAATGAACAAATCTTTCTTGGAAGAAGTAGAGCTGGAAAATTCCCTGGAAGCAAGGATGGCAAGACTGTCTCATGTAATTTGAACTTGTTGTCAGGAGAGATGAGCCCCTGAAGAAGGACACCATGGTTGGTAAAGTAATGGCCTAGGGAAAAAGAAGATCTTCAACAAGATGGAATGATCCAGTGGCTGCCTCTATAGACTCAAACATAAGAAAATTGAGAGAATGGCGCAGGCCCGGGCAGTGTTTTCTTGGGGTGATTATGTGTTGGAGCCAGCACAATGTTGTTAGGTGTAACAATGTACCCAGAGACCTGAAGGGTAAAAACTGTTTGTTCTGGGGGGTGGAAAATGAGTAGTGTGGGACACAGATCAGCTGGATCAGAGCAAAATGCTAGAAAATTTCTTATTTACACAACTGTGTCGGTGTCCACAATGTCTCCACATAGGCCTCTCTCAACAATATGTTCAATAGTGTGCTGGATGTAAGCATGAGAAATCATGCTCCAAACATTTTCCTTGGTTTTCACTGTGGTTTCGTGGTTGGAGACTAGACTAGCATGGTGGATAGAAGCAGTGACATTTCAGGATGGAAGATGCTGTGTCACTTGAATGACAGGCCAAGGGAAAGCACTTGCCAATATCTTACTGACATTCAATAATACCATTAATATTATTAAACAGAATTAAATTAAATCAGAAAATATCAGAAATTTAAAATATTTGAAATAATTGTATTTCTAGGCATCAGATATGTATTTATAAATTGGGGCCTAGAGACAAGAGAAAGCCTGAATCTGTGAGTTAGAATTAGGTATGAGAAAGCAAGGTAAAAACCATGAAACCCCAGTAGAAGGTTTTATCAGTGTGAAAGAACATCATCATTTTTTTTTACCATTTCTTAAATTTGAACCTAGGCACTTACAATTGGTTAGACACAGTTTAAAAGGTACCAACTCTCCCAGGAAACACTAGGAGCATGCAAACATCTAGTCCATTGCCATTCCATGGCCTTCTTTTTACAGGGCAAAAAGCTGACTACAGTAACTGACTATTGATCCAACTACTCATCAAATTTCCATTCGAATTGGCAAATACTAAAGAGAGCACACCAATAGTATTGGAAACTAGATGTGATTTTTGGGCAACAAATAAGACATCCGTACTCTCCTCATGCATGCTATTTTGCTATTTTTGTTATTGAATCGATTCTGACTCACAGTGACCCTCTGTACCACAGAATGAAACACTGTTCTGACCTCTGCCCTCCTCACAATTGCTCTGAAAGTTGAGTCGATTATTGTCATCTCTGGATCAATTGATCTTGGTGAAGGTCTTCCTCTTTTCTCTTTCCTGCTGCTTCACCAAGCATGATGCTCCTTTCCAGGGACTTCTCTCTCTTGACAACATATCCAATATGCCTTGCCACTAAGGAGCATTCTAGCTGTACTTCTTCCAAGATTTGTCTGTTCTTTGGCTGACCATGGTCCTTTCAAGATGTTTTTAGCATAATAATTCAAATTCAACCATTATTCTTCAGTCTTCCCTATTCAAAATTCAACTTCCATGTGCACATGAGGAAACTGAAGATACCCTGACTTGAATCAGGCACATCATAGCCTTTGTTTTCCAACACTTAAAAAAAATTTTTTTAAATAAAAGGGCTGAGCCCCAGTGGTATAGTGGTAGTTTATGGGACTGCAGGCCACTGGGTTGGCAGTTCAAATCCAGCAGCAGCTCTCCAGGAGCAAGGCTGGGCTTCCTACTCCCACCAGGTGGCAGTGATGCCAAAAAACAAACAAACAAAAAAGGTCTCTTGACCTGCATTGTGCATGAGCACTGATTATGGATACAAGCAAAGAAAAATTCTTGACAACTTCAAACTTTTCTCCATTTATCCTGCTGCTGCCTATTGGTCCAGTTGTCAGGATTTTGGTCTTTACAATGAGTTGTGATTCATACTGAATGCTAAAATCCTTGATCTTCATTAGCAAGTGTTCAAGGAGCCCTCCCTTTCAGCAAACATGATTGTATTACCTGTACATGGCAGGTAATACATGGCTGATAATCAGCCTTCCTCCAATCCTGATCCCACATTCTTCTTCATATTACTCTCCCTTTCCTGATAATTTGCTCAGTGTCCTTTTTAATAAGTCTGACACACACCTTTCCTGATTGTAAACCCTATAGTGTCACCTTGTTCCAATTGTACAGCTATCTCTTGATCCATGCACAAGTTTCACATGAGCATAATGCAGTATTTGTGGATTCCCATTCTTTTTATTATTTTATTGGGGGCTCATACAACTCTTATCACAATCCATACATCCATCCATTGATTTCCATCCTTATAAAAGCTATACATAGTGTGTTATGACCCACACCAGTTGAATACCTTAGCATAGTCAAAAAAGGACAAATAAACATCTTTCTGGTGTTCACTGCTTTCAATCAAGATCGTGGAGTTTGCTGTCCTCTAAAGTAGATGAGAAAATACTGGTTTCTATTTTAACTATAGGGCAGAACATAAATATTTTCAAAGCACTACAGAGCAAGTGTTCTCTGAGAAAACTCAAAGGAATTTGAAGAAAGCATCCTGTGGGGGAATTGAAAATTCCTTTCTAGAATACAAATTTGTAAACATGCGCACACACATATATATGAAATATACATGCACCCTATCTGTGCATAAAATTGATCTACATCTCTGAATATCTCTCTATCTACAGAAGGATTTCTAGTGGCAGTGGTTGTGCTTGCTAGCTTAAGATCAGCAGGGCAAACCAAACAACTCTTCCCGACTAGAAAAAGTGCCCATCTGTTTCTGTTTAGATTTACAGCTTCAGAAACCCTCTAGGTAGTTCGATTCCACCCTGCCAGGTCTCGATGGTTAAGACTTGACTTGATGAAAGTTGATTTGCTTGCTTACTTATTTGAAGGGGGGGAAGGGTAGAAGAACACAGTCCTGGAGGTCCAGTGACTATGCCTGGTTTACTTTGCACAAGTGTGTGCATGTATGTATGCGTGCTACAGGATGTATGAAGAGCTATGCTGTGTGTTATGGGCCATGAACTCTCAATTTGAATCCTCATGTCAAGTAGAGTCTGATGATGTAAATCAAAGGATGTTCTTCAGGGAAGGGTTAGAAAGGGAGGAGTGTGACCTTCAGAAATATATGCCCCCAAAAGGAAACTCACTACCCTGGCCTCCATGCTGACTCAGAGGGACCCACAGTGGGTTTCTGAGACCACAATGGTTTATGGGAGTAGAAAAGCCAGTCTTTCTCTCATGGAGCTGCAGGTGGTTTCAAACAGCAGACCATTCTGACCGCACCTCAGCGCATCACTTCTGCACCACCAGGGCTCCACTCAAAATTATACAGACCTAAAAATAAGTCATGTAAAGACCTCAAGAGATGTATCTGGACTACGTGTAACTCTTTCCCACAGAGCAGCTGCTGGGTTTCAAACTGCTGTCCTTGAGACAAACAGCCCAACATGTGACCACGACACCACCAAGGGTCCTGGCCATTTTGGCTTCATCTTGGACAATGTAACCATTTGGAGTCCACTCTTACTGCAAACTGCAAAGGGTCATTTAAAAAAAAAAAGATGGAGTCAGGGAGGTATTTTCAAGCCTCTCCTGATCTTTTCCCAGGGTGAAAAGTTTAATGATATTTGAAGATAAATAAACTTATTTGAAAAATTGGTGAATTTCTTAGATCGATAGATCATTAAGATTCAATAGCTCTCTCTGCACAATAAATACACCTGAATCCCCAGTGAATAAACCCCAAGTGAAAGCTCTTGCTTCCCAAACCAGGTATCACCTTTACAGAAAAAAGCCACTGATGGTTTTATCAGTAGCCAAAGTAACTTGTAAGTGAAACTGGAAATGGCCCTTCATTGTAGACATTGTCCTTTATATCAGGTCAAACGCTAGGTGGCTTAGCACAAACCGAGCCCACGGCACTGAGCCGGACGTCCTGGAGAAGGAAGACCGCTCAACATTGCCTGAGGAAAGAGGGAATTCACATGCTCAATAGCAACCTCTTGCAAGGGAAAATTATTCCTGGCTATGTAAGCATTTGAATGTGCTGAAAATAAAAATCTGCATACAAACTGTGTCTCTAACACGTATATATACATATTCCACCTAACGACAATCCTTCGAGTTCCATAATTCAGCCTTTGCCATACTGGCTCTGCAGCCGGACAGAGATCACTTTTAGACTTGACTATGACCTGACTAATGATGTGAACAGATTATTCCCAGGTTCATCTTTCCCCAGCGGCACAGTGAGAGCCCACCAGAAGACCTTGGAAAGAAATTGCAAACGATGACCTATGGGCATGATTATCTTTCTCCAAAGAAGCCCCTGGTAGTTTCCAACTGCCTGCTGGTGGTTAGTAGCCCCATGCATAGCCCATGAGCCACCGGGGCTCTTATCAGGTGAGACGGGTCTTACTTCTGTTGAACTGAAGTTTGCAACTGGTCTCTTTTCTGCCTGTTCAAGCTCTGGTATCTTCCCTGAGCTGGTCCAGATGATACTGCAGCTCCTACAGAGAACCAACTCTAACTATATTGTGTGGTCTTCCTCTACAGGACCCTTTTGTCTTTACCTGAGGCATCCTTTTGCAATCACTCCAGGCAAAATATCAAATAACCTCTGTGGCAGTCATTTAATCTGGTGTCAATTTGAGGATTAAGACTGTAGGGGTGGAGTCATGTCAATCTGGAGATAGCCAATGAGACCTTGGCTTTCTCCTGAGAATTCTGGGAATTCTGGCTATCTCTCCCCCTTGGAGGTAAGGGACTCACTTCTCAGTCCCTTGGAGATGCTCTACTGACAAGACACAAGGCTGACTCCCTGTGAGACATCCCGGGAGAGAAGCCACATGGGCTTACCCTGATGGAACCAGACCTCTGAAGCTAGAAAAGCCACATAGAGATCCCTTCCAGTGCTAAAATGCTTGAGAAACCACAGAGAGGTCCCTGCCAGCACTGAAATGCTTACAACACCACTGGATGCTAAGACTTTCTTACCCACTGGCCTGCATTTGATATGCATTTGACATCATTGCATGTTCCTCATGAATCTGAATAAGACTTTATATACTGGTATCTGACATATGGGCTAATATCAGACTTGTGGGCTTGGACTGGACTGGGTTGGGATGCTTTCTCGGTGTCCCATTTCCCTTGTCTATCAACCTCTCCCTGATATATATATATATATATATATATATATATATATATATATATATTTATGAATTTGTTTTTCTAGTCTACCTAGACTTACAAAACCCCCATATCCTATCTGGGTAATTCTCAGTGCTACTCAAAGAGCTATTCTCTGGCTTAACTTCTTCTTTACCATATACTATGAAGCTTAGTTTCAAGTCAGATAGCAAGCAAGTCTGTCAAGAAACCAGAATTCTGGAATTCTACATAGCAATAGAAGCAGAACTATCTGAGCCCTTAGCATTACTTTCAATTCCTCAAACATTCTCCCCTTTCTGATATTTTACTCTAAAGAGACAGAATGGAACACATGGCGGACCATCAGCTACCTCTATGTCCTCCTCTCCTTCACCAAATCCTTCAAGCTTCCATCTTGCTCTTCCTATGTAGTCAGGGTGTGTATTATGAAAGCTCTACAATCAAGTGTGCTAGCTCAGGTTCTTAGTATATTAAATTCCAGGACATATGTAATATAAATATAAATTACATTCATATATTGTTTTCTCAACAAATCCAGGCTTAAAGAACATTGTATTTTTCAAGTGTCAGAAAGTGAATAATATGATTCTTTTCATTTTTGATGAGACATATGACAGATGAAACCCTGAGACTAACTAGAAAGACAGCTGTATACACTGAAAAGCCAAAAAGAAGAATACAGAAAAACATTGAAATAAAGTGTTCCATTATATATGCACAGAGTTTAATCCATTGGAAAGAACTAGGCATACATGAAAGATTCATGCAAAGTTAAATCTAGAAACCTACAAAATATCACCATTCATGTGTCACACTACAGTGGCTTACCTATGGCCTGGAAGTTCAGCCCCCAGTATTTCAAATACCAGCAGAGCAACCCATTTGGGACAGGATTCTTGCTTCCAAAGAGCATTCTGGCAGTACTTCTTCCAAGACAAAGTTGTTCATTTTCTTGGCAGTTCGTGGTGCTTCTAGCATTCTACAACCAGCACCATAATTCAAATGTATTAACACTTCTTCAGTCTTTCTTATTCAATGTCTAGCTTTCATATGTGGATGAGGCTGTTGAAAACATCAGGGCTTGTGTCAGTCTCACCTTGGTCCTCTAAGTAACATCCCTGCTTTTCAAAGTTTTAAAGCGATCTTGTACTGCAGATTTAACCAAAGCAATGCTTTGTTTGATCTCTCTACTCCTGCTTCCAAGAGGTACTTATAACCATACAGAAAGTATCTAAATTTCTGTGTTTTTCTTTGAAAAGGTGGGGCATGTGGAAGATGTTCACAGTGCATAGAAAGAAGGTAATTCTCCCTCTTTTCATTAATGCATTAGTATTCACGTAAATCAACTTCTCCTTTTCTTTCCAGCACCATCTCACATATGATAGATTCCAGGGAGATTGGGAATCTTTGCTGTGTGAATAAATGTCTTTGAATCTAAGGATCTTCGTGTATGGAGCAACCACTGGTGTTTGATACAGAGGGCATCACCAGGAGATGGATTCTGGGAAGTCCAAAACTAAAGAAAAGAAAAGGAAATTCAACTACCTTCATGGACAATTTGTCCCCCCCTCTGAACTACAATGAACATTTTTGTATCACAGGGTCTTCTCTGTGTTCCTTGTCTGCTTGGAGTCTCCAGCCTCGTTAGATGAGAAGACCAAATCCAGAATGGCAGCATGTCAAGCTTCAGCTCCCCTTAGATATCGTCAATGGACTACTCGGTGCCAAACAATGATGTCTGTCGCTAGCTAACTTGAACCAATTTGAATGAGAAGACTGAATAAGGGAAAGTTTCACTGGTCTTCAGAGAGGAGCGTGTACGCACTAGGTATTGCTGTTAACTATCATCAGATGGGCCTCCGACTCAGGGTATCTATATTCTAGAAGGCTCTCATTGTTTAATTTCCAGAAACAGATCAGCAAATTGTCCCTCCTAGCCTATCTTCTGTAGAAACCACTGACAGGCGCTGCACATATGCGGGGCACTTGAAAAAGTTCATGGAAAAATGGAATTAAAATGGGATATCATTTTTACATGAACCCTCAGAAGCCCCCTTGTACTTTGGGGGGAAAAAAACCCTGAAATTTGACAACAGGTATTCAGGTTGTATACAAGAGATAAAGTAAAAAGCAGTTTAGAAACGCAGGTGACAGAATGAGCCTCAACTTCATGCTCACATTATTATTTACTGACACAGAGAATGTCAACCTTCTGTTAATGTTGTTTCACTCTAGAAACTACAAGCATGGGGATAAAAATAACAAAAAAATCAAAGTTGCCACTAAAAATACGCCAAGCCCTCTAGGTTTCCTGCAGGGCACCCATCATGTGACCTTAGAGTTCTCAGGTAGTCAGAGAGGCTACAGAAGCCACTGCTCCAGCTACAAGAATCTGTGGACCAAGTGGTAGGCAAAATGGCCCACATCAGCTTCCACCTTTTACTTGTTTGTTAATTTTTCAAACATACTATTGATACTTTATACCATGATCAAAAATGATGTCCCATGACCATGTAAATAAAGGTGTGGTCATGTTCATTAACAATGTGAAGCTGCAATAAAACTATTCTGCCAAAGTTAAAACGATGGGAACCCGGCTTTTTGAATTTTGCAAAACTGATTGAACTGTTCAACGCAATGAGTTAAACCAGGCACAGACCATGGACCACAGACCATTATTTTATTTAATAATAATGTATCAATACTGGAACATCAGTGGTAACAAATGTACAACACAGATGCAAGATGTTAATAATAAGAGAAAGGGTTCACAGGGGGAAAGGGACACAGAAGCATCCTCTGTATTTTCTACACATATTCTTATGCATCTAAAACTGTTTTCTAGAAGTATGGGAACTTTTGTTCCTGGCTGTCCATATCGATGTATATCATATATAAATATGTAACAGCTCTAAAAAGAATAAATTCAAAATAATGTTATTATGTACTGAAGTAAGTAGTCAAAATACAGCTCAAAAAACACTACCTAGGAATTCAGAAAATATAAATTACATTCCATTGCTTCTCAAAAAACAACTAGCCCCTTTCCCCACAAAAAAAGCAAATGTGACGTGAGCTAAAGCTAAAAGAAACAAGGACAGGTTCCTGAAGAGCGAGCATGGTGTGATACGTGGGATTTTTCTCAATAGACCTTTTCACAAATTAACACATTTTCCTTTTCACTCTGCTGTTTAGCAGAGTCCCTTTTTTAGGCCTGGTTTGTGTCTGGGTTTTTCTCTAACTAAGACAGTGGAGATTGTGATCTGAGGCTTTGCTGGCTTTTCAGCTTGTTTGGTTTTAAATATTATTTTAAGACTCTGGTTTGTTAGCTTTCCTTCCATGCTGTCTTTTCTCCGAAAAATGTGTTGAAATTATCTGAAAATCCTTGTGTTTGCCGTGAATAACTGAAACACATAAGCACACATAAACTTTCAGGCCCCAAAGTGGCAAGAGGATGTATAATACAATTCTTCACAGCTGGACAGCAAGAGGCAGGAATGGCCGTGTAAAGGAGGGCAGAGATGATGGGTGGACTCTCTCTTTATTCATCGACTTAGAACCTGCATTTGGGATACATAGGCAAAATCCAGGGACCAGCTGAGCTTTATTTATTGATGATCCAACCCAGTCTGTCTTGTTTCCTCTTTACTTCTTGTTCTCCTACATTCCAGATGCCAGCCTTTTGAAAACCAAGGACCCTTCAGAACTTGTAATCTTTGTGTTGATTCCCGCCGCCTTTATAGATATCTTCCTTAAAACATGTCACAAGTTAGCGCATTGCCTTGCCAGCTTTTATTTAGCTGACTCTATGGTTCCCCAATCTAACTAACCACTACTGTTCATGAGAGTGGGAACATTCCTGAACTCCTAATATTTAGCACAACTACTGACATGTAATATATGTGTAATGGATTGATGAGTGCGCACAGGATGATAACTAATGCTTGTTTAGCTCTTAATATTTGGCAGACACTGTAAAAAGTGTAGATTGAATTGTGGATCCTGAAAATATGTGTGGGATACCTGATGACTTTTAATGACTGGAATTTTAAATATATCAGTATTTTTCAATTACTTAATCAAATTCAATGTATTTATTAATATTGTCTCATAGGTATTTTAATGTGATTTTCCTAAATAAACAAATTATCTTCACAAACATTTCTTGTATTAGAGCATAGGATCCATTTCAAATTATGTAACTTTATGGAGTAAAAAGCAAGCTGACATTCATTCTACTGTTTGCTCTAGATTCTATTATTGAACGTTTAAAAAGATTTCCCCTTCCCAATTAGATTGACTTTCCTATTTAATTGAAAATCAATTAACATATATGTGTGCTTTACAAACGCAGAGTTTTGTTACAATGATTTCTTCATCTAGGTTTTCACCAAGACGATACTTGTCTGATTCCTGAAACTTAATGTAAGTCTTGAAATGGGATAGTGTAGGTCCTTCAATTTTGTTCTCTTAAATCGTATTTTGGCCTTTTGGGGGGTATTTAAATTGCTACATGAATTTTAGATTCTGGCTGAGCCCCAGTGGCGTAAGTGGTTGAGTACGTGACTGCGGCCCGCCAGCTTAGCAGTTCAAACCAGTGGCGGTTCTCAGAAGCAGCACTGGGGTAACTCCCACGACCACCAGAGGGCAGTGATGTCCCCACCCTCCAAAAAAAGAATTTTAGATTCTGTTTATATCTTTCTTCAAAGAAGTTTACTGGGATTTTAATAGGGACTGCACTGGGATTAGAATAAACAAACATGAGTTTTCTGATGTATTAGCATAGCTTTCTATTTATTTAGATCTTTTTAGTTTTCCATGCAGAGGTATTGAACAGATCTTATTAGATTTATTCCTGGCCACTAAGTTTAGTTTCGTTTTGTTTTAATTGTGCTTTAAAGTAGCTGTAGTGGGAAGTGGGATTTCTTTGATTTTCCTGCTGCTTTTTTAGCTCATAATGAAGTTGATCTCTATAGATTGTTGTGTTTCTATAAATTTGCTAAACCACCTAATTACTTTTGCAGTATTTTCAGTAGAATCCTTTACATATACAATAAGAACATTGTCTATAAAAGATAACCATTTTCATTCTTTGTTACTCATCTTTGTGTTTTTTATCTATCTGTTTCTTGCTCTGTTGTGTTGGCCAGAGAATCCAGTGCAATCCTGAATAACAATGTTGAGGCAGATATACCTACCTCAGTGTCAATTACAGTGGCAAAGATTTCAGAGTTTCATCAATATGCATGATATTATTTATTAGTGAGATCTTTGCTTTCTATCTAATCGAAGACATTTTACTCTATTACCCTTTTTCTGAAACAATTCATCACAAAAGTTTAAAATTCATTTCACTATGCTTTAATGGAAGGCTAATTACTTTTGAGATTTAAAAGTAACAGATTAGACACAGACAACAAGCCTGAATGAGAGAAAGTACTATGCCATGTGGAGATCCCTAGGCAAACTTGGCTGGGGTTACAGAAATGGAGGCAAGAATTTTTCGCCAAAGGCAAGAGACACATTATTTCATGTATTTTTTACTTCCAAAATTCTATGAGATAAAAACGATTATCTTCCCTCACTGCAATCTTCCGCCCCCCACCTTGAGCCTTAGTGTCCTCATTTATAAAGGATGTGTGTGTGGCAATGGGACCTGCAGAGACAATAAGGCCTTCTGACTGAATTACAGAAAGGAAAAGTGAGAGGAGGATCTTTCACACAGTAAGGATCTGTGACAGGGAGGTGGCTTGTGCGAACATGGTTCCCATAGGAACATGTGGGTGGAGTAATTTAGCTTGTCAATCAGAGCACAGCTTGATTGCTGCTCTACTGAGATCCATGGCTCTCTGGGGGCCCACCTCCCTCTCTGTCTGCTTCCCTTTCCTTCTGTTGAGATACTCAGAGAGCTGGAGGAGCCACCTGGACACCCAAGGCGGTGCTGCAAGACTTCCATTGGATCCACACAGCTTCTAATCCACCAACCTGTGATCTTCCTGCATTCAGCATCTTTGCTTGTGACTGCAGGACTCTGAGGAAGAATTTGTGAACTAGACCAGACTTATGGACTTGACCTGGACTGACTGGGATGTTTGCTTGGTAGATAATGACTTCTTGCTAGAAGGCTCTTTTCCATGCATACACGAGTATAACCGGATTTGTTTCTTGAGCCAATTGGCCTAACACAGTGTCTGAGATCAGATTTGAACTCAGGCCAGTTGACTCCAGAGCCTACACTTCTATTAACTAACTGCGTGCTAACAATTGAGAGGGCACAGGTTTCCTCTGCAACCCACCTGTCTTCTTACAAAATAAGCTCACCATGAAAGAGTTAAAAATCATCAGTGAATATTTTGATCGAATACTTTCAACATTAATTTAACAACTTGAATGATAGAACTTTTAGAGCTAAAAGAAAGATTGAAAAGAATATGTCCCAATGCTTTTCTTCCCCCCCCCCACCCCCCACAATGCTTTTCAACCCCTTATTAGCAGACGGAAAATCTTTAGCCGAAGCTTAAGAGATAAAGCAGATCGCAATCAGGTTACTGTAGTTAAGGTGGGCTGGAGGTGGTAAGATCACGATGGTCTCCGCTGGCCTTCTCCCACCACCACTGGACTCTCTGAAGAATCCCAGTAGGCATGTGGAATTTAGTTTCAATATTACCCAGATCTCACTAATTAGAAAGATGAGACATCTAAGATCTTAAGACACAAAATCACTTGCCCAACGACACCCACCTCATCTGTGGCAAAATCCAGGTCTCCTGACGCCAAGACATCCCACTCTATCATGCCTCAGAATTGATTCCCAAGCCCAGTTTCATGCCACCAGAGACTGTCCTAGTTATGTCATGCTGCAAAGGATGAAGCAAAGTTCTCACAGCAAAAATGAAAACCTATTCAAAAAATAAACATAGTACTACGCCTTTCAAGAGGATAGGACAAAGTCAAAGTATTCAATAATAAGATAAGGCTAATTCTCTGTTATTGAAAATCAAAGTAGGCTGAAGTCCACAGTAATATTCAGCCATGCAAACTGCCCTCACACATTTAGATTCTGACCTTGAGTAACTAAGCCTTGGCAAACTCACAATCTATTAGTTTTACAAAGTTGCTTTCGGTGGGAGCAGCAAGCATGTCGATGCTTTTCCAAAACAAGGTAATGAAAAGCCCAGTGTTTACTGTACTAACGTGGGCTCCACTCAGCCTAGAATTTTCAGATTTTTAATAATAACCAACGTCAATGTTTAATTTAAAGCTAGAGCACACTGGTTAAGAGACTGCTAAAAATAATCCGCTTCATATTGATGACTTTGGCTTTGTTGACTCATAAAATGTCAGGGTTGGAGAATATAACTAACGGAAGTTTCAGCTGTGATTGTACCTTTAATTATTGATGCTCCATTCTTAGCCTTCAGATTCAACAGCTAGGATATGACATGATGGAACAGAGGCGACATAATGAACTAAGCATGGGTAAGTTTATTCTTGGTCCTATATACAAGGTTCCGAAACTTTAGTGCTCACAATAAAAACCTTGGAAAGTACATATCTCCTTATTACTTGACATGGCTTCACATTCTATGTTAAGAAGAAAGAGGCAGGGTGCAGGGCAGTCATGAGAATCTGAGATGTAGAAAACTAGCTATCTTCATGTCCTTGGCACAGCTACATATGAACGTCTGAGCTCGTGAATTTTCAAGAATGGGTTCTAACCAGAGTGCTTACAATAAAGACTTTATGGCTTACAGTAAAGACTCCCGAATTACCTAAAACATTGTAGATACATCATTGCTGAAATGCCTTTTGGCTAAGATCAAGTGCTGAGATAGGATAGTTGTAGAAGCTTGAATTGTAGTCCTGACTGCCTTATTCCCACTTTATTTGTTTGTGCTGCTCAATCTCCTATGTTCCTGCCTCACAATATACCTGATATGCCTGAAAACCCTTCATGACCTTCAACTACTATTTCCTGTGCATGCATTAAATTGTTCCATTCTACAACAACATGCCCACAGAAGGGCCTAGCATTGTTATCTTTGTCCCCATATAATACCAGCCAACTCTATGAACCCTGTACTTGTACTTATAAAGTGACAAGTCAGAATCGATTTCTGAAAATCACAAATGAAGAGATGACAGAGGCTGTCCAGGAGGTATCAACATGCAGGTGAATCATGGATTGCTCATGACAATAAGTCAGCATTCGATTTTTTTTTTGTCCCCTGTTTCCTTTTATAAAATTTATCAGTTTTTGACATTTTCACGCAGCTAGACTACAAAGTCAAAGCAAACCTACACACTCACCACCCTCCACAGGATCTGATTCAATGATTTGCAGCTTTGAGGTACAGCAGGCAGAAAGAGCCTTTGGACATTTCAACAGCAGCAAAGGCAGCACCTGCCGCTAGATGTGCTTCTTAACTCTGCTGACCAGACCAGTCAACCGCAGACTCGCCATGGGGTGGGGAAGCACTGCAAGCGGGTTCATTGGTGGGGTAGACAGCCAGAAGTGAGAGGGTGGCTCTGAATAACAAAGCGAGACTAGCCCCAGAAACATTTTCATGTTAGCTGCTCCTAGAATTGCTTCTCAAAAAACAGAAGAGATTCTATACTGCACCAGACACACTCTTGTGCCCAGACTCATTTGTTGTATGCTCCCGAGGTCTCTATCCTAAATTTTAAAAGGGGGTGGAATGAAGGAGAATTAGATATAGCTAATAGTGATATCACGTGTTAAATCCCACATGAACCCAGGAGAGAGCTAACTCACAAGGCTTTGGAGGAAAGAATGCCAGAGATACTTTATAAACAGGGTTGCTAGATTTAGTGAAAACAACAACAGAGAATGCCTAATTCCTTATTTGTTTCAGATAGAGAAAAACATTTTTAGTGTAATTATTTCCAAAATGGGCTATATTTATACTAAAAATAAGTAAATTTTAAAATTGATAATAGGATTATGATAAATTATCTGTTGCAAAAGCATCAACTAAAAGGTGTTGATTATATATATGTGAATTTCAATTGGTATCTTGCATTATGCTGGAAAAACTCATTTCCAGGGAAGGTTGTTTGAATGACTCTCACTTTAGGAAGATATTGGAAATGCTTTCCTTGAAGGCTTAATTTCATTAAAGAGTACTAGGTGTGCTTTCTGACTATGTAATCAGGACCTCCAGACTCCACCTCTCTTTGTTTGCAGATATCATAGCTGGTGTCATTTAAATCTGACCTTCAGGTTTGACGCCAAATAAATTCTGGATTCACTCCTTCCTATTGGAGAAGCCAATAGACTAGTATTTAAGATAACTGACTCTGCTGTTGATCTTATAGATCATGAATCAAACTCATGGAATATATGAATGAATGATGTCTCCAGTGACTTCCTCAGTGTGTCTCTGATTCTTGTACCCAAACTTCTACTCACAACCCTAGTTTCAGTGAGAGGGTTCCTTTTAGAAGCAGGAACATAATAGATACTCAATAGATATTAAATATAGAATTCAACAATGTAAACAGACTAGAACATAAAAGCTAGACTACAACTATGTGTTCTCATATAACTTCTCTTACTCTCTGGCCCTTGATTTACTCATCCATAAAATTAGAGCGTTGAAATAGACAGATGATTCATCTCCCTAGCCCCCTTAACTCAATACAAAGCTGTTTGCCTGTGTGTATTCTCAGGGCCAGCCCTTGGTATTAAAAAATCTATAAAACTGTTCAATTGTCCTTTTAGGGAGCCCAAGATTTAATGTTTAAAGATGATATTGAGCAATAACTCATTGGGAAATTACTTTTGCTAAAGTTAGACAGTGTTTTATCTCATAATTCAAGAGAAGCCCCTCCAAATTTCTAAACTTGGGACCAGTTGAAGTTTCTCTATCTTTATAGAATGCCCTAAATAATAAGGCAAGATTTTCAACAAAAATATCTATTATGAAAAATATATATCTATTTTGCATATTCCTGGCCATCAATGAGATATTTCATTCTAATTCCTTTAAAAGACAAATATTCTTCTCTGACAGAAAAGGGTTATTGTTTGCCATTTTTATCCATCATTTCCTTTTTGTATATCTTAGATTTATTAGGCAAATTATGACAGAGATTTTCCTTTCAAATCATATTCAATTAAATCAGTGGTACTCAAACCTAACTGTACATTAAGAATCATCTGGGGAGCTTTCACAATGACCACAGCCAGGGTCTCACAATAGACAAATTAAATCATGAACCCTAGGGAGAAGACAGTGTTTCTAATATTAGAGTTAAAACGCACTATATTAAGTCAACAAAATTGTTTCCATGGCATTGATCTTTATATTGTCCTTGTAAGATATAGAAAGAAAATATTAGATTATTTAGCCTGGGAGTATTGAGATGGGATCTATTTGGAGGAGAAAATAAAAGTAGCGATGCCTCTAAGAATCTAAAGTCACAATAGATATTGCTGTGTGGATCATCCCATGGAGATAAATATTTATGGATATTATGCTTATGGTTACAAAGAAGACAATCCCCAAAACATCATACCTGACAATGTCAAGTGAGAATAAAAGAAATTGATATCTCTTCACATGGACTCTATTACAGAACTCAATCTCAAAAGTGTTGTTTTAAATCAACTAGACATCAACTAATAAAGGACTTAATTTTCAAGAAAAAAACCAAAAATTTATGTTCTTCTCACTTGAATATTATTCATGATAAGTCTTCTTTTTTTAATAATTTTATTGGGGGCTCCTACAGCTACTACAACACTCAGTTCATCATTTGTATCAAGCACATTTGCACACATGCTGCCACATACATTTCCAAACATTTTCCACTTGAGCCCTTGGTACAAGCTCCTCTTTAAAAAAAAAAAAAAAAAACTCCCCTTTCCCCTCCTCCCCTGTTTTTTTAATGAATCATTTTATTGGGGGCCCATACAACTCCTATACAATCCCTAACAACATCAGTTGTATGCAGGCCACTCTTACATACCCATTGCCATCATCACTCTCAAAACATTCTCCCTCCATCCAGGCCCCCATTATCAGCTCCCCTCCTCGCCCCCCCTTCCCCTTGAACCCTCGGTAATTTACAGATTATTTTTTTCATCCTGTACACTGTACAATGTGTCCCAACACTCACCTCCCTGTTGTCTGTGTCCCAAAGAGGAAGCTACATGTAGATCCCTAAAGTTGGTTCTCCCTTTCTATTCCTCTATCCCTCCACCCTCCTGGTATTACCACTCCTATTACTAGTCTTGATGGATCATCTGTCATAAGTCTCTTCTTTTTGTTTGTTTGTTTGTTTGTTTGTTTGTTTTGGGGGGGGCATCACTGCTCTCTGGTGGTGGGAGTAGGAGGCCCAACCCCACTGCTGGAATTGAACCTCCGTCCCAGTGGGCCGCAGTCCCACGCACAACCACTACGCCACCGAGGCTCACCCCAAAAGTCTCTTCTTAAACTGTTCTCTTCTCTTTATATTGCTCCTTTTCCTTCTCCTCAACCGTGTTCACCAGTACTTCCAATACCAATGGTCATGTTAGTAAAGGGATTGGAGATGAGGGGAATTCAGGGACAGAAGAAAGGCAAGAAGAGGGTCAACTTCACAGGGTAACTAGCAACTAGAAGTTCGCTTTGCTGTCTCAGGATCTCACTTTGGGATCAAAGTGTCAACATTTATTGAACACTTGCTATGTGACAGAATTTTTTTAAATTTTATCATCATTCAATTTTTGTTGTAATATTCTACAGAATGATTGATACTATCTTCCTTTTGGTGGTCATATGCTTATGTTAATTTCATGACTGAGATGTAGGGGTGGAGTCTGGCCTGTTAATCTGGAGATAGCCATTCAGTTGCCAATGAGGCCTCTGTGTGGGCATGATTTTCTCCTGATATGTCTGGGAAACCTCACAATATTTCCCTCATGAAGATCAGAAGCTATCTTCCCCAGTTGTTGGGAGTTAGTCTCAGAGATGATGAATCATGGATAAGACAAGATGGCAGCGTCTAAGGAGCCGGAGGAGAAACCACACAGCTTTGCCCTGATGGAGCCAAACCTCTGAAACTGGAGAGGCCACGTGGGGATCCCTACCAGTGATGATTGCTTCTGCCACCACTGGATGCTGTTGATGGACCCTGAGCCCTGGAAGCGAGGAGTCATGGGGAAACCCCTGACAGCGCTGGGACTCTGCACCCAATGACCTGTGACTTTGTGAGTCAGAAGGAGATATTATAGATGGGTATCGGGCATATCGGCTAATATCGGACTTATGACTTTGAACTGAACTGGGTTAGAATGCTTTCTCAGTGTTCCATTCCTTTTGTATATAAACCATTCCCTTATATCCATATGCGTGTCTATGGAATTTGTTCCTCTAGTCTACCTGGACTAACACACTCCTCTTACAATTGAATGTCTAGAAAAGTAAAACTACATAATATACTAACTAGCACAATTAATATGCACCTCAAGTGCATTGCTAAGGTTCTTCAGTCAGGGTTTCACACACTGTGTTTGCATAGTTAGTTCTACCTAATAACTTGCTGAACATTACAGAGGCATAGCTAGAAGAGTCATACCAAGAAATTTTACTTCACCGCAACCTCACATCAACAATGAAAGAAAATAACAAATAAAGGTGATGCATTGGAGCAATTTGAATGATCATACACTGCTAATGGGACTGTAAAATGGTGCAGCCACTGCAAATCATGGTATGAAACTGCCTTAAAAGTTGGAAATAGGAATACCATGTGGTCCATCAATTCCACT
Organism: Nesogale talazaci; assembly: GCA_004026705.1. Lineage (NCBI taxonomy): Eukaryota > Metazoa > Chordata > Mammalia > Afrosoricida > Tenrecidae > Nesogale > Nesogale talazaci. The sequence continues at coordinate 205,491 of PVJH01000357.1, forward strand.
ATGAGGTTTTTGTCCTAGAGATAGGAGAGCCATGACATTAACAGATATACACACATCCATGTTCATTCTGGCATTATTCACAAGAGCAAAAAAGACGGAAATACCTAAAGTACTGGTGTTAGTCTAAGTAGACTAAAGAAACAAATGCATATATATATAAGAAAGAGTTTTATAGGGCTGAGCCTCAGTGGCGTAGTGGTTGTACATGGGACTGCGGCCCACTGGCATGGAGGTTCAATTCTTGCAGTGGCTCCACAGGAGCAAAGGCTGGGGCCTCCTACTCCCACCACCAGAAGGCAGTGATGCCCAAAAACAGCAACAAAGAAAACAGTTTTGTATACAAGAGCAGCTGTACATTAAGAAAACATCCCTCTTACAGAGGGGTTACAGCGAGGAGTTGAGCCAGTCTAGGTACAGTGTAGTAGCAATGAAATGTGCAACTTTTCCCTGCAATTTTCTCGAATGCTTCCTCTCACCAACTATCATTATCCCAATTCTGCCAGACAGATTCGGCTAGACCAGGGGATGTACAATGGAGTCGGAAACGTGGGAATTTAGGATAGATAATCCCTTAAGACTAGTGGGGAGTGGTGACACTGGGAGGGTGGAGGGATGGTGGAGTAGAAAGGGGGAACAAATTTCTGGGATCTACATGTGTGTGATCTCCTCTCTGGGGTGCGGACAAAGGGGGTTGGGGTGAGTGAAGTGACACATTGGACAGTGTATGATATGAAGAGGTAATAACAATTTGTAAATTATTGAAAGTTCATGAGGGAGGAGGAGGAAGGGGAAATATGGCGAGTTGGAATTTAAAAAAATAAAGAACTAGAGGAAAGAGGGAAAAAAGAACTTATGCTGGAGGGGTTCAAGTAGAAAATGTAGATGAATGTGGCCGCATGTGTACAAGTATGCTTAATACAAACGATGTACTGAATGTTGTAAGAGTCTCCAATTAAATCTATATTTTAAAAAAGGGAAAACATCCCAACCCAGTCCAGTTCAAGGTCAGAAGTCTGATATTATCCCATCTGTGCAATATCAATCTCTAAGTCCTCTTCAGGCTCACGAAGCCCATGCAATGACACCAGGACAATCACAGTCCAATGAGTGCAGAGTATTGTGTGTCCAGTGGTGGGAGAAGCATCTGAGCACTGGCAGGGGTCTCCCTGTGGCTTCTCTAGGTCCAGGTTTCTAGCCACATCAGGGTAGGTCCATGTGACTTCTCCTCAGGGATGTCTCCCAAGGAGGCAGCTCTGTCAGTCAAGCATCTCCAAGGGACTGAGCAGTGAGTCTCTCACATGCAAGAAGGAAATATGGCCGGATTTCCCAGAATTCTCAGGAGAAAGCTATGCCTACACAGAAGTCTCATTGGTTATCTCCAGATTAACTGGCTGGACTCCACTCCTGCAGTCTTAATCCTCAAATTGACACCAGATTAGGTGACTGCCACAGTGGCCATCAACGGAAGAACAGATGAATAAACTATGGAATATGCATACAATAGAATGCAATACAATGTTAAAAAATCATGTTGAATTATGAAATACTTCATAAAAAAGATGAACCTGAAGAACATTATACTGAGTAAAATAAGTCAAACACAAAAGAACAACTCTTGTATGAGAACATTATGGGGAAACACTCAATTCATAGAAAGAAACATTCTTGGGTGGTTACCAAGAAAAGAAAATCACTAAATAGGAAGTATACACATAGTTTCTTTTCTTTTTTATTTTAATAAATTATTTTATTAGAGGCTCTTACTGTTCTTGTAACAATCCATACATCCATTGTATAAACATTTTTTCCTGACTAAAGAGAAAAGTGATATATTAAGGGACATCAAAATTTTCATGGGAAAATCCCACGATCTTTTAATTCTAGGAACTTTCTAAAGCTCCTCATGCAATAAAGGGGAGGTCAGAACAAGATGGCCAAGGCAAATGGGAATACTGAGGGGCGTGTAACAGTTACTGACAACAACAAATATTATTACACACACTATCCTACAATAACAGTAAAAACAAATTTCAATCCAAGGGGATACATAACCAGATATACCATCTAAACGGACATTTGAAAGTGACAAGGACTACCCTTGTGAGCATATAAAAGTCTTGCAGAGAATAATTCTACATGTGTTTATATTGTTATAGACATATTTATGAGTCTTATGTAGCAAACAAGAAACAACATTGTGAAAAGTTCCTAGCCATATTTAAATGTACTGAAACTGAGAATTACTGGGCATATCTTCTGGGGCCATCTAGGGAGTGGGTCTAGGGAGGTCTTGGGCTATATAGATTAATTGAGCTAACATTGTTCACAAAGCAATGCTCTATAACACACGGTGATGAGTGGTGACACAAGGTTTAAAAGGTAGTGAAAAGTGGAGATAAACAGCAATAGGTCCATATCTGATATCCCCTGGTTTCTGTATTTCCATGAGGCAGAGGTCAGTCAGACAAGCCTCTAGGGCCCATCCTTCTTTACCTACTGTTCCTCCCTATGCTGCATGTCATAATTCATGGCAATGGTCACACAGAACTCCAGGTAAGAGTCATAATTAACACATTGCAGACGGATCCCAAGTTTACTCATGCTTATAGTTTAATGCAAAAACTATCCATTTATGGTTTCATGCAAAAAAAAAAAAAACCTAACAGCTGAAATACTTGGGTAAGTTGGTAAAAAAGAATCCATTCTTTAATATATTAAGGGAGTGGAGTAGGGAAGTGAATAAATTCCCACAAGTCAGGATCAGGAAAGAGTAAGGATACAATCACTGGTCTCCTCAACCAGCAGGCAAGTCTCGAGCTGAGTCTCAGCCCCTCAACCATAGAGTAACCAAGTTCTTCTCTGGTTCTTATCCTCTCAGTCACATTGTCCATCGGTCTTAGACACCAATGGTTTCCTGGCCAGCAAATCAGTCCATCAGTTACTGGGTTCAGCAGTCTGAAAGTCTCCGCCCAGTTAAAGAGAAGGGACTGAATAGTCTCTGTGTTGCTTCTCTGAGTCTCTGGGCCAGTCTGTGCTGCCTCTGCCTCTGCCTTGGCAGACAAATCCATTGCACACACTCTTCCAAGGGCTTCGGGGTTTCTTTCATCTCTTCAAAGATGGCTCACCTTTCTCATCGAGGTAGTACTGAAAATGAACTAATCCCTTTTATTAGGGTCTCACGTGCTCTGATTGTGGAGTCATTTGGTAGGAGTGATAGAGACTTGGGTAAAAGGGTCTTCTTAAGAGACCCCGGCACCTCTCTATGATATCACTATCCAGAATGAAGAAGACTGGCGAAAATTTTAAAACTCGAGGAATAATTAGTCCAAAGAACTAATGAGGCATGCAAACTAGAGCCTTCACTGTTTGCAGACCAGAAGAGCAAGATGAAGTCCAGCAACCATGACTGATTATGCTAATTGGGACAACAGAAGGTCTTAAACAGAACAAGAAAGAAATTAAAAAGTACTGAAAAGATCAGACCTACTGATCTGACAGAGACTAGCAGAACCCCTGAACCTACGGCCCATAAACACCATTCACACTTGAAATTGAATTCATCCCCAGGGATCACCGTTCCACCCAACGGCACTCTGTCTCTACAGTGAACAATAACACTTAATCATTGAGAAAAAAAAAAGTACAGTGTTTGCACTAAAACAAAGCTCTGAAGTCAGAAGGGGACAGAAAAGGACAAGTGGACAAGTGAATCTGAGAGTGGGTTTGTAGTAGGAATGAGCCCGGGTGGCCCAGGGGTTACACCTTGGGCTGTGATCTGCACGGCTAGCTGTTCAAAACCACCTGCCACAGAACATTCTATTCTCCTAAATAGTGACAGTATATGAAAATCACAGAGGCCGTCCTCCCCTGCCTTTAATGGGTCACCATGACTGAGCACTACTAGATGGGAGTGACTATAGAATGGGACCACAGGTGATAGGAGAGAAGTCATGGAGAAAGTGGAAGGTGCGCCGTCATATTGAGGGAACTATATCTAACGTTATGGAGGGAACTGTATCTAACATTATGGAGCAAAATGTTTATTGATTGTTGACTTGAAATTCATCTGCTCTGTAAGTTTTCACTCAAACAACATTTTCTTAAAGCCCTCTCAAGCCCAGGGCTATTTAGAATCAGTTGAGACGTCTGAGTACAGGAGGTTTAAAAAAGTTCAAGGGGAAAAAGCCCCATTTTCCCATACACATTTTGAAGCCCTCTCAGAATACGACTAACTTAAAGGATCACAAACAGGACAGATAGGAACTGTGTGAGAAGACTCGCAGTTTCATTATGACACAAAAGCCTTTCGAGTTTAGCAGAGTATAACCACAACCTCTGCATCTCAGAAGTGTATACTCCAGAAGTGAACCGAAGATCCAGCTCCTCACAGGGATAAGTAATTCGGTCTTAATGAGGACATCATGCAGTCAGTTCAGTTAACCTTAGTGGGCAGTACAAAAATTAGATCCCAAAGAAATCTGTGTAATATTCCCTTAAATTAATTCCTGATAGAGAAAGCAGAAGTGACAGGAACAATACCTAACATCTTGCAAACCCATGCTTTTTGTAACCCTTTAGGAACAACAAAAAAAAATGTTCCTATATATACATAATATTAGAGGCATTAAGAAACTTTTAAAATTCAAATGGTTTCCTTAATTTGAAATCACAAGGTTTAAAATTTTGAAGGGCGAGAATAAAGCCTGCTTCATTGCTAACTCCTGTTCTTAAAGTTAAGACTGCTTTTAAATAAATTCATTTTGTTTTAACTGGAATTGCTAACCCCCAAATTTTAAGACTAATTCCTGAAGAGAAAACCCATTTCGTTTCAAGTATCTAATGAAATAACCATTTTTCTTTCATTTCTAAGTTATAAGTAAGCAGTTTAGAGCTACCAGTAAAAACAGAACTATGATAAAAATTTCTTATTGCTCTGCCCTTTATGTGAACAATAACTAGAATTCAAATATTGACTATGATACACCACTGCAGTCAAAGAGTTAAAAATTCTGACTCTCTGGCACAAAGTTTGTGGTTTCAACTGTCTTAGTAAATGTGTCTCTCCTGAACTATAGACAAAATGTCGCCACACTGCTGGTATGTACATCGCTTGAACTTGAGGGTGGTGAATGCTGTCAGCTTGAATTCCGTGAGTTTAATGTTTTATCTGGGCCTGCTTCGCTTAGCCCCTGAGCTGCTGACTGTTGGTGACCTGCCCTGCTTTTTGCTGCCTGTTGGCAGACTCTGTCTGCTTTGCTCAAGATTCAGCTTCTGCTTCCTTGACCTTGGACCCAGCAGCCCTCATGAGTTGAAGAACTTCCAGTATATTAACTATGTGTATGTATATATGTGTATGTAGATTTATACATATATGTATATAATCATAAGTGTCCTGGTTTTGTTTCTCTAGAGAACCCTGCCTAACACACTTGCTAATACGCCACATTGGGCAGCTACAATATTCTACAGGTGACTGCATAAAAGAACTAGAAGATAAGGAATGGATCAAAGAACATTTGATGGTAGAAAGAGAAATGGGTGGGTGGATTCTACAAGCATGTCTGTGGTCTTATCTGCTTTCCAAGGAAGGTTTCTGTTTTAAAATAACCTTTTATCTCTTAAAAAATATAGCTGTTCATGTTATCAATTTTTGAGATATGAGAAGGCATAAAATGAAACCTAGAGTAGATGTTATTAGGCCTTGGACTATTAACTGTATGGTCTACGGTTAAAATTCACCAGCCACTGCTCAAGAGAAAGAAGAGGCGGTCTGTCCCCATTAAAATGTTAAGTCTTAGAAACTATGGATATCGTAAGAATGGTCTTCTAAGGAGTAGGAATCTACAATATGGCATTGGACTTTTTGGTTTTCTCAAACAATTCTGAGATTAGGAATGCTGATCCTCAAGACAGCTGAAAATCTACATATAATTTATAATTGACCCATAAATGACATTATTTGAACTGGAAGAACCTACTTATTCACAACTTTTTCCTGTTGTTACGAAGTGAACTCAAGTATTGCAACTATCCACTTAATACCCTCTGCGGTGCCAATCATGCCCACATGAGCAGTTCATCTGTGAAGACATGGAGATTTTCACCAAGGGAAAATGACCGGCATCACAACGGGTTTCAGCAAACAATTCCAACATTTTGAATTTACTTCAAAACTCCAAACCTAACTCAAGGCGAATCTGACACCTAGTGATCCTGCAGGACAAAGGAGAACTGCCTCTATGTGTTCCAAGATTCTAAATCTTCAAGAAGTAAAAAGCTTTGCCCCATAGAGCCCCTGATGGTTTTAAACTGCTGATCCTATAGTTAACAGCCCAGCATGTAAGCTCTGGTGCCACCAGGTCCCAGGAAGAATAATGTGAGTGTAAGTGTGCTGGAGCAGTTCAAATCTGTGTTCTTCAAAAGTTAATATGCATACACACAGACATGTATATGCACATATATACACAATGTACATGTGTGGATGTATACATATCTATTTATACATATATAATGTACAAGTCAAAAATCCTGTACATATAGGAATGTATACTATATACTATGTATAATCATGTATGAGTTAAGAGCATCAGCACATTTTTAATGCAGTTTTTATGGAAAAGTTAGGTGCCACACTGATATTTGGGTTGACTTATACTTGAGTATGTACAGTATATTGATTTTAATTTAATTTTTATGCTTAAATGATACTTAATGTATCCTTTATGTTAACAAATTTTCTATGTATTCCAACTGTAAATTACTTAACAAATCTATAACTCAATTCTATCACTAGCATTTAATTTTTTCTAATTATAAATTCCACCACTAGTCTTTCTATAAGAAATGCCTTTACTGCCATTTTTTTTGTGTGTGCATACATATTTAATTCCTAAGGGTGCATTTCTTTCTCACTTGCTTCACAGGTTAGGTGCATTCTGAAAAGCATGTCAAACAAAATGCCCGCAGAGGTTCAAAAATGTTCATGGCAGGCATATTACATGGATATAAGCACTTAACTGGAATCTATGCATTGGACTTTTTCATTGTCTTTTCGGAAAATATTTTCCAATCAGAGAAAGGAAAAATGTGATTATTAATTATTTTCTTGATCTGAATTGTAAGGACTCTAATCAGGTGTTAGTCTCAGTTTTCATGTCTCCCAGTCTACTCAGTGGAGAATGCAACCATGGCTAACCCTGCTCAATAAATTCTCATTCTTATTTTCCTATGGAGTTGATTCTTCTGACAAGATGAGCAATGACTATGCTCATACTATCAAGCTGAATTTCTAAAGAGAGCTAGATTATCCACAATATTCCAGATGAAAAGATAATCTGAAGGTACTTTATAGAGAAGACAACTGAAATAGTATCAGTTATTTCTGTCAAAGAAACTCTTAGTACAGATTTATTGCCATGGACAATAAGAGGTTTGTGGCAGTCATGTGCTCTGGTGCCAATTTGATTAAGAGTATGAGGTGGAGTTTAGTCTGTCAATCTGGAGATAGCCAATTAGACCTCTGTGTGGGCATGGCTTTCTCTGAGAATTCTGGGAAATCTGGCAGTATTTCCCCCATGGAAGTGAGAGACTATCAACTTGGTTGCTTAAAGACGCTCTACTGACAAGACACAAAACTTAGTCCCTTGTGACACTCGACTCACAAGACAAGATGGTAGCATGCTGATAGACCCTGAGTCCTGGAGGAGCTGGAGGAGAAATCACATGGGCTTACCCTGATGGAACCAGACCTCTGGGGCCGGCGAAGCCACATGGAGTATCCCACCAGTGCTGAGACGCCTGGAAGGCCACAGGGAGACCTCTGCCAGCACTGAGATGCTTCTATCACCATTGGATAAACAGGACTCTGCATCCACTGGTCTGTGATTGTCCTGGTGTCATTTCCTGTGGTTCATGAGTCCGAGGAGGACTTACGGATTGGTGTCAGACATGTGGGCTAATATCAAATTTGTGGAGTTGTACTGGAGTGGGTTGGGATGCTTTCTCAATGTTCCATTCCTCTTGTATATAAACCTCTCATTCATATACATATGCATGTTTGTGAATTTGTTTCTCAAGTCTACCCAGACTAACACAAGGTTACTTTGAGGCAGTTAGATAAACCATTTAATGCAGTGGTTCTACACCTTCCTAATGCCACAACCTTTTAATACAGTTCCTTATGTTGTGGTGACTACCCAACAATGAAATTATTTTCGTTGCTACTTCATCACTGGAATTTTGATACTGTTATGAATCAAGCAACCCCTGTGAAGGGGCTATTCAACCCCCAAAGGGGTCATCGTGACCCACAGGTTGAGAGTGACTGATCTAGAGGATAGATAGCCACTAGGCTAACAGAGGGGATCTGGCTTCATTAACAATCCTGGCAACATCATGCCAGGAAGATCCACTGAAAGGCTTTTTCTCACTGGCACTGACAGGACAAAACTATGATATACCGAGTATCTTCAGGGCTGGCCGCAATCTCTATTCTGTTAGAATGTCTACTTGAACCAATAATCTAAAAGATGTAGAAAAATAAAGGAATTAAAAATTGCATTCCCAAATTTCTGACCTGTCATAGATTTGTGCCCCATCTCTACCCCCAGCTCAAATATGGAGTGAAATCCCAGCCCCTAAACCTATGAATGTGATCCTATCTGGAAATATAATTTCCTGTTATGTTAATGTAATCATACCTGAGTAGGATGGGTTTAAATCTAATCACTTCTGAATTATAAAAAAATTAAAATGAGCAGATTAGATACAGATATACTCACAAGGAAGAAGACAAGACACTATATAAGGATCATCCACAAATTAAGGAAACAGAATATTCAGAAAAAAAGAGAAAAAATTAGACTGTCCAGGACACTGATTCAGATTGCGAAAAAATAAATTTCTGGCTTACAAAATGTCCCATTTGTGGTATTTCTATGATAATTACAGTAGATAACAAAGGCACTAACTGAGAAGTCATGTACAACTGGGAAAGATTAACATAAAATTCAGTAGCAGGTGGCCTAGCTTTGTCCCCAAAACTAATGAAGGAACCCACAGAACTTTCCATACAGTCTTCCACGTAAGGACAGATGGTAAGCTTGAATTATATAACTTATAGCTGTGAGGGCATGAACAATACCATTTTCTAAATATTATTTTCAACAATAATTATTGTGAAGCACTTTCTGATCACGATCAAGCATTGGAGTCTTCAGTGCAGATGACACCGAAATGTAAAGAAAACCTAAATCCTCACAATTGAACCAATAGATAACATCATGATAAAAGAAGAAAAGGTTAGAGTTGTCAAGGTTTTCATAGTTGTCAAGGTTTTCATCTTGCTTGGATTCATAATCAATATCCATGGACCCACTAGTTCAGAGATCAAATGACAGTAACAGGATTAATTACTACCCAAGGGCATAACAGGAAAAGTTGGGAGGAAATGGGCTGTTAACTATGAGAAGGAAAATAAAAGGCTCTGAGATTGCTTGTGATGATGATTGTACAACTCTTTGTAATGTAATTAAATTGCATGATATGTGAATTACATGCCAATGAAAGTATTTTTTAAAGGAGACCAAATGATGCAGAGGACTGGGTAAATCTCCTTCACAAGACCTCTGCACTGGATTGAAAAGCAAGACATTACTTTGAGAACTCAGGTGCGGCTGGCCCAAACCATAATACTTTCAATCGCCTTCACAAAACTGAAGTATTTGAACTATGATGATGAGAAAGAATATTTAAAGTACCAAAAGAAGAAATAAAAATCTGTCTTGGAAGAACAACCAGAATGTTCCTTAGAGGCAAAGATGGCAAGACTTCATCTCATGTACTTTGGACATGTGATCAGAAGAAACCAGTCTCTGGAAAAAGACATCTTGCGTGGTAAAGTGGAGGGGCAGCAAAAAACAGAAATACCCTTGACAAGGTGGACTGGCACAAGGGCTACAACAAGGGGCTCAAATGTGAGAATGGACCAGGCAGTGTCTCAGCGCTACTAGGAGTTGTGCACAGGGTTAAGAGTTGAACATAACACAACAGCGCCTGACAACAACACACCTGCGTTTAAGGTGACCTGATGGCGTAGTGGGTCAAGTGTTGGGCTGCTAACTGCAAAGTCCTCATTTTACAAACACAAAATGTTACACAGGAGAAAGATGAGGGTTTCTGCTTTTGTAAAGGGTCAGTCACAAAAGCTCTCAAGGACAGTTCTACCCTGTCCCATGGGGCCATTAGCAGTTGGAATCAACGGGATAGCAGGCAACTTGATTTTGAGCACTTGACAAACTTTAGTTTTATTAATGTATTAAATGAAATCAAAAACAAATTTACCATAGTGTTCTTAGAAGAATAAAGTATATTTTGTATAGGAAATACCTAAGACATGTCAAGCTGTTCTGTTTTCTCCTGTTACTCTCCCCATAAGTCTCTCAATCTATTATTTATTCAACAGGTATCAGCGTTCCCAACAATGAAGTTTGCCCCATTCCTGCCTTCCCACCTTTTACCTAACCTTAATGATACAATCTTGAAAACTAGTCTCAATTTCAAAATGTTCCCACTGTTTTCTTAATGGTAACTCAAGCTTATTTTAACAAATGATTTTGTCACTTGGAAGAAAAGACTTCCAGCACCTTAGGATGGTGTCTGGTACAGCGTGAATCCTGCAAATGTAGTTATTGTCATTATCTTTATCCAGCCCTCTGACATTATAATTAAACTAGTTTTCCCTTTTATCTTTCAACAAGAGTAGGCATATTCAGTCATGCGGTTGTTACATGCTCTTCAGTCTGTTCCGATCCACCGTGACCCCACATACAACAGAATGAAACAAGCCATTCTCACAATCCCTCCTAGATTGGAGACTACTGGTGCAGCCAGAGTCACTCCATCTGATGGAGAGTCTTCCTCTTTTCCCGAACCTTCTACATTACTTGGCATGATGTTCCTCACTGGGGGGTTGGTCCCTCCTGATAGCATATACAAACTGTATGAGGCAAAGTCTCATCATCCTTGTTTCTATTCTGGCTTTACTTCTTTGAGGTAAATATGTTCACTCTTCTGGCAGTCTAGGGCATGTTTAGTATTCTTTACCAACACATAATACGAAAATGTTGTTTCTTTTGTATTCATTATCAATTGTCCAGTTATAGATGGTCAAGTTATAGCATATTCCAAATAGTCAGAAGTCTTTCTATACTCCTGAAGCTACACTCTTCTTTCTATAGTACAACTTTTTAAATTATCTCTTCAGACTGAATAAGTGTGGTGAGAGGATACAATGATTCAGTAGTCCCTTGTTCCCTTTCAACTCATGTACAGGTCCACACTAGCTCAAGGAAGTGTCTGGAATGGCCATTCTTCTCAATTCCATCCATAGTTTGTTATGGTGCACACAGTGGAATTCATTTATAGAATCTATAACATTTTTCTTCTGTATAAGTATAATCAAATACCTATACTTCACATATTCACAATTTGCTCCTGTTGCCTGTGTCATTCATTATTTTCTCAGAGTCCTTCAATACTGCAACTTGAGGCTTCAATGTTTTCTTCAGTTCTGTCAACTCGAGAAATGCCAAGCACGGTCATCCCTTTCAATTTTCTATCTCTAGGCCTTGGCACATGTCATTGTAATACCAATGACTGTATTCTTAATTTTTTTTCTGACCATGACTTATGGTAACTTGCTAACTTCCCTAATAAACCTCAGACTTGTGGGTCTTGTCCATGAGTTCTGTACAGCCATCACAGTGAATTATAAAATCCAGCAGAAAAGTAGAATGTTGGCATCAGAGGAGAGTGAAGAAGAATGAAGGGTGAATGCAGGTCTGACCCCTGTCTCGGGGCAGTTAGGAAATCAGAACAAGCTGGAAATGGCCTCCATGATGGTTACAGCATCACGACCTACAACAAGTCCTAGCAAAGGAGACGATTAAAAAGATGATTTGGGAACTTGACTTTGTTAAAATGTTAATTCTGCCATCTAACCAATTAAATATGTATCAATATAACATTTGGGTACTGCTTATAAAAATAAAAGGTACCATACCTACTCTATACTGGTTACAAGATACGTGCTATAATTTATAACATTTCAATAAGGCTGAGATAATATTTTCTCCAAGAAGAACACATTATTAGCAGAAGTCTGAAAACTACGAACTGCAGCCCAAAGCTGTACACCAGGAGTCTTTTTAAATAAAGTTTTACTGGAATTTAGCCTCACCATTTATATGCATTCACTTTCTTATTTTCGTTGATTGATAAAGTAGCTAAAACAGAGAAAACATGACCCACAAAGCCAAAAAATTTATGATCTGGTCTTTTACCAAGACAAATTTGTTGACTCTTGTAACAAGTAAGTGGAGACACTGAGATTCAAAGAAATTAACCCAATGGTCAGGTTTCTATAGCTAGCTACAGAAGGGACATTTAAACCTAATCTGCCAACTTCAAGTTCACACATGAAATCACCACTATATAGTGTCCAAATGTATTGGTCTTCATATAGAGGCCAAGAGACTGTCTTCCGGGTTTGATTACATTCACAGATCGAGCTCTGAAATCTACTAGCCCATTAAACATCCACTCTCAGGCCCCTAAATCAAAGGCATTTCCCACCATCTCGTTTGTTCTCAAGGGTCTTGTCAAATGTCAAAGCAGATACTTCCCCACTGATCACTTAATTATTCAGTGGCTCAGGGCTGTCTTTTGGTGTCAAACCAAGCAAATAAATTCCTGGTCATGCTTCTTTCCTATCGCTAATATGTAGGTTTGGGGGATAGTTAGCAACATTTTACCCTTCCATGTGAACATAACTGTGTATGTGTGTGTGCAAGGAGAAAAAAACATAACAAGATGGAGAAAGATGGATTCTCATTGGATCCCAAAATGGTCAACCTCAAAGTCTAGAGCAGGGGTCCTCAAGCTATGGCCCATGGGCCACATGTGACCCGCCAAGGACACTTATCCAGCCCATCAGGTGTTTTTGCTGTCGCTGCCTATCCTGCTTAGCAGCCAACTCATCCTGGGCTTACAGTGAATTTGTTCTTAGTTGTTTGGTTTTTTTTCTTAAACTATAGTCCAGCCCTCCAATGATCTGAGGGACATTAAACTGGCCTCCTGTTTAAAAAGTTTGAAGACTACTGGTCTAGAGACTCAAGTTCACCCAGATATACCTCAAATGGAAGGGTTACTTTTGGATCTATTTCCAAAATAAAATAATCCAATAAAAATTCTATGGAATACAATTCTACTCTGACCACATGTGATAGCTAGGAGAAAGCAACTATTATTTTAAATATGCTTCTTGGTTCCGTTCTGTTTTGTTTTTAATTACCTCAGGGGCATGTTAAAACATAGATTCTTCTATGGAGTGATATGATATCTGTAATAGCTCCCTATAAAAGGGTTTGTGGAAAAACATAGATTCTTAGGCTCATTCCACAGCGTTTCTAATTTTGTAGCTAATACCCTAGTATTTGCATGTTTCACCAATGCACACATCATACTCAGCCACACTTTGCATAGCACTAACTCTAGCCAGGCACACCATCTACAGCCCAAGAAAAGCACAAAAACTTCCTAAATTCTACCTCCCTGATCTGTAAAATTAATAATCAATCAAGCTTTTTTCTCCTTTATTAATAACGAGAATTGTGATTTCCTGAGCAACTACTTAGCTCTGTGCCAAGTACTGTATTGGATACTTTACATCCCACATTATTTCTGATCTTTATAAGAACCCTACAGTGGTGATCTTATGATCACCATTTAATATATAAGGACTTTGATCCTACCAAGAAGTACCTCCTTCAAGAACCACAGCAATGAAGTAAAGAAAAGCAATTCTAGAAGATATTTTAATGTTGCAAAGCATGATGTATATATTTAAAATAACCACTTAGGCATAATGAGTTTTCTTGCCTGATTTGAAATTGCTAAAGTGGTAGCTTGCACTCAGTGTGCAGGCAATGGCAGAGGTTTCTGACTGCAGCCACAGCCATCAGAGTGAAGACATCTCCCCCACTTGCCCTCTGCTGCTGATGCTATTTGATGGAGTGCTTGAGACCTGTGATTACCCAATCTTGAAAGCAATCATTTCATTCTTCATCCTTCAATGACTTGCAGCAGGGGTGCCTAGGGCTGAGAAAGCTTCAAGCTAAGGATGGGGGTGGAGGAGGGGGGGGAGAAGAAAGAAAAACCTTCAAACTACAGGGAGTTCAAGTGAACACTTCTTGAGAAAATATATTTCAGAATTAAATGTTTAATGTTGGGTTTCCATTTCGCAACAGCAATAGGCTGTGGAAACAAGCACCAAAGAGCAGGAGGAAACTCACAGCGACCCTCGCCAATAACAGAAAATTATTTGTTGCTTCCCAAAGTGGTATTTGAGCCCAGCGGGCTGCACTTAAGATGTGACTGGATAATGGCTGTGTAACACACCTCTCTAATGGAGCTGTCACACAGGCTCCGCTGAGCAGCCCGAGCTGCAGCAAAGCTCCTCCACTGCCAGGCTTTTGCGTGTCCCACTCTGCTCCAGGCTTGATAGTGCTCTTCCTGGAATGCTGTTGCACTTGAGGTGGAGATGCTGTACACAGGTGACAGGAAGAAATGACCTTGCTATTTGAAACATAGCAGATCAGAGCATTAACTCTGAGTGGGGTTGCCAAAGTCAGAGACTTGACTCCCTTGTGAGGGACACTGAGTGTCCTCCCTGTAATAGGAAACTGGCACCCTCGGCCATTCCATTGCATTTTATAGTCACAGGGAACCTCTTTGTGAAATCTCTGACAAAGAAAAAGGATTGGCATCAAGTTTCTATTAGGTTAAAATAAATCACCACAAGTACAGTGACTTGAAGCAACACATTCATGACACTACCCTGAAGATCAAAAGGCAAAATCGGGCTTCACTGGGCTAAAAACACAAGAGGTAATACAGCATTGATAGGATTATATTCTTTCTTTAGACATGAGGTGAGAACCGACTTGCATAATATTTCCCAACATCTAGAAGTTATCCATCACTGCTGTCAGATCTTGGCTGAAAGCAGAGAATATAAAAAAATTATTTACTTAGGTCTTATTTACTATAGCAAATCATTCAATTGTGCGGTCATATAAAAACTCTGTATAATCTTGAAAACACTAGAAAATCTAGAACACTTCATTGTGCTCCTGAATACAGATCAAGAGGGAGGTGTATGGCCAGAACAAGGAAATGGTGTGTGGTTTAAAATCAGCAAAGATGTGTATCTGGAGCATATCCTACCACTATGCTTGTTCAATATGAATGCTGAGAAAATAAGCAGAAAAGCTGGATTATATGCAGAACAAGGTGGCATCGGGATTGGAATAAAATTTGTTAACAACCTCGGATGTGCAGACGACCTTGCTTGCTGAGTGTAAGGAAACCTTGAAGTACTTGCTGATGAAGATTGAGATTTCCGCTTTCAGTGTGGATTATGACTCAATGTCAAGTAGACTAAATTCTCACACCTGGAACTATAGGATGTGATAAATGTGGAAAAGACTGGAATTATCAGGGATTTTATCTTGCTTGCATCCATAATCAATGCTCGTGGAAGCTGCAGTGAGGAGATCAAAAGACTCATTCATAAAGTAAATCAATGCCTAAGACTTCTTTAGAGTATTGAAAAGCAAGGATGTTATAGGCTATTTTCTGTTGCTCCGTAGACAGGTGAAAATTGGACAGTGAATAAAGAGGGTTTAAGAAGAATAGATTCATTTGCATTGTGTGCTGGAGAAGAATATTGGCAGTCCCATGAACTGCGGAAGGGACAGACATATCTATCCTGAAAGAAGTACACCCAGAGTACTTCCTGCAGGCAAGGATAACGAAACTTCCTCTTACAAACGTGTTAGGTATTGTCAAGAGACACTGGTTCCTGGAGAAGGACATCACTCTTGGCAAAGTAGAGGGGCAGCAAGAAAGGGGCGCCCCTGGACGAGATGTGTTGGCACTATGGCTGACGCACAGGAGCCACTGCAAAGCTAGGACAGGCTAGGGTGCCGCTTCCTTCTGGTGTCTATAGGTTGCTTGGGTTCAAACCAACTTGATGGCACCGCACAATGACAATAACAGAGGTTAATCACTTTCTTTGGCTGGTGGTGCCCTTCCATTTTGAAGGCCATCAGTGGCATTGTTCCCAGCCCTGCGTCCATTATCGCATTTCCTGCTCACTCATCTACCTACCTCTTACCATGGGCTGTGTAATTATATTGGTCTAACCTGAAAATGCAGGCTGATGTGCCCATCTAGGCTTCAGGTCATGGCAAATTTGAAAGGAGTATTATTATACCTGCTACAAAGTGTCATGTTGAGAAGACCAAGATCATGACATATATAGGGCATAATATATTTATACTTACATTCATTTACATTTGTATACATAGTTCTTCTAAAAGTATAATCAACTCCATAGCTCCAAAGAGAAAATGATGTTTGACTAACTGCATGGTACACCATTTCCTCTTATTCAAAAGGATGCTCCCCTGTAGTGGACTAAAATCTCTTAATATGGCTCTTCTACACATGTCTCTGTAACTCCCTCCAAATGATTGGATGACACTATGCAAATAAGGTGTGTGTAACACTAATAGAAGAAATAGGTTAGTTAAAATTGACATGAGCTTGGTAGTAAGAATGAGCTGTCTAAGCAAATAAACAGTGGAATAAATCCCAGGACCCTGGAAGACCAGCCATCAGAGCAGTAAGTTCAAGATGTCTGAAACGATGCAGGCACCGACCAGAAGCACCAGAGGTCAAGGCAAGAAACCCACAAGACAAAGCAGAGGAGAAGTGCTGCGTGTCTGAGACTAGGAGACAGAGTAGCAGGCTGGTTTCCTCGTCCACAGAAGCAGAGGCTGCAGGACTCAGAGACTCAGAACTAGAGAGAAGCTTGACTCCTGACTGAACAAAAGTGTAGCTGTGGACCAATGGTTGTACCCTCACTCTTTACTATGCTTTGTGGTACCCAATTAGCTCCTCTAATAAACCCTCTTAATCGTGAGTTCTGTGGGCCATTGCAACAAATTATCAAGCCCAGCCCAAAGGTAGAGAGGTGGAGTGCCCAGGGAGGAAAGGTTGGTGTCAGAATAGGTCAAAACAGAAGGTGGAGGCATGTCTGACCTAATACCTTCAGGCAATAGAAAAGTCAGAGGCACTCAGATATGGCCCTCCATTTTTATGGTTACAGCATCCACTTTTTTATGGTTACAGCGTCCACTTTTCTTTTCTTTTTTAAACACACTTGAGGCATTTCACTTGGGTTTCTGGAAGCTTCAAGATGTTACAACTGCAGAGAGCTGAGGAGTCAGCTGGAGCCAGTGGCTTGGAGGAGGCTCAGGAGGGAGGAGGGATGTGACCTCTCCTCTCCCTACCTCTTTTCATTACCCAGACTCTTCTCCATTCTTTGCCCCTAGCAGCTCAGGCACAGACACTACACTAATCTCAAGGTCGGTGATTTAAACCCACGCCAGGAGCTCTGTGGGATAAAACAAGGGCCCCCTCCCCGCTTAAAGAATTGTCTCTGATCTCTGAAGTCCTCTGCCCTATGCTATCCTGTAAATTGTTAAATTATGATCCACTAAATGGCTGTGGGTTTGGCTTTTAAATTTGTTATCCCTATTTTCATTATAGTTTTTGACGTATTTACGATCTGTTTTTGTGAAATACAGAAGCAATTTTTTCTAGGCCCAAATTCTAAAGCAGCTTGTTCTCCTTTAAGAAGTAAAAGGGTGGGGGGAGCTGACTAATGAGGAACCTAATGAATATTTGCTCATAATCTTCTGTGAGCCTGCTTCTTATCCTTCAGTTTCATGGAATTTTGGACTTGATGCCTATCCTTTATGATTATTAAATTTTAGTGTTTAGCAGTAACAATGTTGTGACATAGTTCACAGTTCTTGCACAGAGGAAATAGGTAGATAAGTGGTTTGAAAATTGACAAGTACATGAGTGATAAATATTGTAGCCATATAGATGTGGCAATTGTAGAAAAAGTTTATCGTAGATGTAGATATGTAATACAAAGGGAAAAATATTTTAGCAACTGGCATACAGTTATTTTAGGGTCACAGACTGTTAGAAGGTCAAACAAATCTGTCTTGGAAAAAGTACAGCCAGGATGTTTCTTAGAGGAAAACAGATCGACTTCATTTCATGCACTTTGCCCAGGTTATCAGTGGGCCAAGTCCCTGGAAAAAGACAATGTACCTGGTCAAGTAGAGGGTCTATAGAAAAGAGGAAGGCCCTCAAGAGCAAGGATGGACACAGTGGCTACAACACGAGTATACAGCACAGGAACAACAATGGGAAGGGTCCAGGGCCCTGCTATGTTTCATTCTGTTGGACAGAGTCATTCTGAGCAGGACCCCACTCACTGATACCTACTGATACCAACGAAAACAACCACAATGCATTGACAAATGAGTGGAGTTCCAGTATCCCTGTTCATTTCAATCTTACTAGTTAACGTGTATAAACATATTACATAATGTTCATGCTACTTAGTGTTTTCTATACTTTTCATCAATGTAGTCATAAATTGGCTAAAAATAAGAGTCCGGAAAATATCAATGAAATCACTTAAGGAGAACCTATTGGCTAGATGGCATATACTTTAAAGACTACTGTTAGGTGCTCTCCTGTTGACTCTGGCTCATAGCACCCCTGTGGGCCACGGTAGGAAACACTGCCTGGTCATCTGCCATAATGAGCCCAGGCCTGGAGCCACTGTGTTCATCCGTCCCACTGGTGCACTTCCTCATTTTCCCGGACTCATGAGGGCCTTCTCCAGCAACTGAACACTCCTGCTAATATGTCTAGGTACATGACATGACATCATATCATCCTATTTAAAAGGAGCAGTCTTGACTGTACTTCTCCCAAGACAGGCTGATGTATTCTTTTGGCAGTCTCTGGTACATTGGATATTATTTGTGAACAATGCCTTTCAAAGGAATCCATTCTCCTGTCAACCACAGTCATTCTCCAGCTTTCCCCTGCATATGAAACTGTTGAAAATCTTATGGCTTCATTTAGGGAAATGTTAGCTGTTAAGATGACATCTTTTTTTTTTTTAAGGATCTTTTGCAGAAGATTTTCTCCATGGACTACGTCCTTTGATTTCCCCATTGCTTCTTTCATGGGCATTGATTATGGATTCAAGTAAAATGAAATCATTGACAACTTCAAGCTTTCCTACATATAGCATGATGCTGTCTATTGACCCAGCAATGTTGCTTTCCATATGCCGAGTTATAACCAATATTTAACACTGTAATCTTGGATCTTCATCAGTGAAGCGCTTCAAGTCCTCTTCACCTACAGTATACATGGTTTGTTATATATGCATGATTCAAGTTGCTAATTTGTCGCCCTGCAACCAGTGTGTTGTTCTTCTTCAGTCACATCAGCGTGTAGCTTAAATACGTGTGGGGAAAGAAAACAACTCTGACTCGTGCCTTTCCCGATTGGAAACCACCCAGTAACCCCACATTCTGTTTGACTCACTGCTGTGGACAGGTTCTACATGAGCACAATAAAGTTTTATGAAATTACCATTTTTCACAATAGTATCCATATTTTGCTTTGATCCACATAGCTAGATGCCTTTGCATAGTAAATAAGGAGAGTATTGTATATGCTATTATATATAATCCACCCAATGCTTTCCTATCAATTTTGACTCATGGCAACCATAGGTACTCCATATAGAACTGTGCTCAATAGGATATTTGGTGGGGGGGGGGGAGAGGGCACTGTAATTTAACAGAAGCATATTTTTAGACCTTTCTTCCATGGTGCCACTGGGTGGACTTGAAGGTCAAATTTTGATTATTACTCAAGTGTTTAACCATTTGCCCCACACAAGGGCCTTATTAAGTATAACACACACTTTTATAAACTTATAAACACACACCCACATTTTGTCTTCATAGAGCAGTTGTTAAATACTTGGCACCACCTATCTGTTGGCTTTAAGCAAAGAAAGAACTTTTCAAGTAAAATTAGTTACAAAGGGGGAAAAGACCACTTTTAGGCAGATCATTAAACTCTGAATATGGTTCATAAAAACGAACTTACAGGTGGGAAAAGAGATGGGATGGAAACTGAGTGGAACCTATATGTGGATCTCCACACACCCTTCTGCTCCCAAAGATGCCAACGTTGGACACACTTAGAAAATCGCTTTCTATAAAGTCTTCCTACCACCTAGCAAAGAAGGGTTCTTGAGAGAAGCAATCCCAGTAGATGTCACTTCTCTTTGGGGATTCTGTCACTTTCATGCACATTGGCCTTTTGAGTGATCTCTTCTTTGGTTGACATACCATGTGCGTACTGCATGTTCCATGAGGACAAAGACAGCAAAAATCTCACTCACCATGTTAACCCAAACATTCTTCATAGTCAGAATATACTACCCACTCAATAAATATTTATTTAAATAATTAAACATAAAATAAAATGGAAGCATTGCCCAACGCCCTTTCTTTTCTTCTTATTTCAACTGATCATGACTGGAAGTTTATAAAGATGTCATAAAAACAAATATATATATATATATATATATATATATATATATATATACACACACACACACACACACCATTCACACATGTAAATACAAAGAAAAATAAACAAATGAAAAACAATGAGCCCTAACAGAATGAAAACCTCCATGGTTACAGTAGGTAATAAAAACACCTGTGAAGCACATGGCCTTTGTTCTTTTCCATACCCGGGCTGAACCTTAGCTATGTGGCTGCCCTTAGCAGAAGCCATATTGCTGTTTTGGGAGTGGGGAGGGGGGCGTTTTGCCCCTGTGAGCTAATCTAAACTAAGCCTTTTACAGTCAAAGACAAATCAAAATCAAAACTCTTTTCTGTTCCAACTCAGTCACACTCTCTCAGGACCTCCCAGGAGTTCATAGCCCATTTGTAAAGTAGCAATGACAGCACACTAATCTTTCTTCAAGTTACCCATTCTGCTTACCTTCTTATATAGGTCTATAGGTTATGCTACTGGAGAAAAGGAAGCTGAACAATGTCAGATGGTTACCCTGAGTGTCCAGGAGCATAATAACCTAGAGGAAGGCAAAAGATATCCCCAGGCATGCCAGCATGCCAACCAGGAAAACCAAATCCATTGGTAAATGAGGCATAATACATACACAACAACAACTCAAGATAGAGTTTGAAATTGAAATGCAGTCAATATTAAAAGACAGAAGGAAAGCCAGAGCAGCAAGATAATTATTACTGAAGTCATAGACATACCCGATATTCATCTTTTATTGGGTATTATTTGAGTAATATGGTTATACACTGTCTAATTTAAAGACCAATGGTAAAAACAGATTTCCCCCATCACCATCTCTCTAAGTGATCTTTAGATTCATAATTGTATGACAGAGTTTGAATTCATAAAAACAATACAGCCCACACATTTACCAGGGCAAAAGGAAGCGATTTCTTCACAGGGACACCTCTTCAAGTTGTACAAGTTTCAGATTCCCCTAGGTATTCTAGTCTTCATTTCACTAAGGGTTAAGATTCCTGACTTAATAAACCTACAACTCACTACCCGGGGCAAAAAGAATTTGACTCTGGTGATAAATGGGTAAAGAATAAAATATCTTTGAAAAGAGAATTTGGAACATGGTGATGTATGAAGCCAGTAGTGACTCATGGCATGTAAGAACCAAGTCTTTATGCAGTCAATTACCAGAGTTTCATTCTAGAATAAAAAAGTAGTAAACTGAAGTCTAACAGTACCTTGAAGTTGATCCTTAGCAAAGTCCATAAGAAGAAATTTAAAAATGAAAAAAAAATTGGAGAAAAGTTCAAGGATAATGATGAGTCCATGAAGACACTAGCCAGGGGCAAATAATCTACCTCTTTAAATGTTTCAAACTAAAAGGAGCATTCTGATGTTGAACTCCTCAAAATTAATGAGTCTTTAAACAGAAGGTACAAATTTTACCAAAGGTGTCATAGTGGAGACTTCTATATTGGAAGGAGCAAAAATGGTTTTATTTATGGAATATTTTAGCTGCAAGACAGAGGTATTTTTCAGTCAAACTCAAGTTTGACATTAGGATAATTAAGTTAACAGGATAAAGAAAAACAGGCCTGCTATCCAAGAAAAAAATCACACTGTGATCAAATCCTCAAAGACCTCAACCAGAATCTCTAGAGATCTTAAAAGCATATGTCTAGATAAGCTATCCTTAGGGTGCTCAAGCACTCTGCTATGCTACCAGTTTCTTTTTCTGCACTCGTCTATCCTTCTGTGTTCAATAATGCTTCTTTCTGAAACCCATTCTCTGCTTATTCACAATTGCTGAATCTTCATGTCCTCATAACTTTGTTCAATCAACTCTACCACACTGCTTCTCTGGACTCCCATTGCTTACGGCATGATATATTCCACAGTAGAGAAAAGTATAATACGGAAAGTAAATGATTATCCTCTAGGATCCATTAGTTAAACGTTTAGCCATGCTGCTTCATAGACAACCTTTAGTTTAAAGTTTACCTGCATTTGGATGAGGTGCCCCCATCTGCCCCCAATGATGCCCATGGTGGTAGGGAGTCATGTGGCTAAGAATATTGTAGCATTGAGGGGACTCAACATGTTCTGGAGGAAATAAAATGGCCCTTAGGAAAGAATAGTGGGTCTCTTGATGATCGAATAACTGTTTAGTATGTTGGGCAGAAAGAATAGGTAATAAATAAGTCTCTAAGATCTGTTCCAAATCTATATCTCATCCTGACATCTAGGATTTAGGATGCCAACAAGGTAAATACAAACACCACTCCACCAGTCTCAAAAGAGAAGCTTATTAGTGATATCACATAAGAAATCTGGTGGTCTCATACGAGACACCACTATTATCTTACCCACCATCTGGGTGATTGCTACAGCAACTAAACACACAGGAAGCGAGGCTTGACTCATGAGTGACAGACAACATTCCCTTTTCCCAGAGACCAAAATAAAAGGCAATCGTCAAGCCCAGCAATCTGATATTTGTGTCTAAGTAAGCTCTCAGACAGTGTGAAGAGAGGTACAATGGCCTGGGCCTGGCACATGCTCTCACACTGAGCCTGAAAGCCACAGATATTTTTCCTAGAAAGTAACTCAGTGGGGAGCCTCCATGAGAGAATGAGATATAAATTATTCATATTCTGTGCTTTATCTACTGCCCCCAGCCAGTCCTGTTCTGCAAAGGGAAGCAGGGCACAGAGGACAATACCAGGACAAGGCTACCTGCACTAAGAGCTGTTGGAGATCGCTGCTTTCTAGTATGTATCCTTGCCATCGAGGACCATGGGCAGCCTGGACAGTAGTAGGAGGGGAGGATCATCTGGGAGAAGAGATACCTGGCTTGTGGCTTGAACACTTAAGAAGGCATAGATCGCATGATTTGAGAAAAGGTAATCTGACTGTTCTGAACAGGTGGCTTCAAGCACAGCATGTGGGCAAGCTGGGATCCCTCTGACCAGCCCATTTCCCTGGCTCAAGGGACGCTTTCTTGCTGTTGCATTCAGTTGCTATATAATTAGTTCTGCTTTGGTGGGTGTCTCGATGTACAACGGAGTGAAATAGTTCGCAGTCCTGTGCTTCCTTCCCCATTGTTGGTGTACTTGAGCCCATTGTTGTCACACTATGTTATTTTGAGTGCCTTCAACCTAAAGGACTTATCGTCCAGCACTGGTCATGAAAACAGCAAGTAAGAAACTGAAACCCTGGGGATTTAAAAAAGGGGCACTCTTAATAGAGTATAACACTTCAAGATGCGAAGCGGTCTCAAAGAACACTTGCAGCCTACAGAGAAACCTGGACCCACCATGGCATCATGCAGTGGGGTGCTAGGATGAATCACACCAGGAAGGCAACTTTTTAACTGCAGCACCAAGTGGCTGGAACAGAAGCAAAAAGGGCAGAAACGGAAGCCTGTTGCTGACTGAATAGTACTCCCACTTTTTGCTCTCTTCCAGCTTCATAATATACCCTATTATTAAAGTCAGATCCTCAAACAGTTTATAGATGCTAGTTTGAAAGGAATCAGTGGTTACCCCTGCCAAAATAGCCACATGGAAGAGAAGAGCCAGTCAAGGTGCAGTATGGAACATACAACCTTCCTATAGTTCTTTAAAGCCATCCGCTCCCCTCACTGCCATGACCCCAATCCTATATTACAAACCTGGCAGGATCAGAACATGTATAGTGGTACCAATAAAAGCTTGAATCTCAGGGAATCCAGAACACATCAACCCCTGAGAACCAATAAGGGGAGTAGCTGGAATATATTCATAAGATTATAGGATCAAAGTGTAGGTATTACTTAACTGCAATTGTTAGGCATAGTTTTTGTTTTGTTCAATTATAGAATATTATGCTCAAATGAGGCTTTGGCACATATTGAATTGTATAGAATTGAATTTTAGTATTCTCCTCTTCGGTACAGATATGATTTTATTATTGTTTTGTTAAAATTATGTATGGCTAAAGAGCTGTGTGAAAGTGTCAAGTTGACAAGGGGTGGTCTGTGGTAGTCACATTATCCATTGTCAATTTGAATATTATGAGTGAATGGGTAAAAAAAAAAAAAGAGTGAATGGGTAGAGTTTAGGTCCCAACTTGGTGACCTCATTTGGAGGCACTAGGAGACAAAAAGCTCTCTGGGGGCAGGAAAAAGCTCACTTCCAGACAGACATTCTTGTTGACAAGTAACATGGAGATAGGCTGATAGCAGTCAGGGTGTCAGAGCTGAAGGAACCATGTGGAGACACTTGCCAGCACTGACATGCCTCTACTGCCCCTGGATCCACAAGATTTTGCATCCACTGACCTGTGATCTGCCTTCATTTGGCATCATGGCATGTGTTGCATGAGTGTACAGAGGAAGTTATACAGTGGTATCAAACATATGGGCTACTATCAGAATTATGGACTTCATCTGAACTGAGCTGGGATGTTTTCTCAATATTCAACTGCTCTTGTATATAAAGCTCTTTCTTATACACACATCTGAATATCTATGAATCTATTTCTCTAGTCGACCCTGAAGAATACACCTATTATATATCTTTATGATTTTGTTCCATCGTCAGTACCAAATATAGTCTGGGTTATCTATAGAACTATTGCTAGTGATATATTTGAAAGATGGAGCCCTGGGAGTGTAGTGATTATTTATTGAGATGCAATTGACATGAGCAGCAGTTCAAAATCACCAGCTGTTCTGAGGGAGAAAGACTGGGCTTTTTATGCCTGTCAAAAGTTAAAGTCTTAGAGACCCACAGGGATGACTAGGAGTCAGCACTGATGGACGGCAGTGATGATGAGAGCTAGAGAGAGCCATTTATATCAAGAATGGCCCCAACACTTGTAGAACTGGTCTGTCCAGTCCAAATTCCATGAATCAGATGATAAGCTTGTGGCTTTATTGATGTCATTTTAGATGCCAATGAACCCAAGTTCTTGACAACACTACAGACTGGTATCAGGCTAGAGAGGAAAGTGAATCCAAGGTCAGCAGACAAGCTGCAGGTGAGATGGAAGAATGCTGATGGCTTCTGGGGTCAGCAGGCAACTAGGTAAGCAGTTGAAGTGTGTTAGTCTGGGTAGTTAGTTTACCACATTAGGCACAGTGGCACCTTGGCTAGTCCAAGATCCTCTGTGGTTTGAGAGTAACACTTCTACCATAAAGGAACCTAAGATAATGGAGAAAGCCGTTATAAAATGATAGTGACGTCAACCTTTTCTCAGGTCACAGCCTGATAATGTCATCTAGGGGATGCGCTGTACTTCATACTGTGGAGAACTCCTGGCCCTTTTCCTTCTTCCGACTGGCCCGGATCTTGCATTTGGCTTCTTGAATCTTTAGCTAATGGCCTGCCATATTTTCTGCTGGCCTTGGATTTCTTTGACTCTGCCTCACTTGGCCTGTGGACTTCCTGCTTTCTGGTACAGATTCCTGTTTCCTGGTTCATTGGCCCCAACATTTGCCTGAATCAGGAAGCCCCAACACTTGCATGAATTAGGAACTGACTAAAGCTAGAATGGGTCTGCCCACTCTGCAGCTGCGGGGGCCACTTTCTTGACATATATTTCTTCTTATATCACTGGTTTTGCTTGTCTGGAGAACCCAGTCTAAAAAATCTGGTACCAAGAGTGGTTCTATAATAATAAAATTGTAAAGGTGAATTTTCTAAGGTTATTTTCAAGTCTCATTATGTCTCAATGCACTGAGGACTTAGCCGCCATTAATATGATGAAGTCTCCCACTATTAATATAGAGTATTAATCCATGATGTGGGTTGGGAATGTTAATATCTAAAACAATACCACCAATAAAATATTGGTGGGAATTGAGGCGCTGGTGATCCTATGTCTGATATTTTTCCTAAATGAGAAGTAGAGGGAAACTGGTTGGTTGAAATAATCATATGGGCAAATAATCAGGTAAATGAGGATAACAAGCACTTAGATTCAATTGAGCCACTTCAGACTATAATACCAACCCAACTGTGTTAAAAAAAAAAAAGTGTGGACAGGGCTGTAGCTATCCTCTGCTGGCTTCCCTATTGCCACAACACAGAGGTCAAACGTGCCTCCACCTTCTATCTTTATCTATCCCAGCAGTTCTGAACCTGTGGGTCATAACCACACAGTTCAAACAATTCTTTCATAGGGTTAGACCAATTCATAACATAGCAAAATTATTGTAATGAAGTAGCAATGAAAATAATTTTATGGTTTAGGGAGTCAACACAACATGAGAAATTAAATTAAGGGATCGAGGCATCAGGAAGTTTGAGAACCACTGATATATTCTAATTCCAACTACACCTCCCAGGCCATTCTATTTCTATAAGAATAAGTCATTGCAAAGGCCTCACATAGACAAAATTCACTATTAGGTGGGTTTATTAGGGGAAATAGTAACCCTAATGTTGTAGTAAAGCTTTAAGCTGATAAGCTCAAGGTAAGCAGTTCAAATCCCCCAACCACTCTGTGGAATTAAAATTGGGTTTCCTATTCCCACAAAGAGTTACGGTCTCTGAAACTCAGGGGATAGTTCTGTCCTGTCCTATGGTGTTGAATTGGCAGTGAGTTTGAGTTTTGGTACTAGAGAAAGTAAAAGGTCAAGGATCCCACCGACCTTGGATCCATGTGATCCTACGCCCACCAGCCTGCAATATTCCTGTTTCCCATATGAAGTTCAGGATAAAACTAAAGAAAATTGAAAGAAATTTACACAAGCCAAAATATGACCTTGAGAGTTCTATATCACCTGAATTTCTAGAACATTCCCAGAACACATTTGACACACTAAATACTAATGACAAAAAACTGATGAACTGTAGGAAGATGTCAAGACAATCATTCATGAAGAAAACAAAAGGTCATTAAGAAGACAGGAAAGAAAGAAGAGACCCAGGTGGATATCAAAAGAGACTCTGAAACTTGCTCTTAGTCATAGAGGAGCTAAAGCAAATGCAAGAAAGGATGAAGTCATGTTGCTGAATAGAAATTTACAAAGGACAGTTAGCAAAGATGAAGTAAAATATCATAACAAAATGTGCAAGGATCTAGAATTAGAAAACCGAAGGGAAGGAACATATTCAGCATATCTGTAACTGAATAAACTTGAGAGAAAAAAATCAGGCTTCAGGTTGCAATCTTGAAAGATGCTATGGGCAAAATATTGAATGATGTAGGAAACACCAAGAGAACAAAGAATACAGAGTCACTGTACCAAAAATAACTAGTCAACATTCCACCATTGCAGGAAGTGGAAAGAGCAAGAACCAGTGGTGCTGAGAGAAGAAGTTCAAACTGCACTGAATGAATTATCCAAAAACAAAGCCCCAGGCATTGATAGATTACTCATTGAAAGGTTTCAGCAAGCTGAAGAAGCACTGGAAGTACTCACACTACTATGCCAGGAAATTTGGGAGGGAGTTACTTGGCCAACTGAATGGAAGAGATAGATAGATGTGCTCATTACAAAGAAAGGTGACCCAACAGAATGCTCAAACTACAGAATCATATCACTCAAACTATTGAACAATATCATTGACATCACAAGCAATTAAAATTTTGCTTAAGATCATCCAATAATAATCGGAGAAGTACATTGACAAGAAATTCAGGCCATATTCAGAAGAGGGTGTGGAACATGGGGTATCACCAAGTCAGATGAATGGGAATTCCAGAATACTTGATTGTGCTCACGAAAAACTTGTACATGTTTCAAGAAGCAGTTGTAAAAACAAAATAAGAGAATACTGCATGATTCAAAATCAGGAAACCACATCAAGGTTCTCTCCATTCACCATACTTGTTCAATCTCTTTGCTACCCAAATAATCAGAGAAGCTTATTTATATGACGAGTGAAATGTTTAATATTAAAAGAACATTTATTCACCACCTTACCTATGCAAATAACATAACTTTACTTGCTGAAAGTGAGGAGGATTTGAAGCACTTACGATGAAGATCAAATATTTCAAGTTTCATGAGGGATTACAACTCAATATCAGTATCAATGTCAACAACTCAATACCAATACCAAAATCCTCACAACTGGACTCTAAGGTAACATCATGACAAATGGAGAAAAGGTTTTTGTTTTGCTTGGATCCACAATCAATGCTCATGAAAGCAGTCATCAGGAGAACAAATGACGGATTACACTGAGCAAATCTGCTGCGCCAGACCTCTCTGAAGTGTTGAAATGCAGGGATATTTCTCTGAGGACTAGAACTGTATGTAAGCCAAGACATGGTACCTTCAATTGCCTCATATGTATGTGAAAGTTGGACTATGAATAAGGAAGACCCACGAAGAATAGACACATTTGAATTACGATGCTGGCAAAGAATATTGAGCATTACCTGAACCGTCGAAAGAAAAAGCAAATAAAGAAAGGAAGAACAACAAACAAATCTATCTGGGAAGAAATACAACCAGGACACTCCATAGAAGCAAAGATGGCAAACTTTCATCTTCTACACAGTAAAACCCTGGAGCTCGGAACTCATGTGCTCTAGAAGGAGCACAGAGATATGATCAGTTGCGTTCCAAATCAATTTTTAAGAAATAACAGATTAATCTGTCCTCAACCACCAAGTTTTTACCCTAAGCTTTTCATACAAAACATTACGCAGAAATTTCAAAGTAAATAAGTTCAGAGTTAAATAATATGATTTTAAAAAGAAACACAATATTTAAAAGGTTTTTAACAACGACTTACCTTGAGACTGATGAGGAGGTGGACCTGTAGACATGGATGTGGAGAGGAGATATGAAGAGAGAGTCATTGTTTGGAAGAGTAATCCCCTTCCATAAAATCAACCCGTAGCTGCTTTTCAAGTGTTTTTCTCTCCCTTACCTTTTTTCACTTGGACGTGGCTGGCTTTCTCGGGGGCGGGGGGTTGGGGGGTGGGGGGAATCTGTCTAATGTGGTCTGCTGTTGGCGTTTCCTTAACTGTTTTCTGAAAGGGTTTGCTAAATAATCATCAACAATATCGATAACACGGTTAACCAGTTCCTTATCATGACGATTCTTTTCAAAAAACTCTTGGACTGTCTCCCAATGAAGCAGCAGTTCTTTGATTTCTGAAGAAGCCGGCTCCTCTCCATTGCCTCCTCTCCACACAGCTCCGCAGCCAACGTCTTCTATGGCCCCGCCGGAAGTTCCTGGCATTCCTCCGTTGTGAGCTCAGTGTTGGGGACTTCAACCTTCTTCTTTTTTTTTTTTTTTCAATTCAATTGTTGTTCATACCGTTTTCCTTTTCTGTTTCTCTGCAATGGCTTTCTTAGGACCCTTGTCCTTTATCTACAAACAATACCAAAAGCCACACAAACTAAGAAAGTTCTAGCAAAAAGCTTTAAAACACAGCCACCAAAGGTTTCAACAGCCCACGCTAACAACACCACTTAACGTCGAGTGAACGAAACACGAACTGCCTTAGTTAACAAAAATCACGTGCGTCGGGTCAGACTGGTGTTTTCTTGGAGCTCCGATGCAAAATGTTCTCGACCTTTCATGTCAAAAGTCATTTATGTCGAGTACTGAGGCGGTCGAGTACGGGGGGTTTTCTGCACTTTGCACAAGTTCTCGAGAGAGACCAGTCCCTGTAAAGGTCATCACGCTTGGGAGATTGGAGGGGCAGCAAAGGCCCTCACAAGAAAGATTGGCGCCCTTGGCACTGTGGCTGCCTCGAGCCGTTTCCGCTTAGGGACAACTGCGAGAATGGCGCGGGACCTGCAGAGTGTCCTGCTGTGCACACCCTCGCCATGCACTAGAACTGACTCGACGGCGCCGGACCAAAACCTCTGGGGAGGAGGCAAATTCCGTTGAACTGAAATGAAACAGATCCGTTACCAAAAAAAACTCCCACTAAAGTCATAGTCGCCTTTTGTAAATATGGTTAAATAAAGCCGACAGAGGGTCAAGAATTTCCTTCGTTCTCAAAATCACCAGCGTATCATGTGGACTGTGTGACTTTCATGTGTTACAAATAAGACCTTTATGCTGAGAACACGGACAGTTCAATGATCTCCATATAGTATCGAGGTGTTTAAAACTATATGTACTCGACAAACTGTTCACTTCATTTGATGTGCTCGTGTATCATGCACCTTTTCTTGCCTGGTCAAATCCCACACGCAAGGAATTTCAATTTCAAACCAAACCTGACTGGTCATCACAAATATGTAGCACCTCTGTGAACTTTTACACCGTGTGCTCCTATCTTGGGGCAGAGCCTCTTGGGACACTGCACCGTAGAATGAGTACCGACTAGACTCGATAGCTTTTCAGTTTCATCTCTGAGTAATCTTCCATCAACTTGAACACTATAAGCCTCTTCGTGAATATTTCTCACCACCACCATCCTCCCAAAAAACCTGTATTTTGCTGCTTGGGCCTCCTTCAGCAAAGCTTAGGGTCTTTCTCTCGTGCATCTACTCACGTGTCCAGATGTCTGACTATCTACTTATTCCTACCATCATTTTTGAGGAGATTTGCTCATGTTTTTCAATTTTTTATTTTTTTGGCTTTTGCAGCATCCAGATCTCTTGCAATTTTTCATGGAAATTCTTCTAACTCTGTGAAATCATTTTATTGGGTGCTCGTACAATGCTTATCACAATCCACCCATCCATTCATGTGTTCAGCACATTTGTGCATTGGTTGCCATCATCATTCTCACAATATTTGCTTTCTACTTGAGCCCTTGGTATCAGGCCTCCCTTTTCCCCTGCCTCTTTTCCCCTCCCTTCCTCACAAACCCTTGATAATTTATAAATTATTATTATTTTCATGTTTTACACTGACCTTTCAGTGTAAAACCACTTTCAGCCACTTTTCTGTGGTCCATCCTCTTAGAAGGGGGTTCTACGGAGATCATTATCATCGATTTCCCCTTTCTCCCCTCCCCCTCCCTCTCCCTTACCTTTTTGGTATCTCTACTCTCACTATTGGTCCCGAGGAGTTTTATCTGTCTTGGATTCCCTGTGTTTCAAGGTCTTATCTATACCAGTATACATTGGTCTAGCCAGATTTGTAAGGTAGAATGGGATCATGATAGTGGATGGGTGGGGGTGGGGGAAGCACTAAAGAACTAAAGGAAAGTTATATGTTTAATTGGTGAGATGCTGCACCTGACTGGTTCATCTCCTCCCTGCATCCTTCTTTAAGAGGATGTCCAGTTGCCTACTTAGGGTTTTTGGGTCTCCAAACTGCACGCCCTCTCATTCACCATGATATGATATTTTCTAACATTATTTTTAAGGAAACAACATATTAAATTTAATTTCATAAACTTTCTTAAAAAGTAACAAATTCAATATAGTTAAACAAAATAGGTGAGTTGTATTTGCTCTACTATTTATGGACATTACAAAAAATGTCTGAAAACTATGAAATGTTAATCAAATTTAGCTTTTCATTGTTTCTTGCAAGGATAATTCTAAGACTGGAAGCCCTGAAATAACAGTGCATTTGTTACCAGAGGGCACCAGGTGAAAAAAGTAGAGTATTTGTTTCCATAGAAAATCTCACAAAATATAATAACTTATTCAATGGTGGTTAAATGCAACATACACATAAACATATAAAGCTTTATAAAGTTTTATTGTTCATTCTTTTTTCAAACACAAAGAAATCTTTTATTTAACTATAAGGGCATTTTTCATAATTTTAATTTTCTCTCTTCTTTAATATCTTTGCAATCTTGCTTTTTCAATCCCAAGAATTATATCTAATTTCTCTCTTCCCCAATGAATTTACTAAGGACTTTTAAAGTGCAATAACAATGGCTATTTAAATTGGCATGATATAGATAGGTGTAAACAGCTTGACTTTAGATAAAGAAGTAGAAACCATGTAGGAATTAAGCCTCCGGCAATCTCCCTCTCTCCAAAAAAGAGGCATGGGAGGATAGGGGTTACTAACAGAGTGCATTGGAGAAATGAGCATAAAAGATCAAGGCTGAGCCCCGGTGGCGTAGTGGTTGAGTGCAGGACTGCGGCCCATGGGCTTGGCGGTTTAAATGTAGCAGCAGCTCTCCAGGAGCAAGGCTGGGTAGCTCCCACAACCACCAGAGGGCAGTGATGCCCCCCCCCCCCAAAGAAAATCGAAGAGATAAACCTGCCTTGAATGGTTAAAATCTTGTCAGTTTATCCCCACCCCCTCTATGTACATGGGACCAGATCTGATTTTCAACATTTCCTGCATTTTGATTTTTGATTATTCATATTAGGGTTTATCTCAGTTAGGTTATGTCACTGGGGCCACTCTCTTGAATTTATGTTTTATATTTTTCTGTTTTTTGATATCTGAAACCCAGGATTGATATAAACTTATATAAACAGCAAGTAAAATAGGGATTTCTGTGGCAGGATTCATCGGTGGTTGGGTAGGGAGTGGGGGCAGTAAAGTGAGATGACATCAGGAGGTGAGAAAGGAAAGAAGTTTGAAAATTGATTCTGGTAGCAATTGTATGATCCTATTTGATATGATTGAACTATGGGATGATATATGTATTAACTCCCAATTAAATTAGTTAATTAATTTTTAAATGAAATACTGAAAAAACAGTATGAAGAAATAAGGGTGAGAACAATGGGGAATGGTATAGGGCTTATAATACTTGCATCAGTCGTCATTCTAATCCCCATGCACTGGAGATGTTGGAGGTATATTTTCAAAAATATAAACCTCTGATTTCCCAGTAAGGATAAGGCTGTGGTTCTCAGATCTCTGACAACAGGAAGTATGACTGGACTAATGGTCCTAGATGCTATGATCTGAATTCCATCACAATGCTGACATTAAAGGCCTGCTTTTTATGAGTACCCCTAACCAATGTCTGGGGAACAAGCAAGGTAAGGCGACTAAGACTTACCCATTCATATGACATATTGCACTGGCAAGAAATTTTTGCTTGAAGACTCTGGAATGACCTTGCCTAATGTTCATTTTAGAACTATGCTGAAATCTCAAATGTCTTCCCAAACTCTTTCCAAATCCTGATGTTGCCTCTGCTCTTCCATGGCTCCGCTCTCACTCGCTCACAGGTGTCTCTCAGTCAATTTCTACTCATTTAATTCAGAACATGTGTGTGCTTCTCATAGGAAAAATTACAGTGTAGGATTAGTAAGAATTGAAATTATTCCAGAATATCCCATATCTGTCTGCTCAATAATAAGAGAGTTGCAACAGAGAACCAACAACTGGAAAAGAATGGTACTGGCAGTGGGAATTCACACAGTCCCACAAACAGTCCATCAATTAGTAGACCGGTGTGAATTAAGTTTTTGCTAATGGAGCCCTCAAACTCCCCATATGCATGTGGCTTTCTCTTTTAGAAAACACTGAGGCCTTTTAGTAAAAAGAAAAAGGAGAGAGAATGAAGGAAGGAATGCGAGAAGAAAGAAAGGTTAATTTTAACACAAAAAAAGTCATAAAGCTCTCCAGGTGTTGCAAGGATTTGATTTCTACTGTCAACATTGAGTAATGGGTTCAGAATCCAGTGATCCAATGCCTAGGCTCTGACCCATGCACTTTTAATAGCTGCAAGGTTCTCAGACGTACTTCTTAGTTCCTCAGGCCAAATTCCTGTGCTGCCACCATTAGGGCCTGTTTGAGATTATATCAGCACAGAATTTAATTCTTTAAGCAGGAATGTGGACACCAGATAAATAAAACCTTGGCACACAAACCAACGTTTAATCTTCCTTTTAGTGTTCCTACCCACAGCCCCTAACTAAGTGGATATTTTATTTAGTTTTTAATTAACTGGATAATTTTACTTTATTTTTTAGTAAGGTATAGATAATCATATTTACTATGACTCCACTTATGTGATTGGACCAAAGGAGAGCAATTTACCTAAAATTAATCAAAATGAAGGCCAGCTGGAAGGCGCTGAGGTAGACTGATTCTGTGAGGTAGACTGATTCTGTGAGGAATAGAGAGACAAACCATACCAATTGGATCCTTTAAATTGTGGATCTTTGGATGTAAAATAGAGTTCACTATAGTAAAAAAAAAAATTTAAAGAGCAATGTATAAGAGAAAAGTTGAACCATAAAATGTTTGTGCATCAAAGTATAGTTCTCATTTCCAAGAACTGACCCTAACATTTTAATTATATAATATAGTGAAAGACCTCTTTTGTTTCTCAAATTGTTTTCCTGTGCAGTCTGGTTACAAGGCAATTCCCATACTGCTGCAAGACCTGAATACAGTCAATAACTCTATTCTTACATTATTCCTCATGGATTCTCAGTGTGAAAGCATTCCATGGATTGTGGTGGGGGTGGGAGGTGGACATCAGATTGCAATTACCTGGAGAGATAACTATTTTTAAAAATCCTGAACACTATCGAAAGGAAATATAAGTAGAGGCCCAAGTCACAGGTTTCTGAGTGACTTTAATAATAGGCCAGGTCTAAAAACTACTGACCCCAAACAATGGCAAATCAATTCAGATTCCAAAAATAGTAAAAGATTCAATACAAAAGTATTCGGGCTGAGCCCCAGTGACGTAGGTGGTTGAATGTGGAACTGCAGCCCGCAGGCTTGGCGGTTCAAATCCAGCGGTGGCTGGGTAGCGCCCACGACCACCAGATGCAGTGATGCCCACCAAAAAAAAAAAAAAAAAAGCATTCACACGATGGAGAACTGAAAAACTGCACATACTCTTGATATAAATAGAGGGTTCCAAACAGGAACATACTAGCCAAAGAGGGTTTTAAAAACTATTTAGTGACTTGGGTCATCTTTCATAGAAAAGGATTTCGAAAGGAAAAATGGCGCTCTCATACAAATCAAAAGTGAGAATCATCTTTTCCAGCAAGTATGAGGGCACTTCTGGAGGCTATAGTAAAGAATATTCACAGCTTTCCCAGGAAATTTAAGAATAACCTTCATCATTCTATGTCTCTGTGCAAACTTTAAGTGGATCTAAACATTTGAGGCGTGGTGTCCAAATCATCACTAAGAGCTCTGAGATCCAACACATGAAAAACTGAATTGTGGTTTTTCTCCCCACTTGCAACACGTGTGATTTTGAGAAATATGCCTATCCACTGTTGACTTCAGTTTTTTTTTTTTTATCTCTAAAACAGGAATAGTGCTGATAGCTTTCTCATAAGATTATTGTGAAGATTAAATGTGATAGTCCATTTAAAGTTTTTAAAACAATATACCTAAGCTGAGCCCTGGTGGCACAGTGGTTGTGTGCAGGACTGTAGCCCATTGGACTGACGGTTCAAATCCAGCAGCAGCTCCCCAGGAGCAAGGCTGGGCTTCCTACCCCCACCAGGGCCATCATGTGAAAAAGAAAAATACTAAATATATATATATATATATATATATATATATATATATATATATATACACACACACACACACATACATATGTATGTGTATATATATACCTAGCACATTGTAAATTTTTCATAAACAGTTGTTTTATTGTTTGGCTTCTGTTACTATTACTATGCCTTTATTATTATGCCTTAAAAAAACACACGTAATGAGATACAAGCACTTTGTGTTCATGTTAGTAATCTTGCTCTGTTGCTCTTGATAGCTGTCTCTGGAGTCTTTGTGATTCTATCTTTAAAATTCACCCAATGCAATTTGTTTGTATTTACACAAAACTACTGTCGCAAGTCTCATCTTCCCTCTCAAAACCTGTGATATTGCTAATGAATAGAGCCTATCCAAAAAGTTAGTAGTTCATATCTACCCATGGAAAAAAAAAACTGGTATGGCCTCCCGAAAAAAAATGAGTCATTGGAAATGCCATGGAGTGCAGTTCTACTCTGGATATGGAATCACCTGAGTAGGAATCAATTCCGCAGTAATAGAACAATCGTGGCTTTTCATCATGCTTTAGGTGGAATATTTGAAACAGCATACTTCTTTGAAAATCCACAATATTTGTCCTGCCTAAGTCTCTATAATACAAACCCAACCCAATGCAAACTACGACAATCAAGTCAAGCTAGACTTATTCCAACCCTGTTTATGGTTTCCTAGGATGTAAGTCATGAATCTTCTGATTCATCCTGCACACACACACACACACACACACACACACGTCCCCTTCTAAGATGTAAGTCTTTACAGTGGGGGATCATTTCATCTTTCTCCCACAGAGTGGATGCTGGATTTGAACCACTGAAGTTTTGGTTAGCAGTCCATTGCATAACAAATAGTAGTCCTTGAGTCACTGTAAGATATTGGGTAAATAGTGGCCTTATTAGCAGGTTGATGACTACTTTTTGGAGTGCTTTAGAAGCAATCAAGCCTCTAGATCAGCGTCTATCAGTAGTGAACACCCAGACATACCTGGTCTGTAGGTTCTAATAGCCAATGTAAACTGGAGAGCAAAGAATATACTTCTACTATCTGTGGAAGCCAATTCTGAATACTGTAATGTTAGGGACTGTTTCTTTTATTCATTGTCTCAATTTAAATTGCTTGCTCAGAAAGACCAAATTTTATCAAAGGTTCTATTGTGAGTCTGTGACGAGCAGGAAGCTCAGCTGGACCTTTAGTCTTTTTAAAGAGTTTAGTCTCTTTAGCCGGATTTGATCTGCCTCTCCTGAGCTCAACCTTGCGTCATTCAAGACAATAACTCAAAGAGCTTTTGCCTCAGAGTGTTTCACTGTACGGTTTTGTCCACCCACAGAGAATGAAGTCTGTTCTGATTAGCATGAATCAAGCAAGTTATTTTTCTCTGATCAAGGACGATTTTTGCACCTATATCAGAAGGTTTATAATCCATCAGCTGGAAACATTTTCCCTAAAAAACAACAATGCTGAAGTATATGGGAGGAAGGGTGATAAAGAAATATCTTGCACTTCCTCAGAGAAGCTTACCTTGTATCCAGACCTTGGTTCAGAATGTATTCTGTTCTGTTCCATTGATGACAAAAGCTTCAATAGAGAGAAAGCCTTGCGTGATAGCACAGCCGGGAGGCCGTAACCCCCACATGAACAGAGAGCTACAGTGGGAAGCATACAAATCACAGAGGTTCTTTTATCCACTTGTCTCCAAATCTTATTTCACAACCCAGAGAAATGATCCGTTAGTCTATTGATTTGGACCACAGAAAAAATGGGTTTTTCCTGGGCAGAAAAAAATGAAAAAATAAATAATGTAGCGGCTACATTTTAAGAAAAGGAGGTCTGGTGGTAGACCCATAGGGTCGGAAGTTTAAAATCACCAGCTTGGAGGAAGAAAGATCTGGAAATCTTCCCATAAAGATGGCAGCCGAGATAACCGTACAGGGCAGTCCCACTCTGTCACTCCTGCCCACAATGTTACTCAACAGCACACAACAATAAAAACAGGCCTTAAAGATGTTCCACTGTGAACCGTGTATCAGAGCTGAATTTCTAAAGCCCCTAGCCTTAGGGCTCTGTAGTAGAAGCCCTCACTCCCCATTGTGAGTAATGACATAACAGTGTAATCACAACATGGCTAATATTTAAGCAAGTCTTGAGCAAAACTTGAAAAGGGGAGTTTTGCCTTCAGGTTTTCACAGTGCACATATTTGGGTATGACCTTAATGATTTCCTGAATTGTTGTAATGCTAAAAGTTAGGGTCCTGGTCATTACCATTCAGGGTTACTAGTGGTTTGTAATGCATTGATAAAAGAGAAAATTATTTTGAGAAAAGAACTCACACACCGTTAGAAGCAGCCTAGTCCTGATTCAAGTCTGTGGGTCAGATGTTCAGCTGGAGGCTTCTCCTGACTCATGTAGCTCTGGGGGCCAATGAACAAAGATCGACAGGAAGACCACAGGCTGGTGACAGCAGAGGCAGCTAAACCCAAGATGAGTTGATTAGATGGTAAGCCACTGACAGTTCTTAGAGTCTGTAACAATCGTGAGATTCAAATAATTTAACATCAGTTCACTGCCCTAATGACCATTGTAAGCATTAAAACTGTTATAATAAATGTAGCTTATTATTTCATAGAGTATAAAAAAAGTATAATAAAAGAGGTACAAAATTATGCTATAATAAAGAGCTTTAAAATAGTAATGAAATAATATTATGTAATACCTAACCAAAAACAATGCAACTGTTGTTTAAGACATTTCTATATTGCTTCTTGATTGGCGTCCTCATTTGCAATATTCTTTGCTTTTATCTGAACATCATCAGCTGTGTGATTTATGCTTAGGCATTAGAAAGAGACAACTTCTCTTTTCTGAACATATTATATTCATCTTTTGGAAGGAAAAACCCCACCTTTCTACTTCTGCTGAACCTACAGCAATTGTTCAGACAATATGTTTAGCTCTTTGAACACTTCCAGGCATTGTATAATTCACACACAGTATCTCAAACTTTCTAGTATAATACAAAGCTAAAAGAATAAATTATTGGTTTGAGCCTCTCACATGGGGAAGGAAGTGGATACTGTTATACCTCAATCTACCAGGTAACATGAAAAATATTCTCAAATAGTACAGATGCCGATTCCAAAGGTTCCACAGCATCAGCCTGGCATGGACTAGGAATTTTAAAATTGAAAATTTCAGAAACAACTACAATTTTATGTTAGTGAAAAGCAGTTGTTATTTCATATTACTAAACTTTGTAGGTGTCAAAAAGTCTAACTCTGATGAAATCTAAGCTTTTAAATGAAACAGTAGCAAATGTATCTCCTTCCTTATACTTCTGTTTGTCAGTTAGATGCACGCTCAGACCAACTCTGACCTTGGGATAACCAAGTGGCCCCAACAGTGCTGTGTTTGAAGCTTATATTTTGGAAGCACCAGCAGAAAGAAAGCTCTTCTTTCTCAGCAATACAAATCTGTTTATATTATTTGTGATAACTGACTGACTTGGGCCACCTCTTAAAGTTAGAGATAAAAATAATTTTCTTCCTAAGTACATGGCTAAAAATAAATTACAAGGTATTGATGTGAAAGGTATCAGGTATCAAAGAATAAAATATCATATCATTGCAAATGAGAGGTAAGATGGAGTGCAGACCCACAGCCAATCTGTACATCTGACAACTGGACATCCCCTTACAAAAGGCTTATAGGGAGGAGATACTCCATACAGGATGCAATGTAGCGATGATGAAGCATACAACTTTCCTCTAGTTCTTTAATGTTTACACCACCATCACCACCCACTGTCATGATCCCAATTCTACCCTACCAATCTGGCTAGACCACAGGATATATACATTGGTAGAGATAAAAGCTGAAAACATAGGGAATCCAGGACCGAAGAACCCCTCAGAGAGGGGTGAGAATGGCAATACCATTAGGGTGGAGGGAAGGTGGAGTAGAAAGGGGGAATCAATCACAAGGATCTACATATAACCCTCTCCCTGAGGAAGAGACAACAGAAAAGTGGATGAAAATAGACCTGACAAAATAATAATAATTTATAAATTATCAAGGGTTCATGAGGGAGGGTTTATGAGGGAAGGAAGTAGAAAATGAAGAGCTAATACCAACGGCTCAAGTAGAAAGAAAATGTTTTGAAAACGACAGTGACAAAAGTACAAATCTTCTTGACACAATGGATGGGTGTATGGATTGTGATAAAACCTGTATGAGCCCTTGATAGTTTATAAATTATTATTATTTTTCCATGTCACGTACTGTCCAATGTTTCCCTTTATCCCATGCTCTATTGTCCAACCCCCTGGGAGGGGGTTATAGGTAGATCATTGTGATCGAGTCCCCCTTTGTACTCCCACCTAACTCTTACCCTCCTGGTATGGCTACTCTCAGTATTGGTCTCAAAGAGTTTATCTGTCCTGGAGTCCCTGTGTTTCTAGTTCTTATCTGTAGAGTTAGGTTCATGATACTGGGATAGAGTTAGGTCCATGATAGTGGGGTGAGGAAGCATTAAAGAACCAGAGGAAAGTTGTATGTTTCAATGGTGCTATACTGCACCCTGACTGGCTTGTCTTCTCCACGCAATGCTTCTGTAAGTGGATGTCCAACTATGTGGAAAGAAGATGGGGAAGTGAGGAGCTGCTACCAAGGGGTCAGGTTGTAAGAGAATGTTTTGAAAATGATGATGGCAACAAATGTTCAAATATGCTTGACACAGTAAATATATGTATTGACTGTGATAAGAGTTGCACAATCACCTAATAAAATTATTTATTTTTAAAAAGGGCTGTGTGAGCTCCCAATAAAATCTTTTTTTAAAAAAGTGCCTCTTTAAACTTTTGGAAAGTAAGGATGTTATTCAATGGATTAAGGTGCACGTGGCTGAAGTTATGGTATTTGCAAACACTTCTTATTCATATGAAAGTGGCACATTCAATGAGGAAGAAAAACAAAAAAGAATCAATGCATCCCAATTTTGTGCTGGGGAAGGATATTGAAAATACTATGGGCAACTCAAAGAACACATAAATCTGTCTCAGAAGGAGTACATCCAGAAGGCCCATTAACAACAAGAATGGTGAGACTTGACCTCACATACTTCGGACATGTTATCAGGTGAGTCTAGCCTCTGAAAAAGGCTACTCCAGGTAGAGCCCAGTGGCAGTGTAAAAGAGGAAGACCCTTAACAAGATAGAGTGACCCAAGGGCTGCAACAATGGGTTTAAATATAAGAAC
This sequence comes from Nesogale talazaci, assembly GCA_004026705.1. Classification (NCBI taxonomy): domain Eukaryota; kingdom Metazoa; phylum Chordata; class Mammalia; order Afrosoricida; family Tenrecidae; genus Nesogale; species Nesogale talazaci. The sequence continues at coordinate 246,687 of PVJH01000357.1, forward strand.
AATGACAAACATGGAGCACGGCTGAGTGCTGTTTCATTCTGCTGTGCAGAGGGCTACTATCAGTAGCAACTCACTCAAAAACACTGAACAACAACAACAACAACAGGGTTTTGAGGAATGTCACTTTATGCTTGCAAAATGACAAAATAAAAATCATATCTCAACTTAATTTTCTAGATTGCCCCCACATCATTCTTGCTTCCACCATGTAATATATAACTCTCATTCTTTTATCGAATCAGGAAATGTTTATTGCTCAAAACATGTTAAGATACAAAGATAACGGGCTGAGCCCCGGTGGAGTAGTGGTTGTGTGTGGGACTGCAGCCCACAGGGTTGGTGATTCAAACCCAGCAGCAGCTCTCCAGGAGCGAGGCTGGGCCTGCTACTCCCACCAAGGGGCAGTGATGCCCACAAAAACAAAAAACCAAAAAAAAATTTTTTTAATAAAAAAGGTACAAAGATAAATAGGTAAAAGAGAGCTTTTGCATTGATTCAGGCATGTCAATGTCCTGCTAAGAATCGGGCCCACCATGAAGTGCCTTTTTCAGAATTTGAGATTTGAGGAATTATTTGAAAAGGTCCATAATCATTCTTCTTGCCCTACAAGAAATCTACACAAGCACACTTTAAAAAATGTAGTTCTTTGATCATTTATGCCTGCATATTTTTTAAGTAATACTGTTTTACATAGAAATAGAATTTCTTCACAGATTTATGAACAATCCCTTGGTCTCATAAGAAGGCATGCACTAGCCTAAGATAACATTATATCAAATTTATTTGATAAACCAGTTAATTAGATGGCCTGACATTCTTTACTGTCCCAAATGTGGTGTGGTGTTAGCCACCTTAGGGAGCAAGGCTGTTTTCCATGGATGAATAGCAATAACTTTAATCCTCTCTCTCATTCAGCTTATTTTTCATCCTATGAGTTACATTTAGCCTATCAGGGACTATTCGAATGAAAGCAATCTGCTTGAAACATGCAGTTGGATCTTATTTTATTGATTTGTAAATTAAGATGTTTGCCAAAGTTTCCAAAGTCCAGTAGAAGCAGGTGTAGGACCGAATGCAGGTGCAGGACTGAATGTAAGAGCCTTTATGCCATGATTAAGATGCATAAGGATCTTGATAGCATTGAGATGAAGGGTCTCAGATAGGCTTTAAGCTTCTGGCAGAGATTTTTATTTTTAATCATTTGATAAGTGATGCATGCACAATTTGAAAACTAGGAAATACAACAGCAAAATAGCGCCTAGATCCAGATTTATTCAGAATTGTGAAGTACAAGTATCATTGGCAGTGAAATGAACATTTATGCCACTTGCTGCTTCCTTTTTCGAGTCACACCTAAAATGCCAGCTTCTCAGAGAACGCTTCCTTGGCCATGATACTAAAATACCCCCGTCATTCTCTACTATATTACCTTCTTTTTTATAATATATATTGCACGCAGAAGATCCATTTAGTTGTTTAGTTCCTCTCATGAGAACATACAATACTCAAGGATAAACCCTTGCCTGATTTTTTTCGTCATTATATTCCTGGTACCTAAACCAGCATTTGATTCCATTTCTGTTGAATAAATGTGTAGAGATAGATGCAGAGACGGGAAAAGAGAAAGGACAAGACAACTATACTGAGCACTTGAAGACATTTATGAAGAAAGTGAGAGAGAAATCACTTTGCGAAGAATTTTGCCAATGAAACAAAAGCCTAGTGGGAAATGAGCAGCGGCGGAAAGGTTACATAGAAAGAACCTGCACTTGCAGTAGGTTAAACACCACAGAGGTGGGAGATAAGACACTCAGCTGAATTAGCACCATGTCAGTTGGGTAGATGTTGCCTTCAGGGTTCTTCTGCTGCTTAGTAATTTCTCTTTAGGCTGAGACTACAATCTGTTATGAAATTCCTTGCCTCCAGGTTTTATGTTGCTCTCACCCAGCCATCCCAGACGCAACATTATTCGAGGCCACCGTGAGCAGCAGAGAAAGAGGTGCTCATGGTGAGCACAAGTCCCGCCATGAGTTTTTATGTCTCTGCAGTGTCTCTTCCACAGTACGTAGACTCACCAGCTGGTGCTGATAATCATTTACAAAAGGCAACTAAGGAGCTCTACAGGAAGAATGGCCCCAAAGTCTGAGAAAGGTGAATTTCAGTCTGACAAAGCACAGCCGAGTCATATTTACAAACGATTGCAGTTGTTTAAGGGCCCAGTCGAAGGTCGCAAAGGAAGAAATTCATGTGCACTTTTTCCAAAAGGACTCATGGTTTTAAAAGCCGATCTCAGTCAGAAAGCACATCTGTTGGGGTAGTTGTCTGCACCTCTTCCTCCGGCAGACTAAGGGCTCGATGTGTGTGTTACCCAGACATAAGACTTAGTTTCTTCAGTATCCAAACCTCTGAACCAGTGGGATCACCCGCTTACCACACTCCCAACTACTTGCACTCTCTATACCAGTCCCCCTCAAAAGATAAACTAAACCTGTGGTGGAACAGAAGGGGAACAATTTGCAAATAGCTGAGGGTAAATGAGGCTCTGGAGTCGCTGCAAATATGCAGACAGTCGGGCGCCGGTGTGGATGTATGGAGAGAGCTACAGCACCTTAGCCAGATGGAAAGAGTGCGGTTGGGACGGGCACCCGTTCGGAACATGTAATTGCTTATTTACCGGAGGAAATCATCCACTATGACTGTTTGGGCCTGTGGTGGGAATCACACTAATACACCCCACACATTGGGAAGAATGAGCCTGAGCTACAGTGTGGTCAGGGCTTCTGGGCTGCTCTTTCTCTCTGATGATATGATGGTTCGGGCCAGCACTCAAGATAAGAGGACTGCTTTCTCCATTTGGGAAAACATTCTGTTTCCGTACACTTTTATTTACTGCATTAATTTATTCCATCCTTCCCTTCATTAGTTCTCTCTCTCCACCTCACACCTCATACCCCTGTGAGTGTATGTGTGTGTGTCTTTCTTTGAAAGAGAATTTGGCAAAAAAAAAAAAACCTCTTACGTAGCAGCCAGTATCATTTCTGAAAAATAGTCCTCCAAGCCCTCCTCCTCAAACTAATTGTCTGGTAACACATCTATGTCTTCACTCTGCCACCTGAGACACTGGCCATGGCTGATTGGCTCGAGGGTAGACAATAAATTTCTTCCTTAGATTTTGGAACTTGGAAATAGAAAAAGTCATTTCTCTCCTTCCAAGGGAAGAGCTTTAAGGGATTTGGGGCCAGCCCCAATCCCAACAACATGAACACCCCATCCTTCCCCACCCCCCGGCCTAAATAATTCACTTTAGAGGAGAGCACTGTAGCTTCCCGAAGCTACAGCTCAGGAAGAGGGGCACACAGATCAGAGCACACCAGAGCAAACAAAGAAGGAAAGAAACAGAATGAAACACATCCTAGCCCACCAAAGAAACAGAATGGAACACATCCTAGCCCACCAAACTGATCCTGCTCAGATCAGTCAATGCACAGAGAGAACCATAGGGCCAGTCCCACCAAGAGGCACAACGTCCCTCGCTGACCAATAGCCCTATGAGGAACACTACTGGAGGCACAGTGCAGGAATTGTGCTTGATCTGACCCCACCACACCAGGGCAAAATGCTAAGGCAATGCAGCAGAGCAGCAAGGGGAGCAAAGCAATGAAGTCCCTGGGAAAGACCAAAATAGACTTGGGGGCAAGGGTGTGGCACCCCATCAGACTCCACTGCAAAACACTCCAAAAGGTCGACAAACAGACCTGGCCTTATTTGTCGGCTTTTTTTCCCTATAGTTTTAATTGTTGCTGTTGTTTTGGTGTGGTTTTTGTTTTGTTGTCTTGTTTTTGTGCTTGTTATTATCTCTGCATGTCTATCTAGATAACATAGGCAGAATAAACCAGCTAGAGGAGAAAATGACAGGACTGGTGGTTCGGGTGGGGGGGTGGGGGTGCGCCGCAGTTTAGGACATGTTAGAGAGGGAAGCAAGGGAAAAAAGTGGGTGTTAATAAACCTAGCAACAAGGGAACAACAAGTGATCTAAACTCAATGGTGAGGAGGGCATAGGATACCTCAAGGGTAATGTAACCAAAAGGAACTACTAAAACTCAAATGAAGGCTGAACATAATAGTAGGTCAAGAGTAAAGTAAAAGGAAATAGAGGAAAGATCTAGGAGGCAAAGGGCATTTATAGAAATCTAAATACAGGCATGTGCACATATAAATATATTTTTATATGATAGGGAAATAGATCTATGTACATATATTTGTTTATCTGTTAAAATATTAAGGTAGCAGACAAATTTTGGGCCTCTACTCAAGCACTCCCTCAATGCAAGAACACTTTGTTTTAATAACCTGGAATTCTGTGATGCTCAGTCTTCCAACAGGATTGCTTAAGAAAAAAGGGTACCTAAGCAAGTGTGGTGAAGAAAGCTGATGGTGCCCAGCTATCAAAAGACATAGCATCTAGGATCTTAAAAACCTAAAGATAAAAAAGCAGCCATCTAGCTGAGAAGCAACAAAGTCCACATGGAAGAAGTACAGCAGCTTGAGTGATCACAAAGTTTCAGGCATCAAAGATCCAGAACAAGAAACCATATCAATGTGAATGAGAGGTAGGGCAGAGTGCATACCCAAAGCCCACCTGTAACATTTGGATAGCTCCTTACAGAAGGGCCACATGAATGAAACAAGTCAGTCAGAGTGCAGAATAGCACCAATGAAACACAGTATTCCACTAGTTCTTTGATGTTTCCTCTACACCACCACTATCATGACCTCAATTCTACCTTACAAATCTGACTAGACCAGAACATGGACACAGGTACAGAGGTGGGAACACAGAGAATCCAGGAGAGATAAACCTCTCAGGACCAATAATGAGAGTAGCGATACCAGGAGGGCAGAAGAAAGGGGGGAGGAAGGGAGAGAAGAAAGGGGGACCCGATCATGAAGATCTACATATAAGCTCCTCCTAGGGAGACACACAACAGAAAAGTGAAGGGGGACATTGTTCAGTATAAAACATAAAATAATAATTTATAAATTATCAAGAGTTAATGAGGGAGAAGGGAGAAATGAAGAGTTGATACCAAAGGCTCAAGTAGAAAGAAAATGTTTTGAAACAATGATGGCAGCATATGTACAAACGTGCTTGACACAACAGATGTGTGTTGATTGTGATAAGAGCTGTATGAGCCCCCAATAAAATGATCTTTAAAAATTTAAGGGGTTTTAACATTTTATTGACTGTGGTCAAGTTTTCTAATATGGAAAAACTCTGGTTACAACATGAGAAGAGAAAGACTCAGATAAGCAAAGAGAAACAATGATACGAGGCTGAGGAAGCAAGTGCTGATTATATTTGCAAGCCATTCCAGTTGTTCCTGGGCCTAGTCAAATTGATATACTTACATTCTTTAAGATAGGCCGGCACACTTTTTATTTAAGCTGACTCAATTTGAATTTCCATCACTGGTATACTAGAGTTCTAACTAACACAGAAAAGGAAAGAAACATTTATGTTTCATGTAGCTATAATCAATGGGTAAAGTTGTTTGAAAATACTGATTCTCACATGGAAGCTATCCTCCCACCCCTTCCTTCCACACCCAGAAATATTTGGTAATTCCCTAGACAATTTATATATTTGGTCATGTGTGTTTGTGTCTGTGTGCACATGTGCGCATGTTTATGTGGTGGGCGAGGAATGCTGCTGGCATTTACTAAGTACAGGTATCGATATTGCTAAACGTGTTAGTCTAGGTAAACTAGAGAAACAAATCCAGGGAGACACATGTGGACATAGGAAAGAGCTTGATATACAAGAGCAATTGAATCTTGAGAAAACCTCCCAGTCTAGCCCAACCCAGCTAGGATCAAGTCCATAAGTCCCATATTAGCCCATATGTCCAAAACCAATCTATAAAGTCCTCTGAAGACTCATGAAACACAAGCAATGACACCAAATGAAGGGAAAATCACCGGCTAGTGAGTTGAAAATCTTGTGGATCCAGTGACATTGTAAGCATCTCAGCATTGACAGGGGTCTCCATGTGGATTCTCAGACTCCAGAAGTCACAGGCTAACTCTGCTTAGCACCATATGTATTGTCAGTAGAGCATCTCTCAGGGAGTGAACTGAGAGAGTGTCTCTCCCACCACCAAGGAGAAAATACAGGAATTCCCAGAATCCTCAGGGGAAGGCCATACCCACACAGAAGCCTCATTGGCTATGCTCTGATTGACAGACTAGACTTCACCCCTCCACTCTTAATCCTCTCAAGTCCTAAATTGGCATACGATAATGTAACTGCCACACTAAATATCCTGCAATGTGTGGAAATGATCTAGCCGAAAATGTTTCAGTTTAGAATGGTTCAGTTTAGAAACCTTTTTCTACAGAAAGTCATTTGATCTTTTATTTTTCTTTCATTTATTCATCTAACATTTATGAGAAATTTGTAATTTTCTAGGCACTTAGTTAGTACCTGAGTAAACCAAAACTCACTGTCATTAAGACAAGATTCTGACTCCCAGAGCACTATAAGGACAGGGTATAACTGGCCAGTGAGTTTCGGTGACTTTTTCCTTGAGTAAAAAGGCTCATCTTTCTCCCAGTAGCCCAATAGGTACGGACAAAAATAGCAAAGTCAATGTCGTTGAGTAGCTCATAGTCTACAGGGAAAGACGGATGTAAGGGTTGATAATTACAGTCCAGTGAGACAAATTTTCATACTGAAGGTATGACTAGTAGGCTAATATAGCTCCATGAAAGGATATAAAAATAACATTGAGAATATCAAGGAAGCATCCTGAAGGGGGTGACCACCGAGCTGAGTCTTAGAGTATGGACTGCTGAATGAAGTGAAGAAAACAGGAGAGAAAATAAATACAAGCAGCTACTCACCTGTTTAGGACTCATTTATTTCATAAACACACCAAGAAAGAAAACTTTACACAGTGATTAATGAATAATACAGAAACTGAATTCAGATTTGTCTGGCTTCAAATCTCAACTCTGCTAAGTCTCAGCTATATGACCTTAAAAGTAAATTGATTAATGTATAACAAATTCCTCAGCTGTAAAATCGAGACACTAAAGGCACTTTTCTCCTATGATTTTTGTAAAGATTAAGTAAATTACTGTATATATGAAGGGCTTACCTTATGAAACGAAGAGACCCAAACACATTAATGAAGAGATGTTTGAACTTTCATCCCTGGACATCAGCTATGCTGCCTTAGTGAATACTTTTTGGCATTTTGGTGGCAATGAGAGAAGGCAAAGATTCATCAAGCACTGTGTCTGGAACGTCCCCACCGTGTTCCCACCGGGGACCTGCAAACCCAGGCGGGATGGACTTCCTGGAGAACTGAGAATGGGAGTTGCTGGACCCACATAACGAACACCGGGCCTCAGGTCCCATGTTCTCTATTCCCATATTCAGGCTCAGCACAAACGTGGCTTCCCCATATATCTCCAAACAGACAGATCCAACAAATCAATACAGAAAATGAGAGAAAGTCTGCAGTATGTCACCCTCCCCTGTGACTGGAACCAGTGGCACTGTGTCCCTCTGTGATTCAGACTCCTAAAACCATCCGTATAAAGGAACTGGTGTATGTGAGTGAAAGAGCAGAACGCTAAAGGGAGAAAAAGAACAAATTGTAATAAGAGGTGTTAGGCTAGAGGATACACTTTGGTGGCAGTAATAAAATATTTTCTAGTTGGTGAGTTCAAAAAGAAAGTCCATGGAAAAAATCCATCACCATTCAAATAATTTTCAATAAACTTTTTGAAAGTCATATATATTTGTGCAAAATAAGGTAGTATTAAATAGAGGCTGGATTAAGTGAATATCTCAAGCAATCTCCAAAAGATAATGGTCAATGAAATTGGGAGAAATGGGGGAGGGTTTTAGAGAGAAACATGTAATTCCAAGAGACATTTCAATGAGGAAAAAGAGTCAAGAAAACTTGCAAGAATTCTGTTTTGTAAACAAGTATATTGTACCAATTGTCAAAAGTGTCAGGGAAATGCTCTAAAATTGATGTGGTAATGATTGTACAATTCTCCTTGATATGGTTGAACAATTGAACCATTGAATTATGTGATGTGTAAATTATGTGCCAATAATACTGTTGTGGAAAAATAGCAAAAAGTAAATTAAAAAATAGGAAGATTTTAGCTCCCTTGTCAAGAGTGTATCCTGGGGAAAATGAGATTCAGATCACAGAGGAAAGATGGGAAAGGGCAGAAATGAAAGATTGAATGAGGACAGGTCTTCCAAAAAATCTGACTATGAGTAGGAGAAAGATGTAAAAATATTTATTTTGGGGCTGAGCCCCGGTGGCGTAGTGGTTGTGCGTGGGACTGTGGCCCACTGGATTGGAGGTTCAAATCCAGCAGCAAGACTGGGCCTCCTACCCCCACCACCAGAGGGTAGTGATGCCCGCAAAAACCAAAAAAAAAAAAAAAAAAACCACACCAAAAAATATTTATTTTATGGTAAGTCATGAAACTTAATCCAAGACATAATTTCTAACATCTATTTTCATAAGTGAAGTTTACATATAGTCAATGACTATTTTTACACTACAATGGCAGAGGTTAGTAATTATAAAGAGATTACAGGATCTGAAAAACCTAAAATATTTATTGTATGTTCTTTTACAGAATATTTGCCGAGCATTATTCTGGACAATAAAAGTAATTCTATTCATATTATAAAGAATTTTTTATTTACTTTCATCATTATTGTTAGAAACTTTTGTGAAATGCACTAGATGGCCTTCTATGAATGATAATAGTGCAACATAAACTAAGACATTCTGCATCTTATCACAAATAAAATGAAGTACTTATAGTCTTTATTTTCTTCTAAAGCAAAATATACTTGAATATAATTTAATGTTGCTGAGATAACTCCAGTATCACTAAGTGCTTTAATTATCACTCAGCTTATATAGCACAAAATTACTTCAGGAGAGATGTCCAAGGCTTGCCTGTATCTAGTGTTCGTCTCTTGTTGCCTTTCTTCACAGTTTTATAAGGTTATGTGTGTAGCGCTATCCGGTGGTATAAATGTAGGTGTCACATCTGGTCATAGCATTTAATTGGCAGAAAGTAAGCCCATCTGAGGACAATTTCCCCCTACTACAGCCTTCCTTGATGATCTTGTGGAGACTATTGCTATGATGCTGGACATTATGTCACTAGTGTCTCAATTATGTCAGGGTTACCCAGGAAGCTTTTGGACAAGGCTTTCAGGCTAAGACAGACAAAGAAGAAAGAGCTAGAAATCTACCTCTGAAAATTAGCCCGAGGCAACCTTGTAAATCACATCATAATACGAGTAAATACAGTCCTGGAAGATAAACTCCATAGGTTAGAAGGCTCATAATAGCTGATAGCTAAAACAGGGACTTGAGCACATTCATTGTTAGCTGTCATCAACTTAGCTTCTGCTCCTAATGACCCAGTCAGTGCACAACACAATGAAGCACTGCTCAGTCCTTCTCTATCTACACAAATGCTATTGTATTTGAGGTCGCTATGACACTGTCAGTCCAGCTCCCAGAGGGTCTTCCTCTTTCTCACTATTCCTGGCTTCCACCAAACATGAAGTCCCTTACCAGGCATAGCTCTCTCCTGATAACCAGGGCTCTTTACATATTCAAAGTCTCTCCATCTCTCTTTTTGGTCATATTCTGCTTGTACTTCTTCAAATATAGATTTGCTTATTCTTCTGGAAGTCCATGGTACCTTTCATGAACACTAGAATTCAAATACATTGATTTTTCTTTGGTCTTCTTTATCATCCAGCTTTCACATGCATGTAAGGTGATTTAAAAGTGCCATGACTTAGTCCTCAATGTGGCATCTTTACTCTTTAGCAATCACCATGTGAATTGTCTAGTGTAAGGACAAGGATTCATTCAATTTCTTTAGTACCCCTTATAGGAGTATGGATTGTGGATCCAAGTAAAATGAAATCCTTGACAACGTCCATTTCTTAAGTTAGTTAGCATGTCATTTCTCAGTCCATTGGTCAGAGTTTTTTGAGCACACTATTAAATATAGGGCCTTGTCAAGGTTATTATTAAGATATACTTGAAAATTGTAGGATGGCATATAAAAGCCCAGAACAAATCCATTGCCATAGAGTCAGTTCTGACTCAAGGCAAACCTAGAGGACAGGGTAGAATTGCCTCATAGAACTTCCAAGGCTGTAAACCTTGATAGAAGTGGAACTGTCTACTTCTGCAACTGTCCATGGAGCAGTTTATGGACTCTACCCTAGAATTTTGGCTATTTTGGAAGTTACATTACCTGTTGTCAACTCGAGGCTCTTAAGAGTGAAGAGGTGGAGTTTAACTTGTCAATCAGGTCCAAGTTTGATTACCTTATTTGGAGGCACTAAATAACTGGAGATAAATAACTTGATCCAACCTTTGGGAACAGAACCCCCTGATAGAGAATCCTATTCAGGTATAGAGATGTGGGAAAAATTAACTGAGAGACTGAGCTTAGTTAGGGATGAAATGCAAAGATATGCTTTATTGGAGGTAGTGAAGGACTTTTGGAGATAAATAACTCGTTGGACCAGGAATACACACTCACTCCCTATGAGACATTCCTGTTGATAAGCCACATGGGGCTATGCTGATGGCAGCCAGAGTCCTCTAGCTGGAGGAGCCATGTGGAGACCTGAACCAACTGGAGATGCTTCCACCACCACTAGATCTACAAGATTCTCCACACACTCGTCTGTGATCTTCCTGCACTCAGCGTCATTGCCAAGTTGTATGAGTCTGAAGAGGAATTTATAGACTGGTACTCAACATATGGACTGATATCAGTCTTATAGACTTGATATGGACCAGACTACGATGTTTTCTTATATACAATTGCTTTTTGATATAAAGTTATCTCTTATAGACATAGGAGTCTCCCTGGATTTGTTTCCCTTTTCTACCCCGACTAATTCAGCTTGCAACTGAGTGCTTTTAACTGCTGAATGACCAGGGTAATATATAAGACCTTTCATAAGTTGGTTCCATCTTACTTGATGGGAATTTGTCCTTTTACAGGCCAGACACGGTTTTCACATATTTGGGTGGAATAAGTTAAAGTTTGACTTAAGATATTCATGTATGGGCGAGGGTCGAATCAGGCAGCCCCCTGAACTGGACAGCCCCTTGCACCCCTTTGCACCAGCCTCACAAGAAGAAGAGGAACAACTTGCTGAACTTTGTCACCCCTGCCTCTGCCATCTCACAGAGCTTATCTCCCCGGTGGGGCACAGCCTCTACCCGGGCAAGACACGGGTAGAAACACCCATGTTTCTGGGGAAACACATTTGAAAACAGAGATGTGTTGCTCACAAGTCACCGCCCAACCCAAAATTTCCAAACGCAGCACAAGAAACTTCCCCTTTCTTTCACCAGTCTACATGCCTGGAGCTCAAACCCTATATATCCCACTACCACAATACTGAGTGTGGCTTCCCTGGCCTAACTCTCGGGCCTCGGGACCTCCCAGGAACTCAAGATCTCTCTCTCTCTCTCTCTCTCTCTCTCTCTCTCTCTCTCTCTCTCTCATCCTTTCCCTTGCCAAAAGTCCTTCACTACCTCCAATAAAGCATATCTTTGCATTTCATCCCTAACTAAGCTCAGTCTCTCAGTTTAGTTTTTCCCACATCCCTATACCAGATTAGGATTCTCTATCAGGGGGTTCTGTTCTGGAAGGTTGGATCAAACAAATGTTATCTCAGTATTTAAGAGAACTCCTTGGACGTGATTCACCTTGGGGAAACAGCCTAAAAAGACCACTGCCAGTTTCTGATGTGCAGTAACTGCCTGTCTTAAATCCTGGCTCTTCATTTCCCATTGTTCCAAACGTGAGTAGTACCATATGCTTCTCCTAAGTTGTGTACATCTGTGTCTATGTGTTTATGTATGTTTGTAAACGTATATTATTTGTGTAGATGTGTGTATCTGTACTAATGAGACTGGGTACATGCATGAGAGTGAGTGTGAGTGTATGTGTATACATATATATTATATTAGTCTACTGGTTTCTGTTGCTAATAACCAGAGAATTCTAATATACTATCTCTTCTTGAGATCCTCCTCTTATGTTTCCTACATTTTAAAACATGAATTGAAAAATAAGTTTCACAGCATAATGTATATTTTCAAACTTCAAGTCTTTGTCCATACTGCTTCCTAGTCAAATAACACCCTTTCTTCATTCCTGGAAATTGTCTACCTGTCCACCCAGTGTTAGAGCAAATAGGGAAGCATATCATTCCATATCTTTCCCTGGCCCTAACTCAAAAGCTTCATGTTCTTGTATTTGTGTACTCACATTACTTTATGTATCCTTCTAACTTAAAACATGGTTTCATACCTAGTGATTCACACATTCAACTCTTTCAGTAGAGACTGAAATCGACAAGGACATACAAAGTTCAATGCATGTAGTTTTGTACTAAATAAACTGAATCACATCTATAGATAATAGATGGCTCCAGTAATAACTCTCAATTTATGCTTGTATGAACTTATTTAAATGTTTTAAAATTTTTCTACCTTTTATTTATTACCACACTGACACTTTGTAGAGTTTAAAATTCATAAGTGATGAGAGGTAGAAAGCAAAAATAGTTGCCCCACTTCTCTTTCTGCAATGGTTCTCTGCCTCTCCCTTTCCCACTGACACATCACATTTCCATACCGTATTTTGTTTCCTTCTAAACTCCCTTGGCCTCTATCTTTGCAGAAATATGCAATGACCCATTATGCAATGTGCTACATTGCATAACAGACAGGATTTCCCTCCTCCCCTGAGACTATGTGAAGGAAGAAGGAAAAAAACCCAAAACATGAAATCCTTAATAAGGCGCTAATGTGAATGAAGGCCAAGGATGCAATCCCTTAGGAAATTCTGGAGATGGATATAGCTAGGCTCCCCTGGTAAATCACTAGTAAATTATTCAATAAAAACAAAGCACAAAGAAGAAAATGCCAATGATGTCTGTCTACTTTCTTGGAAAGATTGATCCAAAACCCCTCTTTGAAATCTTTCAAATGAATTAGCTTTAATCAAGGGGAGCCAAATGCTAATCAAAATGAGGGGGGAATAAATGGAATTGGTTTTCTCTTTATATTATTTAGTGGCATATGCTTTATCTCACTGGCTGCTCTTCCTGGGTCGTAAGAGTTAATGAAGATTTCTTGGTGACTTTTGTCATTGGCCTTTTGCACCTACTTATCTTAACTCCACTGCCTATGAGATCAAGTCTACATTCCTGACCTTATTAGCAAACAAGGCCTTTGATGATTCTCGCTGGCCACAGTCTACCTCTTCTGTCGCCATCTTCATGCTCCTTCAAAAGTCGGTTACACTGAAATTTCACAGGTGGTCAAAATACTGCTTGTACTACTTTCCACTAGTCAACTATGATGTCTATTCCCCTGGTCTAGTAGGCAAATTACGCTCCATTCTTGTTCACTCACTTCAGAATTAGTCATCATTCTTCTGAGCCTTCATATTATGTATAATTTATTTTTGGGTATATTAGGCTCTGAGCTCCTTGAGAACAAGGAGCACCAGTCACTGTGGCAGACATATAATAGATGTTACACTGTTGGTTGAATGATTGAATGACTACTCACTTTCATAACAGAGCCACAGACTGTCATTGTTGGCAGAGTCATAAATGCCGAGCTAATTGCATACACACAAATCTTGCCTTTGTCCTATTCTGAGTTTAGCATTTCTGTGTCAAAGGAAACCAGGCCTCAAAAGGTACCTCATCTAAACCTATCCTTGGTACCTCAAATAAAGGAATATGGTTCGGGTTTTTAATATAAATTCTCAAAATAATAAGGGAATTACATTTTATTGTTTAAACCCTTTGGATTATAGAAAGCTTTAATTTATCATCTCCAAGGTCTACTGAAAACTGTTCCACATATATAAAATACAGAAAGAATTTCATTACTCTTTACCTCTCAAGGGTGGCACAGTGGATTAAAAGTTAAGCATTCAAAGCAACCATCTGCTTGACAAGAAAGGGAAACTGCCTGCTTTCATAAAGACTTAGTTTTGAAACCCAAAGGAGGGGTTTCACTCTGTTCTGTATAGTAATGGAAATGTTTGTTAACATCCCAGTTAGCAATCATGGCGTTAGGAAATGAACACAAGCAAAATTCAAAGGAGGTTTCTATATACGATGTGTCTTTTAAAAAGTTTGTGGGAACTTTTGATTATCTTTTTATTCCATTTTCCTTGAATTGTTTGAAGTTTTCTTACACATATATATGGCTATAGGCTAACCAATAAAACTGACGTGGGCATTGATGGCAAGGGACAAACATATACTTTTCTCCAAATGATTCTGTTAACAGGAGAAGGAGGGAAATGAGGTCAATGACTTCATTCAAAAAGCTATTCTAGGGTAAGGCTTTCTAACATAAGCATAGGTAAGAATTGGTTCTCTCAGCCCAGATTCCAACCGCTTTAGAGAGCTCTCCTCTTTAAAGGATAAGATTCATTTAAAGGATCTTCCAACCTATACAACTTTCCATTTCCTAAAATTTATCTCGGGGGCAACTTCATTCCAAAAGAAGATAGCACTTCAACAGTAAGGCTAGGATGAGAAATACGGAATTGTTACAATTCATTTTCTTGACCTCAAATTATAAAGAAAATATGACCTTCTGGAAAAGTATAGGTTTTGAAGAGATGGGTTCTGGTGCTTTCAGTTAATTGTCTTCATAACAGATCTCATTACGATTACCATGTGCTAGAGCTCATAGCCAAAGCACAGATATCTAACGAAGTTGACACAAACCTTAACTGACACATAAGGTGAAAGGAGATAATCCTGACACACATGTTTACTGATTTCAAACCCTACTCACCTGTTGGTTAGCAGCCGAGCCCTAATCATTGCACCACAAGAACTCCCCACCGTACTCTAGGGAGGGAAATAACAAAAGCAGATCTCAATGAAGGCAATTTATACAAGATATTTTCTACAATTTCCTAATCAATGTTGGAATAAAGCTGGAAGTAATATGAAAGAAGCAGGAGAGAACACAATTTTTGTTTATTCTGAATATGTTGGGATAGAGTGGAAATGAACTTAAGCAACTAGAATGCCCCTGAAAAGCAAAAGTAAAAATGACATATTTGCTGCCCTGGAATCAATTCTGACCTATATGGGAGCACACAGCCTCATCTTTCCTCATTGATGTCATTGGTGGCTTTGAAATGCCAGCATGATGGCTAGGGGTGTGATGCCTAACCCACAAGACCATCAGAACACGCTACAACATCTAAAGTGCACTTTGTTATTGGGTTGGAGTGTATACTGAAACCTGGACCTGTCAATGACCTATGCAAAATGAATTTAAGATCATGATATAATGTAGAAGTAATCTAAAACAATAGAAGATTGAATTATTCTAGAGAATTGTCTACACCTGTGTGTGTGTGTGATTTGCACACACAATCCTAAAGTATTTTGGCCAAAGGACTTAGAGGTACTTCTATTACCAAAAAATTAACAAATATACTGGTGAGAATATGAGCATGATTAAAAAGTACAGTTGTGGAATAGGAGAATATTTTGGCTTGTGCATTATCATCACAATTATAAAAATATAATTACATGAATACAATGAGTGCAAGGAAAAACAAAATGTAGAATTGAATATGGTGACAATTGTACAACTCTTCTTGATATAATGGAACTATTGAATTGTATGACATGCATGCGGATGCATAATAGAATTGTTTTTAAAATTACTTTAGTAATTATTTTTCTAAGGTAAGCATGCTTGTTAGAGATCCTGCATTGGAGACAAGCTCCTTAGTTTTGATATCTTGAGGTAGCACGGAGCAATACGGGGGAAAGTCGGTATGGCGAGCATGCCAGCAGGAAACCTAGAGAGCTAATTGAAATTATTTACAACAGCAAGAATATTGGTTGTTGGCAAATTGATCATGTAATGTTTAAAGCAGAAAATCAAACAAACAGGTACTACTTAATAGGTCAAAGAAAAACAATTCCAGGCCTAGCAACCAGAGGTTTCACTTGAGCTACCATAAGAAAAAGTGAGATCTCTACAATGATCAGTTTTCAAGTTCAGAATCTATGAGGAAATAAAAGGCCAGCTATTTTGCCCGTAAAGTCACAATTACATACTTCCATGTTTCTTCTTATTCTTATGCTTTCCAAGGGACACATGAACATATAATGTACAAAATACCCAGACTGTTCAGGAAATATACAACTTTCATTCTGAGCCAACACTAATTTCTGTGTTCCAGAATTCTCTGTAGTTTGGGGACAGAGTTGAAGTTGATTGAGTGAGGTATGAACAGGGTTTTTACTTAAAAAAAAAAAAAGAAGAAGAATTTCCTACCTTTTGATTATGTAGTTTAAATTGGTGTCAATGACCAGAATTCTCACAATCTATCTTTGATCCCCATGGTTAGATCTATATAGTAGAAAGACTCAAGAGCAAACATACACGCTACCATAAAATAAATCTAAAGCAGTAACACATCTGTGGCAAAATCATAGAGATTATCACCACCATCAAACACTTCAAATATCATAAACAGATATTTTAAACTAATTTCCTTCTAATGCTACTGTTGTGGCTGATGCAGAATAGAAATGGGACTTAAAGAAGCACATTGATAGACTTAACAGATTTACAGATGCTTTCCCTGATATGGTCTCTTTACTGGAGCAGATTTACATGGCCTCTCGCAACTTGATCATTAAAATCTAGCTGTATTTTCTTTATAAAAGGGGGGTTTTCTTTCTACGAACAATTTTCTTAATGGGGAAAAACTAAGCCTCATTTACAGAAGGTACTTTACAGTGTGCTGAAATCAGTCATACATAATTTGTCATTTTCCTGCAAAACAGTTTCAAAGGTAATTGTTTACTACAGGTAGGAAAAAGAAAGTGACATCTCTTTCCTTATCCCGATGGCTATCATAAGCCATGTCTAGTGGCTAGTGCAAGTGGTAAATAGCTCCGAAAATTAGGGAAATGGTAACAAAGCAGTTTAATGAAGAGGGATGTGGATATACTAATCCAAGTGAGGACATGTGTGTTTCACATTCCTGCTCACCAAGAAACTCTCCTACAGAGTCAGGTCTTGACAAGCAAGATCTCTGCTCTGTCTGTCTGGTTGTCTGCTTTTTCCAGCTCTTCTACAGCTAAGCATTGGGAGCAATAATAAAGTGTCCATAGGGTCAAGATGGGACATGATGATCACACTGTCTGTCATCAAGTAGATAATGACTCTATAGGATACAGTAGACCCACCCTTGAAGATTTCTGAGACTGTAAGTTTTTACAGGAATAGTAAGCCTCAGCTTACACCCCAGAAGCAGCAGGTGGTTTCAAACTGCTGATCTTGCAATTAGCAGCAGGACATGTAGCCCACTATGTTACCAGGGCTTCTTGAATGTGACTTTATTGTGTGGCAGTGTGACAACACCTGAATCTTTGATATGACATCATACGCTTGATTCAGAGTCATTGATTATATAGCAATGAAGTGATTTTTTTTCTCCCACTCTAGTACAGCCATGGGTTCTGGATTCGGACTTGCTTTTCCTATTCATGTTATGCCTGCAAACAGCAGCATTATACTATATTTATGTCTTATACACTACTGTGACATACCATACAACATTGTTCCTGGACAATGAAATCACTTTATGCATACAAAGTAAGCTTAAATTGCCCTTGAATTTCACTGCTCTTGTTATACTATCACATGAGCAATGAGCCCTGAAGAATTGAGGAATGAACAATTGCAGAAAATTATTATAACACCTACTGGGAGAAAAATACCTTCTAAGGGCAAGGTGTGGTAAAAAGCTGAACCAGCAACTGGAATGTAAAGTTCTTTCTTTCAGGAGTCCTAATGGAGTCCTAATGCCAAGAAATAGAAACGAAAGGGCTACCACTCATTATTACTTCAAACGAACCACTCACAACATTCTTGCGTTCTTTCTACTTGATTTTGCTTGCTAAACTTGTGTGTATTCTAATTGAAAATTAATACTGCCAAGTGACCCTTCCAGGGTTTTCCTTATATTAACTAGCCAGGCCATAAAATGTATTTACAGTATTATACAGTTGGCTGGGGTTATTGCTTGTGACACACTTCAGGCTACATATGGTAGCAGGTTGGGAAATGCATGAAACAAACAAACAGTATCTCCCGGACCACCTCTTACCACTACAATGTAGTAATCTTTCCTGGAAGACTATGATAAACCAGTTCAGGTAAAACCATTAAGAGGCTAAAACTCTGATTCAACACCCTCAAGCTGATTCGGACTCCTGGAAACCTGTGAGACAGAGGAGAACTGGCCTTGTGAGTTCCTGAGACTCTCACTCTTCCTGGGAGTAGAAAGACTCATCTTTCTCCTGGGAAGAGGCTCATGACTTCATCCTTCTGCCCTCGAGGCTAGCACACTGACAAGCCACCAAGGGTTTCAGCAAATGAACAAGGGTTTCAACAAATGAACAAACTCACTGCCATGGACTCAAAGGCTGACTCCTAGTGACCCCGGCGTGTTTCTGAGACTATGACTGCATATGAGAGTGGAAAGCCCACTATCTCTCTTACAGCTTCTGAGGTTTTTGAACTGCCAAGCATGAGGCTCATAGTCCAACACATAAGGACTACACCACACCCAAGGTCATTAAGGAAATTTGGTTTACCTCCTGAACAGGAGATCACTTATAGCAAAGGACAGAAGAAATAAAGTGGGAAGTGGAGGAGAGTCCTTGGAAAAGCTAATGATATGATTGAATGCAGAAAGAGGAACTATAGGTGATTTCACTATTTACTGTATCAAAATGCAATACATTGTATCTAAATATTTAACTAATTTTCCTGGTTTTTCTCTCCTATTAATAGTTAAATTATCCTATTGATGAAAGAAAAAGTTTCTCATCTTAAGGTATTGTGGTAGTCTGGGGCCAGATTTTGGTACTCAATTCTTCTCTGAAATTTTATAGTATCTTTTCAGTGCATTTGATTTTTGCTTGAGCTAACTGCAATCGCTTACTGAAGCTTGCCAGTGTCATGCATTGTGTAACGGAGTGAGATTTGTAAGCCAACAGAGATAGATCCTGCTAATCTCAGACCCATCGATTTCTATACTTGAAAAAAGTCGCATACCCTCCTTGAGCAAGGGTTCCCAACCTGTAAAATGGGAATTACAATCCCTTCCTGATAGGGATTACATATATTAAATTAATATGTGTAAAACTAGTAAGCAGGTTGTTGGCATTGGTGGTTATTTGCTGTTAGGTGCCATCAAGTCTGTTCCAACACGCAGCAGTCCTATGCACAACAGAAGGAAACCCCTCTAGCCCGGTGCCATCCTCACAGTCATGCCAGCCTCACAAAAATGGCCATCCTTGCCACTGAGGAGCATTCTGGCTGTATCTCTTCCAAGATAGACCAATGTGTTCTTCAATCACTCAGTGTATGGCACTTCCAATATTCTTTACCAATCTCCTAATTCAAATGAATTGATTTTTCTTAGGTCTTTCTTATTCAATGGCCAACTTTCACAAGCATATGAGGCAATTGAAAATAGCATGTTAGGCACACCTTGGTCTTCAAAGTAAGAGCCTTGCTCTACAATACTGTGAACGATGTCTTGTGCAGCAGAGACACCCAATACTATGCAACCTTTGATCTCGAAACTACTGCTTCCATGAGAATTGATGGTGGATGCAAGCAAAAGGAATACTTTTCAAATTCAGTCATTTCCCATGTTGGTTTAGTTGGGAGGACCAAACCCTCCTCACTCTCAACATGCAAGCTTTTGTCATCTGCATACCCCAGGTGGTTAATATGCCTTCCTCTAATCCTGGTGCCATATTCTTCTGATATAACGCAGATTCTCTGATTATTTACTCAGCGCACAGATTGACTAAATATGGTGAGAGGATATAACCCTGGTGCACAACTTTCTTGCTTTAAAGTCATACTGTATTCTCTTGTTCTATTCACACAATTGCTTCCTGACCCACATACAAGTTGCCCAAGAGCACAATGAAGTATTCTGGAATTTCTATTCTTCCCAAGGCTATCCATAGTTCATTATGGTCTATGCAATCAAAACTTTTGACATAGTCAATGAAACATGAGTAAAAATCTTCTTCATATTCTCTGCTTAT
This sequence comes from Nesogale talazaci, assembly GCA_004026705.1. Classification (NCBI taxonomy): domain Eukaryota; kingdom Metazoa; phylum Chordata; class Mammalia; order Afrosoricida; family Tenrecidae; genus Nesogale; species Nesogale talazaci. The sequence goes on from PVJH01000357.1 coordinate 266,932, forward strand.
ATCAAGAGCCAGCTGATATCATCAGTGATCTCTTTTGCTCCAAGTCCTCTTCTGAATCTGGCCTGACCCTCTGGCAGTTTCCTGTCAATGTACTGCTGCAACTGTTTTTTGGACATTCTTCAGTAAAATTTTAGATGTGTGTGATATCAATAATATTGTTCTATAATTTCAGTATTCTTTTGGTTCTCTTTTCTTTGGAATGGGTACAAATATCGACCTGTTCCCACCAGGTTGGCCAGGTAGCTGTCTTCCAAATCTCCTGACGTAGATGAGTAAGTGCTGTCAGTGCTTCATCAACTTGTTGAAACATTTCAATTGATATTTTATCAATGTTTGGAAACTTGTTTTTTGGCTAATGCTTTCAGTGAAGCTTGAATTTCTTTCTTCAGTACCATTAGCTCTTGTTCAAAGGTCATCACTTGAAATGATTTAATTTTGACTGGTTCCTTATTCTACAATGATTCTGTATATTATTTATGTTATTTTAATCTTCTTTGGATGTTTCCTACATCATTCAATTTTTTTCCCATGGTATCTTTCCAGATTGCAACTTGAAGCTTGAATTTATTTCTTGAATTCTTTCAGATTAGCTGAGTGTTCCTCCTTTTTGCTTCCTAATCCTAGGTCTTTGCAAATTTCACTTTAATAGATTATCTTCTAGAGCTGGTCACGGAAATTTTCTGTTCAGCTATTTAATATTGTCATAGGTAAATCTGCTGTCCAAGATCCCTTTAGAGTATTGAAATGCAAAGAAGTTACTTTGAGAGGAGCAAGGTGTGCCTGACACAAGCCATGGTATCTTCACTTGCTTCATATACATGAGAAAGTTAGATGTTTAACAAGGAAGACCAAAGAAGAATAGATGCGTTTGAATTGTAGTGATGTATAAGAATATTGAAATATCATGGAAAACTCAATCTGTCTTGGATGAAGAATAGCCAGAAGGCTCTTTATATATTTTGGGCATATTGTCAGGAGATATTGGCCCCTGGAGAAGATATAATGCTTGGTAAAATAGAGGGGCAGCAAAAATAAGGCAAGCCCTCATGGAAATAGATTGATATTGTAACTCCAACTATGGGCTCCAGTGCAGAAAAAATTGTGAGAGTGGTTCAAGGTCAGGCAGTAGTTTATTCTGTTGTGGTTGAGGCTGCTGTTAATAAGAAACAACCCAATGACACCTAACAATAACACCTAGAATATCCATCTTAATGTATTCCATTTCATTTTTAACAATGTCCAATTTTCCTGGATTCATACTTCATATATTCTAAATTCCAATTTTTAATTGATGCTTGGAACTGCATATTTACCTAATGCAATGTGTCATTTGATCACTTGACCACTGCTTCCATGAACACTGATTGTGGACCCAAGCAGGATGAAATCCTTGACAACATGAATCTTTTCTCCATTTATCATGTTGTTACCTATCAGTCCACTTGCAGTTTTCATGACACTGAGTTGTAATCCATACTGAGCTATGTCCCATCGACAAATGAAACTCCAAAAAGTTTTCCTTCCATGAGACTTTACTCCGTCCACGTCATCAAGGTCCATTTCATTTTGAGAAGGCAACTTTCCTCAGTCATATTTTGCATGCCTTCCCACTTGTTGGGCTTATCTTTTGGCACTACCTCTTACAATGTTCAGCTTCTACCCATTAGGATTTTCAGTATCTGACAATGTTTCATTGCTTCCACGGGGTTTTCAATTGCTTATCCATATGGCATGGACAGCCTATTCTGTCCTCTAATCTGTTCTTAGGCTGGAAGCTTGGCTGATACTTGTTGATTCTGGTTCATTGTGCTAGTAGATGAAATACTAGTGATGTAACTTCCAGCATCACGGGAACACAAGAGTCACCCCAAAAGGGCAAACTGACAGACAAGGGGTAAATTGGTGTTGCAAGTTTCCATTAAAGTTATTCTGAAGGTTTGGCATGTAGAGGGTTAATGGCACTTGCCTTTAACCTACAGACTGCTTTGAATGCAAAATGCTCCCATGTCTCTCTGTTCTTTTGCTATTGTTACCAACATTAAGACTCTCTATGTTTTATTTTTATCAAGAATTCCTATTCATGAGAGATGTTCACAGTCGTTAGATCTAATCCTCAGAAAATTTTGTAATATTGGCATGTATTGGAAGAAAATAAAGCTTATTTTGTATTCTCTCCTTGTACATAAGCTCCATGTGAACATCAACTATGTTGTTTTGCTCACTGTTATCTCTGACACTGGCCACAACTCCTGGTACATGGTAGATCCCCAATGTATTTGAAATAAATTAAGAGAAAAAGTAAAAAGAGAAGTCTCATTCACTAAGTAATTCAACTTAATAATTTGGGGCTAAGTCAGAGTGAAACTAGTCTTTTTGAGCATATCCAAGTGCCATTGGTTATGGAGTGAATCCTTGGGAAATATTTGATAGATAAATAAATGTGTGAATAAATAAATAAGCTGAATTCTAAAAAATAAAACCTGAAATTAAACAAAACACACTTGGTTTTCTTAAATGTGTTAGTTTGCCCACCCTAATGACTTAAAACAGTCATTTTATTTATGACTCCATGTAGGGGATTGAGAATTCAGGAAGGCTCTGCCATGCAATGGTTAATGACTGAGTCATATAGCACCAGCTGGAGTGACCGAGGCTAAAGGATTTAGTTTCAAGATGACCCACCTCTTCACTCACACGCCTATGCCTAGGTAGGGACAGCTGGGGGCTGGTCTCCACTTGGCACCTCCTTTCCCCCTTCAAGCAATTTTGGGGCCTTTTTGCCTGATTTTTCTGTTTGATAGTTGGACTTTACAGAGCAGCTCAGGAAGCAGGAAGCATAGGCCATTTAAGCATTATCTCTAGTACTGGAAAAGAATCAACGGTTATTCTACTGGTAAAATTAGTCACAGGATGTTCTGCAATTCAAGGGGTGGGGAAACAGCTCCCATCTCTGGATGAGAGATAATCAAAGAATGTGGTAGACATGGGTTATCTGCTGCAGTGCCTTAACCAAGTCAGATATTTCATAAACACTAAAGTGTGGATTCACTCTCATTGCCATCCTCAGTCAGACTTTCCTCAAGGAATAAATTTCATTTTCCAAATATCAGTAAATAATTCTATAAACCCTTAGATTAAAATTCAATGAAACTAGGATGCATATCTGAATTAATTTCCATGCTTCAGTGAGCATGTCTCAGGGGTAACATAGGAGTGTCTGTGTTCTAGTTATTTAAGGCAATTCAAACTTCTCCAAATCTGGTGGGATCAAGCAGCCCAAAATATCATTACAGCTAAAAATTTACTCTACAGTAAAGTGTCATTACAAATCAGCTCTGTGCTATCCACCTCCTGGGCATACAAAAAATTGTGCACTGCCACTTTCAGGATATTTTAGCATCTCAGTAGGGAGTATGGCTAAGTAAGAGCTAAAATAGCGCAATGATCCTAAAAACTGCACAGAAGAAAGGAAATACAAATAGCACAAACAAGCATAGGCCATCTCAGATAAGTCCAAAGAGAATTGAAGTTTCTTCTCAGCATCAGTTTCTGGAGGCTCCAGATTTTGAGGAGTTTCACTTCTGAAACTTTTGGGCATCCCTTCCCCCAAATTATAATTATTTCTACCAGGCACAGAAATGATGTTTTCATTGTGTTCTGAGCTTAATGATCATTGCAGACATTTAAGAGCTGGATTTATTTTGGAAACCATTTTTATAAGTTCTCGATCTTCATTAACTTTGCTGGATTTAAAGACAAAGGAGGTATAGAAGACAGAAAGGAAAGAATAAATACTATAGAACTAGCGAAGAAGCATATGCTGTTTCACAAAGAGCAGCTAGCAGGACTGCTTTCAGCAATGTTTTAGTTCAAGGGTTACAGTTTGAGCAACCCAATCTCTTATTTTCTAAACACACATGTAGTAGTTGGATCATTTTATGTCAATTTAACAATGTGTACAAGTGTAGAAGTGCTATTCATTCTGTCCAGCAGGTCACCTTCTGAAGGTGTCTCCTTAGATATAAGACTTTCTCAGAAGGAAGGCACAGGAACCTGCCCCTCTCTCTGCCACTGACCCTGAGAGCTGCTATGATCCTCCGGTAGTCTTCATTATTGCTTGTGGCAAGGCGAGCCTGAAGAAGAACTTATGGACTTGTATTGGAGTCATGCGCATCAGATGGACTGGGTTTGGACCCTTTCCTGATATGTTTCCTGATATGTTACTAGTTCTTTATATAAAGCTCTTTCTTATATATCTATGAATGTCACTGAATTTGTTTCTCTTAGCCTAACACAATACACTAGAACACAAGGCCCTCGGGGACCAAAATCATGATCCTTTCTTTCAGCGATATCTCCTAGCCAAGTGGAACCACTGGCATACAATGAGCACAAAGTGAAGAGTTGTTCATTTTTGAGAGATAAATCCCCAAAGGATTGGCTGAAAAGAATCCAGGAGCCTAACTGAATATGGGTGTGGGTACAGGATGCTAGCAAACACTGGACGAGAATCAGGGCTCTTTTCTAACTGAGAATTTAATGAATGCCTTTATTAAACAGAAGGCCAGTACCGAACAGCGATTCCAACCAGAGCTAAGAAGAAAGGACATAGGAAGAAACTATTCTGAGACATAACTAAGGAAAATGAGGACAGAGAGTATCTAGACAAGTCTGCTGCTGCTGCTGTGTTATCCTTTGGACACTATAATCTCATGTCAACTTAAGGGTATCATGAATGAAGGAGTGGAGTCTAACTTGTCCATCAGGTTATAGCCTGATGATGCCTCCTTTTGGAAATGGTCTTCTCATGAGGAGTCTGGGAACTTCTCTTTCTCCCTGGAGCCAGGCCACACACTCTTCTTGTCTTTATCATTCTGTGGACCAGCCATATGGAGCTACTCTGAGGCCTGAATGAGCCATGTAGCAGAGACCTGCAGAAACAGCCCTGTGATGTTTCCACTGCCATTGGGTCCACAAGAGTTTTCACCCACTGGCCTGTGATCTTCCTGCATTCAGCATCATGTCAAGTGGCAATATAAGTCGGAAGATGAATTTATGGACTGGTATATGACACAGGGATTAACATCAGATTTATGCACTAGATCTGAAATGGGCTGGGGTGCTTTCTCAGAATACAATTGCTAATTAATATAAAGCTCTTGCTTACACATATACAAGCATGTCTGAATTTCTTTCTCTAACACAGGCCTGTAGGGCCAATGCTTGGTGAGCAGTCAGGGGTATGGCTGCAGAGTTAAGGGGGAGACCATATGCTCTAGGACTTGAGACATGAGATAATTTTAAGATCTACTGTGTTCAAAGTGTAAGAGGTCCATGAAGATCATTACTGTTTTACTTTTATTGTCTTGATTGATTAAGGAATTGATGGATGTGATTGATTCCTCTTTAAGAGTTGCATTGTAAGGGGGGAAAGCAGGGATTGACTAATTTCTTAAGCAAAACATTTTCTTACCCTGAAGTATTCTAAAACTCGACAATTTTTCAAAGAGGAAATGCATAACATCTATTCTGCTAAGATTTTACTGCATGAAGAAAAACTGATATGCAAACTCATCAAAAGACTCATTATAAACCTTGAAAAGAAAATAATTTCAAAATCCAAGTAGACCACCAGCTAATAAAATTCAATCTTATTAAATCTTAGGCACAAAGACAGATCCATTAAACTGTTGCCAGGGGGATACAACAAGCAAGGTACTTACCTTATTCAATACTCTACTACTAATACTGATAGGAAGAAAAATTATTATTCAATTAATTGATTAAAGCCAGAGTAGAATAGTGGGGGGTTAAAATGGAAAACACTCTCAACAGATGTTTTTCCAACACTAGAATAGCTTTTCCCTCGATGGTTAGGGAATGACAAATGCATTCCCATTTAGGAGGTCTAGGTGCCGCTGGATATATTTCTGCATGCTTAGATCTCCTGATGTGTTGTGAGACTTGTTTTTTCTCTCTGTTGGTGGCCCATTCTCCAATTGCCTTTAACAATTTAACTTTATGAGACACTTTCAGCAAGTTGGGTTCCAAATTAAGAAGAAAAGCATTAAACTACATTCGATGACTGAAATTGATCGAGGAAGATAGGAACATAGAAAAGAAAGCTATGTAGGAGCACAAGGGGAGCTGGTACCAGAGGCCTAGGTAGGAGGAGGATGTTTCGAGCACGATGATGGCAACAAATGTGCAAATGTGATCTGTATTGTGATAGGAGTTGTATGAGCCCCCAATAAAATGATTTATTTTTTAAAGTCTGATCAAATATTTAAACATAAATAAATAGAGGCAAGTGGTAGAATTACGGATAATTTTTAAAATCATTTTATTGGAGGCTCATACAGCTCTAACCACAATATATATGCATACAATCTTTGTGTCAGTATTTCCATCTGGGTGGGGGGCGCTCATGCAACTCATCACAATCCTTACATACATTCATTGTGTGAAGCACATTTGTACATTTGTTGCTCTCATGATTCTCAAAACATTTGCTTTCTACTTGAGTCCTTGGTATCAGCTCATCTTTTCTGCACCCCCTTCCAGCCCCGCCACCCCTGCCGTAACCCTTGATAATTTATAAATTATTGTTATTTTGTTGTATCTTACAGTCCAGTGTCTCCCTTTACTCACTTCCCCTTTTCTACCCCACCCTCCCTTCAGTCTCCCAGTATTGCCACTCTCAGAACTGGTCCTAAGGGAATCATCTGTTCTGGATTCGCTGTGTTTCCAGTTTCTATCTGTACCAGTGTACATCCTCTGTACACTGTAAGGTAGGATTGGGATCATGATAGTGGAAGTGGGGGGGAAGCATTTAGGAACTAAAGGAAAGTTCAATGTTTCATTGTTGTGACACTGCACCCTGACTGGCTCATCTCCTCCTTGCAACCCTTCTGTAAGGGGATGTCCAGTTGCCTATAGATAGATCTTCAGTCCCCACTCCCCTAATTCACATTGATTTTATTTTTTGCCCCTTGATACCTGATACTTAATTCTTTTGACACCTCGTGATCACACAGGCTGGTGTGCTTCATGCAAATGGGCTTTGTTGCTGGAGCTAGTTGGCCACTTGTTTATCTTCAAGCCTTTAAAACTTCAGACACTATATCTTTTGATACCCAGCCACCATCAGTTTTGTTCACCACATTTGCTTCAAAGTATTTTTGCATTGAGGGAGTACTTGGGTGGATGTCCAAAGTTCATCTGCTACCTTAATACTAAACCTTTAAATATATGTACATAGATCTATTTCCCCATTGTCATATATAAATATATTTACATGAGTGCAGCCCTTTATCTAGACCTCTATAAATGCCCTATTCCTACTATTCTTTCCTCTATTTCTTGTCCCACTATCTTGTCCCACTATCATGCTCAGCCTTCATTTCAAGTTTCAGTAACTCCTCTCAGTTACATTACCCTTGATCAAGCCCTACCAGGCCTCCTACACCCTCTTCCCTGCTTATTTTGGATAACTTTTTGTTTCCTTGTCCCTGGATTTGTTAACACCACTTCTTTTCCCCCACCTCTCCCTCTCCCATGTCCCACTGAAACCACTGTTTGATTGTTTTCTCCTCCAGATTTTTTATCCAGCCTATCTTATCTAGATAGACCAGAGGAAATAAAAACATGCACAAAACAAGACAGAGCAAAACAAAGCAATAAAACAAAACACCCACAACACCAAACCAAAACCAATGACAAAAAAAAAGAAAGAAAATCTGTAGAGTTCAATTGTTTGTTGACCTTATGGAGTGTTGTCCAATTGAGTCTGATGAGGTGCTATGCCCTGGTCCCAAAGTCTATTTTTGGTATTCCCTCAGGACTTCCTTTCTGTGCTCCCCTTGCTGTGCTCCCCTTGGGTGTGTTCTGTTGCACACCCTTAGTGTTATTGTCTCGGGTGGTGGGGTCAGATCCTGCACAATTCCCACACTGTGTCTCCAGTGTTGTCCTCTGTAGGGTTACAGGTCAGTACAAGATGCCATGTCTCATAGTGGGGCCATCCATATGGTCTTCTCTGTGGATTGGCTTCTCTGAGCGGGGTGGGCCAGGAGTTGCTCCATGCTCTCTTCCTCCCCTTTCATTTGTGTGGTGATCATGTGTTTGTGTTAATTTCATGATTGAAACATAGGGGTTGTATCTAGCCTGTTAACTGGAGATAGCCATTGAGTAGGCAATGAGGCCTCTATGTGGGCATGGCTTTTTCCTGATAAGTCTGGGAAGTCTCATGGTATTTCCCTCATGAAGGTGAGGATCCATCTCCCCAGTTATTGGGAGTTAGTCTCAGAGACAATGAATCACAGATAAGACAAGATGGCAGCGTCTGAGACGCTGGAGGAGCTGGCAGAGAGACCACATGGCTTTGCCCTGATGGAGCCAGACCTCTGAAGCTGGGGCAGCCACGTGGAGACCTCTGCCAGCGATGAGTTGCTTCTGCTGTTGATGGACGCTGAGCCCTGGAAGCGAGGAGCCATGTGGAGACCCCTGCCAGTGCCAGGATTCTGCACCCACTGACCTGTGACTTCGTGAGTCGGAAGGAGACTTTATAGACTGATTTCGGGCATATGGGTTAATATCGGATTTATGACTTTGAACTGGACTGGGCTCAATGTCCTGTTCCTCTTGTATATAAACCTTTTCCTCATATCCATATGCATGTCTATGAAATTTATTTCTCTAGTCTACCTAGACTAACACAATTTGCTCCCATGTGTGATCAGATATGTCCCTTTCCCTGAGATGTAGCTTCAGTGCTGTTCTCTGAATTAAATTCATCTGAGGGGGTGCAGCTATTATGGATTATTTTTTAACATTTTATATGCTTATATTTTCCACAAAAACACAAAATATTTACATTACATTCAGAAAATATCATTAAAATTTTTAAAAAACATGTGTTATATTGTATATAGATACATGTATGCTTCTTTTGTATAGAAAAAAAATCTGGAACTACAGTTTATGAAAGCTATATAAGTTGCTAAGTTGGGGGCATGTGAATGAATGCCAGAGAGAAGAAAGAAGGATTTTGCTAGTTTCCTATTATATTTTGTAATGCTTGACTTTGTATTTTTTAATAAAAAACAAAAGTTAGACAATGAGAGTAAAGTGCCCATTGATAAAATGATCAGTGGAAAATAAAACAAAATATATTATTTCTTGAAGAGTGCTGGTCTTGTTATGATCTTAGCTATAGGTAAGACACTATAGTGCCACTTTACCACTGCAGCTACTTTTACAAAAAAAAAAAACAACTATATTTGTATTGGTTGCTGCTGTTGATTTTAGGTGCCATGCCTTGGAGACCATTCCAACTCTAGCAACCTTCAGTCAAACAGAAGGAAACACCACCCAGTCTTTCACTATACTCACAATTGTTACAGTCAATGTGTCAGTTCAGCTAATGTAGTTTTCTTCTACTATTATTATACTCCTAACCCCCCATTTTACCATGCATGATATATTTTCTGGGGAATTGATCTCTCCTGGTAGTCTGTCCAACATATATAAGTATCACCATCTTCAAGTCAAGGGAGCATTCTAGTTGTTCTTCAAAGATGTTCTTTGGCCAGACCTTAGAACTTTCCATGTTCTTCACCAGCACCGTAATTCAGATTCATCAATTTTACTTGTTCATTGTCCAGCTTTCACAAGCATATGAGTTGGTTGAAAATACCGTGGCTTGGGTCAACTGTACTTCAGTCCTCAAAATTTAAGTTTTTTCTCTTTATTTTAACATTTTAAAATAATAGTTTTATTGACATATCTTACACATTCCAATATATCCATTCACATGCAAATCTATTGTTTAATCCCATCTGATGGGGTTATAAAACCAGCAATGCTGTCAGCTCCCCTCTCTTAACATTTCTACCATCTCAACATTTGACAGAGGTTTTTTTTTTAATATAATAGATTTGCCCAATCATTTGATTTCTTGAAAGTTACTTTCATGAGAATTGATTGTGGATCAAACTAAAATGAAATCCCTGAAAACTACCATCTTTTCACTTCTCTTAACATCACGTGCTCTGTTACTCCAGTTAGGATGGTTTGGGTTTTCTTTACGTTAAATTGCAATCCATGCTGAAGGCTGCAATCCTTGATCTTCATCAGCAAGTACTTCACACCTTCTTAATTTCAGCAAGCAGGGTTGTGTCATCTGCATATATATAAACATATATAGTAAGCATTTCTCCACAAGAAATCAATCAGGGTGCTAATGAAGCATACAACTTTCCTCTAGCTCTTTAATGCTTCCTTCACCCCAGTACCATGACCTAATTCTCCCTTATAAAACCAGCTAAACCAGAGCATGCATACTGTTACAGATAAGAACTGGAAACACAGGGAATCCAGGACAGATAAACCCATCAGAACCAATAATGAGACAAGTGATACCAGAAGAATAAGTGCAAGTGGGGGGTGGGGGTGGGGAGAGAATGGGAACGGATCACAATTATCTACATATAAATACCTCCCAGAGGGACAGACAACAGAAAAGTGGGTGAAGCAAGACAGAGGTCAGTATAAGACATGATAAAAATAAAAATTTATAAATTATCAAGGGTTCATAAGGGAAGAAGGTGGGGAGAGAGGAAATGAGCTGATAACAAGGGCTCAAGTAGAAAGAAAATATCTTGAAAATGATAATGGCAACATATGTACAAATATGCTTGACACAGTGGATGTAATAAGAGCTGTAAGAGCCCCCAATAAAATGTTTTTTAAAGATGAAATAAAGACAGAAAGCTCATTGAGTTGAAAGAACTTAAGAAGAAGAAAATTAGAACCTTGAGTTGCAACACTGAAAGATTCTTTGGACAAAATGTTGAACAATTCAGGAAGCAGCAAAAGAGAATAGAAGAAATACGCAGTCACTGTAGCAAAAATATTAATGGATATCCAACAATTTCAAAAGGTAGCATATGGTCAGGAACCAAAGACTCTGAAGGAAGTAGTCTAAGCTGCACTAAGAGCATTAGCCAGAAACAAGGCTCCAGAAATTGGTGGAATACTAATTGAAATTTTCAACAAGCTGATTAAGAACTGGAGGAGTGGGCTGAGCCCCGGTGGCATAGTGGTTGTGTGCAGGACTGAAGCCCACAGGGTTGGTGTTTCAAATCCAGCAGCAGCTCTCCAGGAGCAAAGCTGGGCCTCCTACTCCCACCAGAGGGCAGTGATGGAAGAGCTCACTCATCCATGTCTAGAAACTTGAAAATCAGCCACTGGAGGAGTCATATTTGTGCCCATTCCAATAAAAGATAATGCAATAGAATACTCAAATTATAAAATGATATCATTAATATCACATGCAAGTAAAATTTCACAAAAGATCTTTCAACAATGGTTGCATCAATATACTGACAGAGAGCTGCCAGAATTAAAAGCAAGATTCAGAAGACATGAAACAAGGAATGTTCTTCCTGATGTTAAAAGGATCTTAGTGGGAAACAAAGAATACCTGAAAGATGTTTACTTTATTCAATATGCAGTGGTACTAGGCTGTGTAGATGAGAACAAACTATGGATAGCATTGATGAAATTTGGGATTCCAGAACATTTATTGTACTCACATGGAATCTGTACATGGAAGCATAGGTAATCGAGCAAACAGAACAAGAGAATATGACACGGCTTAAAATCAAGAAAGGTGTACATAAGAGTTGTCTTTCTTTCATTTATCTATTCAATTTGTAAGTCAAAATAATGGGAAAAGCTAGAATATATGAAGAAGAATAGCGAGGCAGGATTGGAGGAAGGATTATTGATAACCTGTAATATGCAGATGGCACAATGTAGCCTGCTGAGAATGAGGAAAACTTGAAGTACTTGCTGATGAAGGTCAAAGATTGTAGCCTTCATTATAAATTACAACTCAAAGTAAAGAAAACCAAAATATGCACACCTGGACCATGATGATAAACAGAAAAAACGTTTAATATTTTCAAAATTTCATCATGCTTAGCAATCAATGCTTTTGGAAGCATCGTTCAAGAAATCAACCCGTATATTGCATTGGGCAAATCAGCTGCACAAGAATTCAATGTACAGAGGGTACTGTTGACAGTGGGAGCCAAGATTCGTTTGTGGAACTAAATAGGAAATAAGTCTCCAGAGAACTCCCTCTGTCTCCAATTGAGGAATGAGAGGAAACTGGTCACTAAACAGACAGCATGCAGATATGAGTGTAAAAGATCAAAGGCATTGACATTATTAGGGATAGATGACTGTATACAAAGATTTTGCTGCCATATAATTAATAATAGTTAAAATGACAATATAAATATCCAATGATAAAAGGATGAAAAACTAATTATGGTGTATATTCCATATAACTGCAATGCAATCATCAGGCGTGCTTTTAAAGAATACATAATGACATGAAAATATGTGAATAAAAATTAAATATAAAAATTATTATAGCTTGTGAGAATCGTTTTCTACCTAAAGGTCCCAGTCTACTTGCTCTGTGGAGACTAGACTACAAGCGATAGGTCAAGTGCTACTACACTGATTCATTGTAGCCCTGATACATGTAAGTTGGCTTTGGGTAATAGTGTGAAAGGGATAGAAATCCCTCAGATTCTTTAATATATTCTGAAGTAGAACTGGCAATATTTTCTAACAGATCTATTATATGGTATGAAAGAAAAAAGGAAATAAAAAATTACCTCAAGCATTTTGGTTTAAGGAACTGGAATTGCTGTAGGGAGTACTGAAAAGGAGCAGGGCTGGTCGTGTGAGAATCCAGGCTTAGATTTGAGGATATTACCTTTGAGACTCTAGACATTCAAGTGAGTATTATTAAGGATATTAATGTTAAGGGTATTATTCAGATAATGGTAATTTTTCTTTGTAAAATTATATTTATGGCTCTTGAATAATTTTTAAATTGCTGTAAGGGACTGGATTGGCTCTTCAGGCTCATCAGCTTATAGACTCTGAAATAGGTCAATGGTGCAGGCAGGAAAGAGGCATCAGGGAACTTTCTGGTCATGGAGATGTTTTGCATATTGACTAGAGTGTAGGTCACACAGGTGTGAACATTTGGCAAAATTCATTACATGTATTCTAGAGTTTTGAGCATTTCGCTGTAGGCAAATTATACTCCAATGAAAAAAAATTTACTTTCTGCGTATCTGGACTTCCAATATTACTATAATCAACATTCATTACTTTTATAATAAAAAATAAACATTTAGAAAAGAAGTTGGATTACTGCATATGTCAAACTTCTTTGAATTGTAAAGGTAAGAATTAGCAGGATATTATTTTTCCCTCAACCAAAAACCAGTGTAAATAATAATTGAATTGTGTAAATAATGAAAACTTTGCCATGGATTTCCCTGGGGGAACTTATCTATGCAAGTAAAAAACTAATTCTTACAGATGCTAGGAGACATCTACTTCTTTCCAGGGTAAGGCTAAACATTTCCAGTGATGAGTAATTTTTTTCTCAACGTTTTGCCAATGCAAAGCAATGGAAAGAATACAGAGATCAGCATTTGAGGCTAAGCATCAAGTGTAACCTGGTAATATTGAGTAAGTTAGCGAAACTCTGTGTCTCAGATTATCCTTCTCCAAAATTTCGATAATAATATTGCTTACTTTATGTTACTATCGGGGCCTTGAAACAATCCAAATAACCATGAAAGTTATTTGGAAAGCAAAAAGAACTCCACAAGTGTAAGTGTGTCAGTCCAGGTAGACTAGGGAAACAAATTCATAGACACACATATGGATATAAGGGAAAGGTTTATATACAAGAGGAATGGAACATTGACAAAGCATCCCAACCCAGTCCAGTGCAAGGCCATAAGGCTGATATTAGCCCATATGTCTGATACCAATTTATAAAGTCTCCCTCAAACTCACAAAGCACATGTAATGACACCAGGACAATCAAAGATGCCACCTTGTGTATCCAGCAGCAGTAGAAGCACTCCCGCACTGGTAGGGGTCTCCCCATGGCTCCTCATTTCCAAGGCTTAGGGTCCATCAGCAGTATCCATTGGTGGTAGAAGCAGCTCAGCGCTGGGAAGGGGTCTCTCTGTGGCTTCTCCAGACCCAGAGGTCTGGTTCCATCAGGGCAAGCCCATGTGGCCTCTCCTCCAGCTCCTCCAGGTTCCAGAACTCAGGATCTATCAGCATGCCACCTGTCTTGTCAGGTAGACCGACTCCAAGAGACTGAATCTCTAGTCTCTCATCTCCACGGGGGAAATATCGCTAGATTTCCCAGAATTCTCAGAGAAAGTCATACCCACACAGAGGTCTCATTGGCTAGCTCCAGATTGACAGGTTAGACTCCACCTCTACACTCCCCATCATGAAATTGACATCAAGTACATGACCACCACAGTAAGGTACGGGAAACAGTGATATAATAAGAGATCATGAGCTGTTCCATTTATCTCAGTCAGCTTCCAGGTAATCAACCTTTTGAAGCGGGACCTCAAGATCTTCCTTCTAAGTTGAAAAAGACAGCCATAGAATATGCACAAATAAATCACTATTAGAAGCATTCTTTCTATGTTGCTGTTGTCAGCCACCCTCCATCAGCTCTGACCTATAGTGAACAAAACACTGCACAGTCCTGTGCCATCCTCACAATTCTTCCTTGTATGAACCCAAGGATTCAGCCACTCATTGAATCATTCAGTCCAACTCATTGAGGGCCTTCCTTTTTCTTTTCTTTTCTTTTTTTTTTTTTTTGCTAATGCCTAGAGATCTTTATGCATTCCATTTCATTTTGACCACCTGTAGTTTTCCTAAATTCATCTTTGCACACTCCAAGTTCTGATCATTGACAGATTTTTGCCACTGCTTCTCCTTACCCTGAGTCATGCCCCATCAGCAAATGAAAATCTCAAAGGATCCACTCCTTCAGTCTTACCAAATCATGTCATTAAGGGTTGACTTCCCTCTAAGAGATCAGCTGCTCTTAGTCACATTTTGAGTGCCCTTGGATCCAAGCAGCAGAATCTCTGACACTCTTCTGATTCCTTTATTTAGGTGTTCAGTATCTGACAAGACTTCAAAGCTCTGCATAGGATTTTCTGTGGCTTCTTCTTCCCAAGGGGGGAGCCAAGTCCTTTTTCCTTGTCTGTTCTTAGTCTAGAAGTTCTACTGAGACATATTCACTTTGGGTGACCCTGCTGGCACTTAAAATGCCAGTGACAAAGCTTCCAACCTGAGCATGGCTAGATATCTGTGCTCCAATGTTCATCGTGGTGCAGTTTACAATTTCAAAGAGTTGGAAACATGCTAAATTTCCCAAAACTAATAAATGGATTAAAAAACTCTGCTACATACATACAATGAAGTATGACATATCCCTAAAAAGCAGTGATACATGCATGAAGCACATCATTGCCTGGGAAGAGTTAGACAAAATTATGCTAAGCAAAGTAAGCCAAGCACAAAAGAACAAGTACAACATGAGTCCGCTGAGGTAAGCTTAAAAGCACAATGGGCATGGGGGAAACTACTAAATGCACAAATTCACAGGGTGTGATCTGGGCACTCTGTCAGGGTTCAGATCCAATCCAGGAAAGCACATGGCAGCCAATTACAAAGGAGTAGGGGTGGGGGTAAAGACAAGGGTAAAGAGGGAACGGGGCACTAACTCAGCCACAGGAAGGATATTGTTTATCTCCATAGAAAAGGGAGAGAGATAGCAGTTGGACAGATAAACCCCACAAGAATAGAAATGGAAGTAGCAATACCATGAAGGAGGGTAGGGAGACAGTTGGGAGACAAAAAGGCAAATTATCACAATGATTGATGTATAACTGCCCACCCACATCTGCTCTGAGGAGAACAAACAACAGAAACATGGGTGAAAGGAGAGAGAAAATGGTGTAAAATAATCTATAATTTACCAAAGGTTCATGAGGAGGGGACGGTAGGGAGGGAGGGAAAAAAGAGGAGCTGATACCAAGGTCTCAAGGAAAAGAAATTGCTTTGAAAATGATGATAGCAACATATGTACAAATGTGCTTGAGACAATTGATGTATGGATTGTTAGAAGAGCTCTAGGATCCCCCAATAAAATGATTTATAATAAAAATGATTTATAATAATAACAATAAAGTGTAGTAAAAAAAAAGAGGAGATGGTCTCACCTTTCTCACACAGATCAGCTGGTAAGTTTGAACTGCTGTCATGTGATTAGTAACTCAGGGTTCTAAAGCCACATATAACAACTAAATGACCAAAAATGATGTCAAATCAGAATATTTTCTTGTATCTGTTAACTCCCCAGGTATACAGTGAACTAATATGCTCTTCTAACATGTGGCAAGTTTCTAAAACCCCAGGCATATCCTCCAATGGAGAACCAATTAGACTTCAAAAGTTTAATGATTAAATCTACCTTCTTAGTATGTCTACAATTCTTGAAAATTCCAACAGCTAATTGCAGCAGGAATAAAAGACATCAAACAACAGTGTTTATAAAGCATATCACCAATGACCCCAGACTATGATAATGGGGTTACTGAGTACTCAGTGATCATCTTTTCTCCTTGATTCCCCATTCATTCCACCTACAGAGACCAAAATATGGAGAAAGACAACTATAGACATCAAAGTGAAACAGTGCACCATCAACTTAAAGTTTAGTTGAATTGTCAGATATAATACCTTTATAGACAAAAAATAGTTACCCTAAATTACATTTCCTGTTTGCCTTGGGGACTGACAATTCCTGAGATTTCATGGAACCTATCTACTCTGCATGACCCCTTCTTCCCTGCTGCCCACTTCTTGGGTACATGTCCAAGATAATAAGCTTTCACTTTTCTTTGCCAGCAGCAAATTCAGTGGGAGGATTCTTGGGAATACACCTGACAGACACCCTCCTGGTATCTTCTGGGAAGAACTAATCTTTTCAAAATTTCTAATCTCCATGCATGTCATACCTCTTTTAAGACTTCAAGTAACTCTCCATGTATCCTATGAAAGTTGGAAGTTATTGCAAAAGAGAAGATGTTTGACCAATCAACATCAAAATAGTGGTGTAGTATCTATAGAAAGGCATGGTAACTTTTGCTTTTAGGTCTCATTAAATCCCAAACATTCATCACAGCATCTATGACATCTTAAGGCATTCTTTACCTTTCCCTTTTTTGCATTGTATATACAGATAGAAATAGACACAACAGCATTGTTATTCAAAATATGGTCTTTAGACCACCTCCACCAGAGTCATGAGCTTCTGATTCATGGTCAATAAAATGCAGTTTTATTAGACTCAACACAAGCCAACTAACTCAAACATTTGACTGCTTGCTAATGGTTTTCGAGACCATCGACTCAGCTTTGTCTCGCAGCTCTCCAATGTGCTAGAGAAATAAACCCTGTCCAGTCCTGTACCATCTGCGTGTTTTTGTTATGTTTGAGCTCATTGTCGCAGCCACTGTGTCGGTTCATCTGACTGCAGGTCTCCCTCTGCTTCCCCAATCCTCCACTTCACTCAACCTATGAATTTGTCCAGGCACTGCGCTCTCTCTTGAAAAGAAGTTCAAAGTATGTGAGATGAGGTTTTCCCTTTTCTGACAATACTTACTCCAAGACAGATGTATTTGTGCTTCTGACATTCAATAGTATATCCAATATCCTTTGCCAATTCAGCAATTCAAATATATCACTTTTTCTTTAGTATTCCCTAGTCATGGTCCAGTTTTAGCATGCATGTAAGACAACATCTTCAGCAGACAAGGTTTTGTCATCAGCATATTGTAGACTGTTAACACCCATTACCCTAAACTTGTTGCTATGTTCTTCATACAGTCCAGTTTCTTTGGTTCTTTGTTCAACATAAAGAATTTGTAAATTACTAAGGGTTCAAAGGGAAGGGGAGGAGGAAGGGTAATATAGGGAGCTGATAATGGGGGCCTGGAGGGAGGGAGAATGTTTTGAGAGTGATGATGGCAATGGGTGTGTAAAAGTGGCCTGAATACAACTGATGTTGTTTGGGATTGTGATGGGAGTTGTAGGGGCCCCCCAATAAAATGATTAATTTTTTTTAAAAAGGGGGGAGGGGAAAGGGGAGGTTTTTTTGTTTTGTTTTTTTAAAGAGGAGCTTTTCTCAAGGGCTCAAGTGGAAAATATTGGGAAATGTATGTGGAAATATGTGGGCAAATGTGCTTGACACAAATGATGTACTGAATGTTGTAGTAGCTGTAAGAGCCCCCAATAAATTTTTTTAAAAAATACAAAAAAAATACAAGCCTAAGGCAAAAAGAATTCAGTAACCCCTGTTCTATTCAAATAAATGTAGTCTATGAAAAGATTCCATATGAGCACAACTTAGTGTTCTGGGATTTCCACTTTTCATACTATTATCCATAATTTGTTTTGATCCACATATTGAAATGCCTCCAATAAAATACAAGTAACTGTCTTTCTGGACTTTTCTGCCAACAGCTAACATCTATTTGACATCATCTATCATATCTCATTCCATGTCCTCTTCTAAGTCTGCCTAGTATTTCTCTCAAATCTCTGTCAATGTAGTCTTGTAACCATTTAAAAATATCTTCAGAAAATTTTATTTGCATGTAATATTAATACTATTGTTTAGTAACATCTGAATTCTCATATGTTACTTGCTTTGGAGAAAGCACAAATAGAGATGTTTTCCCATCTGTTAACCAAGTCTTAATCTTTCAAATTTCCTAACATAGGTGAGTGAGAACTTTCAGTTATGCAACCATTTGTCGAAACATTTGAAATGGTGTTCTAGTCTATGATTGGGACCTTGTGTTTTGTCAGTGTATTTTGTGCAGCCTGTACTTCTTCCTTCAATGCCATCAGGACTTATTCATATACTACCTCCTGAAATTGTTCCATCTCAACCAGGTGTTTTTGGTACAGCGCTTTCTTTCTATATTTATCTTATATTTCCTATTGTGTTCAGTGTTCTACCCATAGAGTCCTTCTGTATTTCAACTTGAAACTTGAGTCGTAGTGCCATAGTACCCACTCCAATACAACAAACTGATAACTAAGGTGGATTTGAAGAATAGGAACTGGGAACCTACACTTTTAATAACCACTCATGTGTTTCTTCCATGATATTATACATATTACATCTGACAGCCACTGCATTGAAATTAAATCCCTGATATGCAGAGGATGTTTGTCAACAGATGAGGAAATAGTCAGGACCAGAAACAGCTTCAGAGATCCACCAGATTGTCCTACCCAGTGCACAGACAACAGACATGTCTATCTACAACGATAAGCTCATTCTGGCTTATCCTGAAAATGCTCCAACATGCTATTTATCTTGTTAGAAACTGTAAAATATTTCACTTTATAAATGAAGCTCCTGGTGGGTATATTGCACTATTTTTCATTCTCCATGTCTGGGAAAAGGTCTTTGAGCAAGAATGAAAACTAAGTTAATAATAGAATTGAATTCCTGGGTTGTTCAAAGAAATTGCTATTTAAAATAAGCATAAAAGCACTTCTTAATATAATATAGAGTAGAACTTCTTAAAATGGGGGGAAAGATTCAGAATTTTCCTTTCTTCTATGATTCAATTCTTTCTTTAATTCATTTATTCATCCATTTACTCACTTCTCTTTCAGTAAATATTTACTGAGAACCTACCATGAATCAGAAACTTCTTTAATAGGCAAAGACAGAAAAGATGGTAAAAATACTTGCCCTCAAGAGGCATAAACTTGGTTCACTGGTTCACTCACTCCTTCATACATTTATTCAAAAATTTCCTAAGCATTCTATTTGGAAGCAATTGGGCTGGGTATTTGGAATAAAATCAACACAAATACTTTTTGTAAAAGATCATTTTAGTGGGTACTGATACAGCTCTTATCACAATCCATCCATAATTCCATTTTGCGTCACGCACATTTGTACATCTATTACCCTCATCATTCTGAAAACATTTGCTTTCTATTTAAGCCCTTGACCTTGGCTCCTCATTTTTTTCCTCCCTCCCCACTGCCCCATCACTGATAGACCCCTGATAATTTATAAATTATTATTACTTAACACAAATGCTTTCAAGCAGTATTCAACTGAGGTGGGGCATCAGAGGTAAAAAGTTTCTTCTAGTACAAGATAAACTAATGAATACTATATATAAAAATAATATTGTTTTTACTGTTTTTAGCAACATTGAGTCAATGCCAAACTATAGCCACACTATGCACAACAGAAGAAAGGAGTGTATGACCCTGACCAGGCTTATAATTCTTCCAACATTACTTATGACAAAGATTAACTGAAATAATGCATCTGTGTGACACTGCAGAATTAGGCAAATCCTGATACATAGATATAAAAAGAGAATTCATTTGCAGCAATGAACAGGAAAATATATAACAGGAGGACTTCTTATAGAGAGTATGTTAAGCTTTGTGGTGAGTGAAATTTCTTAATATTCTTAATATGATTCATATCTTTGGAGCACTGGTGGCATAATGGGTTAAATGTTGAGCTGCTTCAGTATAAAGTCACTAGCCAAATCAGGAGGAGAAACAATGAGGCTTCCTATGCCAATAAAGATGTGATCTCAGAAACCCACGGGAGCAGTCCTACACTGTTCTATAGATGATTTCTAGGAATCCAAATAGACTCAATGACAATGACTTTCAGTTTTTGTAGATCATGTCTCTGTAGCTCCCACCAAATAATTCTGTGGAACCATGTAAATAGAGCATATGAAACAAAAATAGGGGATTGGTCAGTTTAATTGCTACTCCATGACTGTAAGAATCAGCAATCTCAGAAACAGGAAGAGTGAGAAATACCAGAACCGTCAAAGAAGAGGGACCATCAGAAAGCAAATTCAAGGTCTGTCTGAAATGATGGAAACAAAGACCAAAAGCACCAGAGGCCGAACCATGGAGATCATGAGAGCAGCATCAAGATTATGGGACAGTGAGCCAGAGAGACAAGGGGGGTTATTGTCCCACAGAGGTTTAGGCCAATGGACTGTGAGGCTTAGAGGCTGATGACTAGAGAGAGTTTGGGAACCTGGCTGATGGCAGGGCGGCGGGGCGGGGAGTGCGGAGGATGATTGTGTACCTAAAACTGTGTCCATACTGTTTTATGATCCTGGCTAGTTGCGAACTGTTACCTTCCCTAATAAAACCCCCACCCCCATCCCCCAACTGAGCATATCGCCTGTAAGTTCAGTGTGACCACTGCAATGGGTTCTTAAACCCAGCAGAAAAGAAGGTTGTGGTGGGAGAAAGAGTTGGGTCAGAGGAATGTAAAAGAAGGACGAAGGTTAGACACATGTCTAATTCCTGTCTTGAGACAATAGACCTTGAGCTGGTGAGAAGTCAGATTATCCATTTTTGTG
This sequence comes from Nesogale talazaci, assembly GCA_004026705.1. Classification (NCBI taxonomy): domain Eukaryota; kingdom Metazoa; phylum Chordata; class Mammalia; order Afrosoricida; family Tenrecidae; genus Nesogale; species Nesogale talazaci. Next base: position 288,297 of record PVJH01000357.1, read on the forward strand.
TGTGTGACCAGAGGAGGTCAGATAAAACCCAAATTATCTCCAGATTGACAGGCTAGACTCCCCCCTACGCTCTTAATCCTCATATTGACACCAGATTAGGTCTGTTATATCCAGTTTTAAAATCACCTTGGGAAATTGGTATTCACAGTTTTCCTACTTTAGAGATGAGGAGCAGAAACCTAGGCTAACTTAGGCAATTTACCCAAAGTCCTCCAGCTAGGATCCACAGGAGCCCAGATTCAAAGATAAGTCTATTTTGAGTTCAAAACACATTCATTCTCTCTCTCTCTCTCTCTCTCTCTCTCTCTCTCTCTCTCTCTCTCTCTCTGTAATTTTATTGGGGGCTCATACAACTCTTATCAGACACATACATCCATTGTGTCAAGCACATTTATACATTTGTTTCTACCATCATTCTCCAAACATTTATTTTCTATTTGAACCTTTGGTATCAGCTACTCATTCCCCCCCCTCCCTCTTGAACCCTTAATAATTTATAAATTATTATTATTTTGTCATATCTTACACTGTCAAATGTCTCACCCACTTCTCTGCTGTCCATCTCCCAGGGAGTGGGTTACATGTACATCTTTTTAATTGCTTCCCTCTTTCTGCCCCACCTTTCCTCCATCCTCCCGGTATTGCCACTCTCAGCACTGGTCTTGAGGGGTTCATCTGTCCTGGATTCCCTGTGTTTTCAGCTGCCATCTGTACCAGGGTATATGCTCTAGTCTAGCCAGATTTGTTAGGTAGAATTGGGATCATGATAGTACAGGGAAAGAAGCACTAAAAGACTAGAAGAAAATTGTATGTTTCACTTACGCTTACACTGTACCCTGACTAGGTCATCTCCTCCCTGCAACCCTTCCGTAAGGGAATGCCCAGTTGTCTATAGATGAACTTCGTGTCCCCACTCTGCACTCTCTCTCATTCTCAATATAATTTTGTGTTCTTTGATGCTGGGCACCCAATCCTTTTGATACCTTGTGATTACACAGGCTGGTGGACTTCCATGTGAACTTTGTTGCTTCTGAACCAGATGGCCATTTGCTTATCTTCAAGCTTTTAAGACCCCAGATCTTTTGATAGCTGGACACAATCAGCTTTCTTCAACACATTTGTTTATACACCACCTTGTCTTCAGCAATTGTTTCAGGAAAGTGAGCATCATGGAATGTCAGTTTAATAGAACACAGTGTTCTTGTATTAAGGGAGTATTCGAGTGGGGGCCCAATGTCCATTTGTGACCTTAATATTAAACTATAAAAATATACACATAGATCTATTTTCCCATCATCATATATAAATATATTTACATATGTACATGCCTGCAATTAGCCTTCTATAAATGTCCTTTATAGTATTTTCCTCTATTTTCTTTTATTTTCCTCCTGTTCCACTATCATGCTCAGCCTTCACTTGGGTTTCAGGAATTCCTCTGTTATATTGTCCTTAATCAAGCCCTACCAGACCTCTCCCCCACCCCCCTCCCACACACACACTGATTTTGGATCACTTGTTGTTCCCTTCTTCCTGGGTTTGTTAACACCCACTTCCTTTCCCCACCTCCCCTCTCATGTCCCCCTGGAAACATCTCTTCTGTTCTTTTTTCCCCCCAGATTGTTTATCCTGCCTAGCTTATCTGGATAGAACTGCAGAGAGAATAATATGCACAGAAACCAGACAGAGCAAAACAAGAAAAGTAAACAACAATAGGAAATCATGACAATAAAAAAAAGAGAGAAAAGCCTGTAAATAGTTTAAGGTCTGTTTGCTGACCTTTAAGAGTGTTTTCCCATTGATTCTGATGGGGTCCCATGCCCTGGGACCAAAATCTATTTTTGTTATTCCCTGGGGACTCCCTTGCTCTGCTCTCCTTGCTGTTCTGTTGCATGCCTTTAGTATTTTGCTTCAGTGTGTGCGATACATGGGATACACATGGGATACAATTCCCACACTGTGTCTCCAGTGTTGTCCCTAGTAGGGCTAGGGGTGAGCGAGGGATGTCATGTCTCCTAGTGGGGCCAACCCTATGGTCCTGTCTGTGCATTGGCTGCTCTGAGCAAGGATATCATTTTCAAGGCCAGGATACAATCTACTCTCTTCCTCCCCCTTCATTTGCTCCTGTGTGCTCTGACCAGACATGTGCCTCTCCCTGAGCTGTAGCTTCAGTGCTACCCTGTGAAGTAAATTCTTCTAGGGGGTGGGCGCTGTCCACATTATTGGGCTTGGGGCTGGCCCCTCAGACTTCTCTATTGGTTTCCTACTTCATGGCTGTATGTTGCATTCACATCTTGGTACACTGGACCAATCTCCTTCCTATTCATCTACCCTCTAACTGTGATATCCATCTCAGTTCCAGCTCCTCCCTCCATCTCCCATTGTTAGTAATGACCTAAGAACTTTTTTTTTAGTATGAAAACATTTTTGTGACTTATACAATAGTGCACTCATGCAGTACATGCCTTTTTGTGATTGACTAACTGTACTCAGCATAATGCCCTCCAGGTTCATCCATATTATGAGATGTTTCACATATCCATCACTAGTCTTTAACATTGAGTATTATTCCATTGTGTGTATATTCCAAAATTTATCAATTCTTCCATTGAGGAGAATGAAAGATGTTTCCATCATTTTTTTTTGCTATTTTGGAAAGTGATACATTAATATCAGAGTGCATATATCTACTTCTATCTCAGCTCTTATTTCTCTTGGTCATACACCACATTGAGAGATTGCTGAGACAGAAGATGTTCCTGTTCCCAACCTTTTGAGAAAGCACATATATTATAGTGTCCTGAAGGCCAGCATACCCTGAACAAATTTTAAATGATGGCAAAATAATCAGATAAAGCCTCCCCTGAAGGAACTTAAAATAAGGTGTGAAGACCATTTTGGAGTTAAACTCAACTACTCCTACTAGACCATGAAAGAACAGTAACTGGGTCAAAGAAAATGCAGACGCCAAGGCAATGTCATTTTAAAAAAAAGAAAATGGACAAGAATTTGGTTCTGACTCATAGTGACTCTATGGACTATAGGGAAGTTGATTCCTTAAGCTGTTCAAGACTAAATCTATATGGGGAAAGAAATGTTATCCTTCTTCCATGGAGTAGTGGGTGAGTTCAAACTGCCAACTTACAGTTATCAGGCTAATGCTTAATCCTCTGTAGCATCAGTTCTCCTTTACAATGTCACAATGAGCCAAAAAGATATGTAGACAGTGATGAAGGGCAGTCTAAACAAATGTGTGCATTTGTGTTACAAAATAATGTCATTGGAAGTCAGCATCAGAACAGTAGCATGGCCCCAACAGGGACGGAGTTTTAGGAATATGACCCAGTCATTGGGATATGGTCAGGGGGTTGTTAGTGATAAGTTACGGTCCAAAATCTCATAAATATTAGAGGCCTCTCAAATAATTAAGATACAAACAAATGCAACGGGCACTTTAGCAGTGATTAAACCTCATAAATGAGGAAGACTCAACCTTATTAAGGCAATCATATCAGATTAGCAATGAAAATGATGATCTTTAGCCACTAAGTCAGAATCCATAATGGTATTTGCCTCAGAGGAACCACTATAACATTTAGAGAAATTAAGGTCCCTATAATGGCTTTAATGTTACACATTTTTGTATCCTTTCCAAGGTTCAAGCTCAAAGTCACACCAATGTAAAAATTCAATTCCATCAAATTGATTATAACTCATATGGCCTATAGAATAGAAAAGAATGGCCCTTGTATATTGTGGGAATTGTCAATATTTATAGAAAATGATGGACTCATCTTTTACTTATGGAACAGCTGCTGGTTTTGAATTGCTGACCTTGTGATTAACAATGCAATTTGTAACCCACTATTCTACCAGGGCTTCTTAGCCCATGTACATAAAAGATAACTATAGTTATGTACATAATTAAGTATATTGTATGTGCTAGAAAGTAGTCTAAGTGAGTGACATGTGTTATCTTATGTAACCAAAATCCTAAAGGATATAGCCTTTATTTTAACATACACTTGAGTAAAGGTATAAGAAGATGGAGTTAATTATACAAAGTCATGTACTTAATAAATGTGTGTTTGTCTTGGTTGACTGGAGAAACAAATCCAGGGACTATCATATGTGTTTATGGAAGAGCTTCATATCAAAGAGTAATTGTATATTAAGAAAACATCCAAGCCCATTCCAGATCAAGTCCATAAGTCCAAGATTAGCTCATGTGTCCAATACCAGCCTATAAATCCTTCTTCAGAGTCACACAACACATGAAATGATGTCGAATACAGGAAGATCACAGGCCACTGAAAGGAAAGTCTTGTGGCTGCAGTAGTGGTGGAAGCATCTCATGCTGGCATGGGTCTACATGTGGCTTCCCCAGCGCCAGGGCTCAGGTTCCACCTGAGCTCAGGTTTCCGTGTAGCTTGTCAGCAGGAAGACAAGCAGAGGGTAAACTGGGTCACAGCTTGATGACCTTACTTGAAAGCACTAAGGAGATAAAAAATACACTGCAGGTGGGAAACAGACACACTCTACTTGTATTCATGATGGCTGGTCAAACTCCACCCCATTTACTCTATATAGTCTCAAGTTGGGGCTGAGCCCCAGTCGCATAGTGGTTGTGTGTGGGACTGTGGTCCACAGTATTTGTGGTTCAAATCCAGCAGCAGCTCTCCAGGAGCAAGACTGGGCTTCCTACTCCCACCAGGGCAGTGATACCCTCCCCCAAAAATAGTCTCAAACTGACAACAGATTATGTAACTACCACAAAAAGGTAACACTGGAATATGGCTGTAAATAGTGTTAGAACATAACCTAGTTTTTAAATTGTGTTGCTGATCAAGCTAACATCTTTTTATACAGTATAAATGTATAAAATCATATTGTATACTATGCTACATATTACTATTTCAACAGCACCATATAGCTGTGTGTTTATGTGTGTGTGTTGACTTTGTCCTTAAGCAGCTTATAATATAGTAGGAAGACAGATGTGTTGAAGGAAGATGTGCTACTGTTGGGGGGATGAGGCAGTGTTATGAGAGCACTTAGCACTGGAACTCAACCCTCGGACAGGGCCTCATTCCCTTCAGGTGAACATTTTTGGATGAAGTAATAACAGATCTCATAAAAGCAAAAGGTTGAGAATAAAGGAAAATAAGTCAATGAAAGCAACAGAAACAAGAAAAAGTATAATTCCTTGAAGTTACTGAAAAAAGCTCCCTGTAATGGAGTATAGAGTATATACAGAAATGTCATGAAGGAACAAGAGATATAACCAGAAGAAAATACAGCAGTCTGATTATATTGGATGAGAGGATACATTAACATGTTGGAACTTCATTCTCAGATAAATCCAGAAAAGGTTTAAACAGGAGAGTCACATGACGAAATATACATTGGGCTTCTATGTGAAAAAATATACATTGGACTTCTATGTGAAAAAAAAAGATGAATAGCAGATAAATGGATACATAGATGAATGAAAGAATGGATTGATAGACAGAAAACCAACATTTGCCAAAAAGGAAAAAGAAAGAGAAAAAAAAACAATATTTGCTTTCCATACTTCATGAAACAGGCCCAAAGTGTTTCATTACTGCTATAATTCATATACCCTCCAGTCTTCTATCAGGACCTCACACCTAAAAGACAGTCACAGACCAAGTCTACCAACAGGAATATGATAATATGGGAACAATGAATACTCACATTTAATAGTGATTTCCTTATATGCTCTGCATGATTTCTCATGTCTTCATCCCAGCCTGGCAGTTTCTTTTGGTTTCGAAGTGTCCTTGTCCAGGTTTTAAAGCTCTTATAAGTCACCTATAACCCTTACATCTCTACTATGTAACTGTATACATATGCTTTCTGATCCTGCCTACCATACCTGCAGTAATGCCATGGGTTTTAATTCAATGCAGAGGAGGGGGAAAGGTACTGAGGGGGTCTGGAATGCATGGTGTAATCCCATTGATAAATCAAACTTCCACATCTGTCAATTGAGACATTGGAAGGGGGCACGTGTTTGTCTTTAATGTGTGACCAAATGATATCCTCACAAAACAAAATCATTTGAGGCAAAGATTGGCCACTTCATTCACCACCGTATTCTAAATTGGCAAGACAAATATAGGTCGGCAAAGTCTTTGCTAATGCTTTTCAGAAGTGATTATATTATGTCTTTAATAATCACAATTACAATACCCCCTCCAGGAGGAAGAATAACAGAAGCCATGGAGGAAGGGAGGCAGCGTTTGGTGTGAGATATGAAAATAATAATAATTTAGAATTTACCAAGAGGTCATGAGGGTGGAGGCTGAGAGGGAGGGAAGAAGAAAAGCAGATACCAAGGACTCAATAAGAAGTAAATGATGGCAACATGTGTAAAAATATGCCTGATACAATTGATGTATGGATTCCAATAAGAATTTTAAGAGCTCCAATAAAATGATCTTTCAATTAAAAAATCTTAATTACAAATATGCCTTGACCAGAGCAGGTACCCTTATACATATAAGAACCTTCAACAATGGAATCCAGGACAGTAATGAGAATAGCAATAACACATAAAGATGGGAACTGATCTCAAAGATTGACATAAAACATACATACACACACACAAAGGGGGAAAACAACAGATATGTAGGTGAAGAAAGACAGTGGAGAGTGTAAGATAAGAAGATAATAAATAATTTATCATGGTTCAAGAGGGTGGGAGGGTTGGGGAGAGAGAGGGAGAAAGAGGAATTGATACCAAGGACTTAAGTAGAAAGAAAAAGTATGTTTTGAAAACTGGTGATGGCAAGATATGTACAAATGTGCTTGATGTAATGGATATATGGATTGTTATAAGAGCAGTAAGAAACTCCAATAAATGCTTTATAAATAAAAGGTCCTAATTGTTGTTTCGAATTTATGCCCCTTTTTATATTCCCAGGACCAGCATCAGTGTCATAAAGAGATGATTTCTCTGTTCTTTTAACCTCCATGCAAAGAACCAAATAACAAATGGGAGCCAATAATAGTTACTTATCTTGGGTATAGTCACAAAGCAAAAGGTGATGATTTTATACCCTTTGTATATATACCAGGCATTCTTGGAGCAGGAGCGGAGGGAGAGGAGGATTAGAGTTATGAACAACAAAAAAGAAAAAGACTACGCAATTTTATACCTCATACGAAAGAAAAAGTTACAATGATTTTACTCTGAGCAAAGTTGATTTAAGACAATTTGATATCATGCTAGCAAAAAGTGATGCAATATTAATATTATACCAATATGGCAGATGCAGATGCCAGTAGGGGGAAATTCTAAATAGTATAAAGGGTTAGAAAAATTCAAAGCATTATGTCTCGATTTTCCATTAGCCCCATACAGCTATGCCAGTCCACCTCAGGTTAATATTCTATCATCTGTGATCAAAATAGAACAGATGAAAAGAAACACTTCACCTGCATGAAACACAGTCATTTAGTTACTTTACTTTCCTGAGACCTAACAAAGCAAGAAAACAAAGTAGGCCACTGATCATCCAAAATTGACATAATAAAGCATATACACTTTTTTCAGGAGAGCTAGTGGGACTCATATTTGGAATTTATTTACTTGTATTTTAGGCACAATTTTAATAATCCTGATTGTCTGGTTTCCCATTCAAGGTATCCTGGAGGCAGTCTCTGATCAGTGAGACACACACACTGGCAGCTTCAAAAAGTGACAGTTTTCAGCCTGAGAACTGACAAAAGGGCCAGAAAAACACTGAAAAGTTGATATCAGAACTCCAAACAGAAACCCCAAGCTCACACACAGAACCCTGTGCTCAGAGCGTTTTATTACGGCCTTTTAGAATAATTTATGATTGAATCATCAAGAAAAGATTAAATTAGAATGCTCTATTTGATAAATCAAAGTGTTATATAATATAAATGAACATATTTTTATATAATCACCACTTGTCTATCAGAGTGTGTCATATGGTGGTGGCGTATGTGCTGCTGTCAAGCTGGAACCTATGTCATGAATATGTCAACTACCAGCAGGGCCTTCCAAAGTCAGCAGAGCTTCTAGAATATAAAGAAGAGACTGTCCACCTCAAAGAATTAATCACTGAAAATCTTCTGTATACCATCAAAACACTGTCAATTACTGAAAGTCTACTGAACAGAAGCAGAACATTGTCAGAGACATTGCCAGAAGATGAGTCCCTCGGGTTGGAAGGCACTCAAAATAGGACCGAAGAAGAATGGACATCTCAAAAATCGACCATAATGATGTAGATGGAGTAAAGCCTTTATGACCTTAATCTGATGATGGGACGTGACTCAAAATGAGAAGTGACAGCTACAAACATCAATTAATAACCCAAACTCAGAATGTACAAAATATGATTCTAGGAAAACTGGAAGTCATCAAAATTAAATGGAACACATAAAGATCAATATCTTGTGAGTAGAGTGGGCTGAAATGGACTGGGATTGGCCATATTGAATCAGAAAATTATATGGCTTATTATGCCAAGAACAACAAATGCAAGAATAGTCTTGTATTCATCATCAAAAAGACATCTCAAGAAGTATCTTGAAGTAAAATGCTGTTTATGAAAATTATATTTACTTGCATACAAGGAAATACACTCAATACAGCTATTATCCAAAGTTATGCAGGAACAACTAAAGTGGGTGACAAAGAAGAATTCTACCAATGACCAGTCTGAAATTTCTCAAACATGCAAACAGGATGCATTGTTAATTATTGGTGATTGGAATACAGAAGCTGAAAACAACGAGGAAGGCCATTAGTGGGGAAATTCAGTCCTGATGATAAAAATGAAGCTGGAAATCATAACTTCATGAGGAGAAAAATGACTTTTTCATTCCTATTATCTTTTTTCAACTATAAAACTGTTGACTATACACACATGGACTGCTACGGATGGAATACACAGAAATCAAATTGACTATATCTGTGGAAAGAGGTGAAGCTCAAAATCAGCAGCTAAAACCAGACCAGAGGCCCACGGTACCACAGACCCTCGATAGCTTATATATACGTTCAGTCGAAGCTGAAGAAAATTAAAGCAAGTCCACAAGAGTTGACATATGACGAAATATGTCCCACCTGAATTTCCAAAACATGTCAAGAAGAAATTTGACACATTGAACACTGAGGTCAGAAAACCTGATGAGCAATGGGATGACAAGCATATCACACTATCATACATGAATAAAGCAAAAGTTCATTAAGAGGGCAGGAAATAAAGAAAAGATCTAAGTGAAAAGATCTAAGTTTCAGAAGAGATTCTCAAGCTTGCTCTTAGTTTTACAGTAACTAAAGAAAATGAAAGAAAACTTGAACTAAAAGAACTGAATAGAAAATGGTAATTCAAGAAGACAAAGCATAAAATTATAATGAAATATGCAAAGGTCTAGAGTTAGAAAACCAAAAAGAAAGGATGCAGTCTGCAAATCTTAAATGGAAAGAACTCAAGACAAAAATTCAAGCCCCGAGTTACAATATCAAAAGATTCTGTGGGCAAAATGTTGAACAATGCAGGAAATATCTAAAGAATATGGAAAGAATGTAGAGTCAATACAAAAAACAAACAAATTTTTTAAAAACCTACAGGGGTGAGCCCTGGTGGCGCAGTGGTTGTGCGCAGGACTGCGGGCCACTGGGATGGAGGTTCAATTCCAGCTCCACAGGAGCAAATGCTGGGCCTCCTACTCCCACCACCAGAGGGCAATGATGCCCCAAAAACAAACAAAAAAATTTTTTAATCATATCAAGAAGTAATATAAAATCAGGAACCAATGGTAATGAAGGAAGAAGTCCAAGCTGCACTGAAAGAATTGGATGAGAAATTGATGGAATATCAATTGAATATTTCAACAAGATAATGAAGCACCAGAAACATTCACACGTTATGTCAAGAATCTGGAAGATGTCTTAAGTAGAAAGAATATGTTTTGAGAATGATGATGGCTTAAGTAGAAAGAATATGTTTTGAGAATGATGATGGCAACAAATGTACAAGTGTGCTTTGCATACAATGAATGGATAGTGATAAGAGTTGTATGAACCTCCCAAAAAATGATTAAAAGAAACAAAAAACAACAAAAAAGGAATTTGGAAAACAACCTCATGGCCAACTGACTGGAAGAGATTCACCTTTGGACTCATCCTAAAGAAAGGTGACTCAAGGGAATGTTCAAATCATAGAACAACATCATGAATATTACAAGCAAATAAAACTTTTCTAAAGATCATTCAACAAGGGTTGCAGAGTACATTGACAGGGAGCTATCAGAGGTTTGGGCAGGTTTCAGAAGAGGACATAGATTAAAGAATATCATTGTTTTTGTCAGGTGGATCTTGGCGGAAAGCAGAGAATAACGTAAAGGTGTTTACTCATGTTTTATTGACTATTCTTGTCCTTTGAGTGCATTGACCTTAAAGGACTATGCATAACTTTGAGAGGCATAGTAATCCCAGAATCCTGCATTGCACAAATGCAGAACTGTATATAGATCAAGCAATAGTAGTGCAAACAAGAAACTACTACATGGTTTGAAATCAGAAAAGGTGTACTTCAAGGTTGCATCTTCTCATTCGATCTGTATGCTTGAGCAAATCAGCAGAAAAGTTGGATTATAGGAAGAGGAATGAGACATTAGGATCAGAGGAAGGTTTATGAACAATTTATTATACATGGATGACATAATCTTGCTTGCTGAAAGTGAAGAGGACTTGATGCACTTGTATTAAAAAAGTCTGCAGGACTGCAGACTGCAGTATGGATTACAACTTAGTTAAGAAAGCAAATTATCTTTACCATAACATAATAAATGGGAAAAAAATGGAAGTTGTCAAGGGTATCATCTTCCTTGGTTCTACAATCAATGGCAATCAAATGACACATTTTATTGGGTAAAACTGATGCACAATATTGGAAAGAAAGAACAACACTTTGAGGACTAAGGTGTGCCCAGTCCAAGTCATGGTAATTTCTATTGTCTCATATGCTTGTGATAGCTGAACATTGAATAAGCCAGATTGAAGAACAATCAATTTAGTGTTGACAAAGAATATTGAAAGGATCACGGACTGTCCTTCTTTTGGAAGAAGGACCCCTGGCATACTTGTTAGAGGCAAAAATGGAGAGATTTTGTCTCGCATACTTTGGACACATTTGAAAGAAACTAGCCCCTGAAAATGCGGAAGGCCCTTGATGAGTCGAATTGAGTCTATGACTGCATCGATGGGCTTAAATAACTATGGTGAAGAGGGCACAGAACCTAGCGGCATTTCATTCTGTTGTACGTAGGGTCACGAGGCGTTAGAACCACCTCAGTGCCACCTAACATCAACAGCTGCATTCTCTAACTGCCTAGAAATTCTGTAAAACATCTCATACCCTGAAACAAATAGCCAGCTAAGTTATCTGAAATGAGGGTTTTCCTAAAACAAAGCACCTTGATTGTCCCAGCTCCCTAGATACACACAAAGGATATCGTGATATTGCCCCTTTAATGTAGAGAAATCTATAACAAATCAAAGAATATGGAGCATTTCCAGTTTCGACTGTTGCCTTTCTTTACAACGAATGGTTTCTTATTCCAAACTCTGTGCTCTTGTATGAAAAACTACTGAATGCAAAAAGAGAACCTGTGTGGAAACCTCGCTCTAACACTAGTTGTGCCATTTTGAACAAGTCATTTCTAACTTCTCAAAACTCCAATTTCTCATCTGAGAATTGAATGGGTAAAATGTGTACACACACTTCATTGAAAAGCACTATGTAAATATAACATTGCCGTTTCAAATTCTGAAACTAAAGAAATGAGCTAATAATAGCTGGCTTGTGAGATATATTCCCTGTAGTGTATTCTCAGAAGCTTTTTCTTTTATTTATTTTTAAACCTCTGCTCCAACCACTTCCACCTGGAAAACCAATCTGCTTTCCTAACTTATGACTCCATCAGGAAATATTTCTAGAAAGTCATTCAAATGCTTCCATTTATCAATTCCATTTTTGTGCATCAAGTTCTAGCTTCTTGCGATACAGGAAACCATTTTCTCTTTTGTTTGCTATTTAAACTCTTCAAGCACTTGTCAAGCATTATTATGTCATACTCTCTCTACTCAAAGATTTAATCACACACTCCAACCACTTCAAGACATATTCATTTTCTGAAGTATCCAATAACATTATCTGCAACAGCAGAGGTAAGGAAACCAGCATTGAAGTTCCTCTTAGTTTTTAAAATTTTGTTTTGTATTGTTTTTATCTTATAAATCTTAGGAAATTTTTTAGAGCTAGTCCTAAAATAATGCAACTCTCAAATACCTTTCAAAACATGATACATTTTCTTATGTTTTTCTGCTTAAGAAGCTATACACCCACTCATCCTTTAGTTACCTATTTTAGGTTCCAAAGACCAGCTGGATATATTAAAATTTATGTTGTGCCTAAACAGAGGTGATTGTCACATCATATTACAAAATGCAGGATGACTACATCATTGCACAATTGTCAAAATTTCATGGGGAAACCAAAAGGGATTGGCCCCTTTGGGCCAATAGTTAGATTGGAGATGCTGGAAGGGTGGAGAGAGGGTGGGGTAGAGAGACGGAACCAATGGCAAGGATGTACACACTGTCTCCTATTTGAAGGACGGGCATCAGAGGAGTGCGTTGGGGGAGAGGTCGGGCAGTGTGAGATGTGACAGAACAATGGCAATGTACAGAGTGTTGGGGGTTTGTGGGGATGAGAGAGCGGAGGAAGAGGGGAGTGGATGGAGGGGCCGTTACTGGCGGTTTGGGGGAGAAGGTGGATGATTGGAGAACAATAATAGAAGTGGATATGTGAGGGTGCTTGACACAGTATGCTTATTTATGTATTGTGAAAAACGATGCATGAGCCCCCAATAAAATGATTTTTTTAATTACATTATTACACAACTGCCAAATCATTACAGATCAGGGTCCAGCCAAGCTGACACAAAACATCCACCATCATAGTCAGATTTTCTCTTGCTTTGCACCTAAGAGTTCTTTATGGCCAGATCCACCTCATTAATGTGCAATATAATCCATCAGATTTTCACTATTATCTTATATGCTTGATAACAAGATAGCCATTCCAGAGATGAGAATTTAAACTATTACTATTTAAATTCAGTATGCTATGCCAAAAGAAAGATGAATTTTCTGTGACTTAAATCTTTAAAATGAACTTTTAAAAAGTCTGTTTAATGATACATTTCAATCCAATGGTTACCAGTCAATTTTGGTAAGAGCAAGAACTGTATAAGGAAATTCCTGTGCCACTTTTTTTACTTTTAATGGTCCCCAGCAGATAATCCTGTGAAATTCATGAAAATAAGTAATAAATAGTAAATAATTGGATTTATGGAATCATTGATACACGATATCAAAAGGTTTAACTAGAATGCATGCAATAGAAAGCTACTGGCAAAATAGTGAAGAGGGTAGCAGGAGAAGCCAGGGTGTTTCTTCTGTTTATATCACATAGTTTTTTAGTGGTTGCTTCTCCTCTGTAGGTAGAGTTCTTTGCTTCTTGACTGGTGAGAGTTAGAGCCAGTTTGAGTTCCATCATTTTATCAGATGGTCCCTGAGCCTAAACAGTAACACTGTCTACACTCTTTGTCTCTCCAGCCTACCGTTAGTAATGGTTTCCTGGTATTTCACTTTATATTAGTTTACCACTTTTTCTTTGATTTTCAGCAATCCCATCACCTGTATAAGTTTCCTAAATTAAATGTCTTCTGTTGAAAAGATTTAAGAAGGTTCTTCTTTCTTAAGTCTCTGAATGATAATACAATATATTGAACTTTGAAGCAGTACATAAAACTACTGGTGCACCAATTAAGATTGTTAAGTACTGCAAACTAAAAGAGTTCCTCATGGACTTTGCAGCACATTATATGGACTAGTCCACCTATTTATGCCAAAGCAAGAGAACATAGAGTAAAAAGGAACTGATGTCTTTTATGCATATCTCTACAGGTGAAATACTATCCAGATGAGGAGTGAATGCACCAACAATCACTGATCTACTTAAAATTCTGGTGTTAATTAAGATTTGTATAGTTTAATATCAACTGCATTGGAATATTCATTGAAACAGCTCAGAATACACCAGAAAATTGCCTGGGGTATTTGTCTGACTTGTTAATGAATCCCCCAAACTAAAACCATAGAACTATTTGCCCTCATTTTGATCTCAGTTTTTAATTCACTCAGTGAGTACTTAATATGTGACAGGCATTCTTCTAGGTGTGAGAGTTAGATTGTTAAGAAAAATCATTTGTGTGCATGTGTGTGTAACTTAAAGACTACAGTGAGTGGATGCAATATGTAGATACACATAAACCCATAGGTTGAAAAATTACATGAGTCAAACAGACAATGTACATTTAGATATTTTTCTAAGAGAAGTCTATAACTTTGGTACTGAGAAGACTACAGGGATGACCTCACCCTGAAAAGCATAGCAGTAGGTAAGGGAACTAAATATAAAGTTTGCTAAGTCTTGACCTGCAAATAGGCTCTTTCATTTCTGGTTGTGTATTTGAGGAACATTATTTAATTGCTATAAACTCCAATTCATTTTTACTTAAAGATAAGATTAAAATAATAGCTCACACTTCTAAACCATTCGATTTATGCTAAGTATTACTATAAACACTGTGCATATTAATATATTTAATCTTTATATTGACTCTATAGAGAAGGTGCTATTATAGTTATGATAGAAATGATGGTCATTACTTTACAGCTAAGAAAACTAAGACAAAAAGAGGACATGTAACTTTCCCAAGATCATCAAGTTAGTAAATGGCAAAATTGAAGACTGAGTCTTAGAAATTGAGGCTGAGGATGTGCACTTGATAACTATAATATACCGCATCTCTTAAATGACAGCACAACCTTCTTCTTAGGGTTGCTGTGAGAATCAGAAAAGACAATGTCTGGAACATGAAGGCCTTCAGTAATTGGTTATTGTTGTTCGTGATAATGCTCTGCTGCTATTCATAAGGAACTGCGAATGTTTCAGGTCAGATCTAGGACAAGGGGTAGAAGAAGGGATATCATTGGATCTTAACTCAAAGCAAAAAATACCAGAAAGATGTTTACATGTGGTTTCTTAAAAATCATTTTATTGGGGGCTTGTACAACTCTTATCACAATCCATACATAGATCCATTATGTCAAGCACATTTATATATTTGTTGCTATCATAATTCTCAGAACATTTGCTTTCAACTTCAGCCCTTAGAATCAGCTCTTCCTTTTTCCTCCCTCCCCGCTCCCCCTTCCTTATAAGCCCTTGATAATTTATAAATTATTGTTGTCATATCTTACACTTTCTGATGTCCCACCTTACTCACTTTTATGTTACTGTATAAATGCATTTAGCTTTGTAGATCATAACAAACCATAGATGGCATTGAGAAGCACGGGAACCTCAGAAGACTTCACTTTCCTCATGCCGAAACCTGTACGTGGATCTAGATGCAATCCTTTAAAAAGAACAAGGGAATTGTGCATGTTTTAACATCAAGAAAGGTGTGGGTCAGGATTTTATCTTCCCAGTATAATTATTCAATCTGTATGATTAGCAAATAATCAGAGAAGCTGGACTCTGTGATGCATAACAAAACATCAGGATCGGAGAAAGGCTAATTAACAAATGACACATCTTGCTTGCTCAAAGTGAGGATTTGAAATGCTTGCAGATGAAAATCAAGGATTTCATCTTTCGGTATGGGTTACAAC
This sequence comes from Nesogale talazaci, assembly GCA_004026705.1. Taxonomy (NCBI): domain Eukaryota; kingdom Metazoa; phylum Chordata; class Mammalia; order Afrosoricida; family Tenrecidae; genus Nesogale; species Nesogale talazaci. The sequence goes on from PVJH01000357.1 coordinate 304,111, forward strand.
TTCATGAAAAGAAAAATCCCTCCCACACTTATTCAATGTGCATGCTGAGCAAATAATCTGAGAAATTGGTGTATAAAAAGAAGGACTTGGTATCAGGATTGGAAGAAGGCTTGGTAACAATCCATACTGTACAGTGGTGTAACCTTGCTTGTTGAAAATGAAGTTCATTTGGTGATGAAGATCAAGGATTGCAACCTTCAGTATGGATTACAACTCAATTGAAATAAGACCAAAATCTCCACAACTGGACCAATCGGAAACATCATAAAAAAATATTGATGTTGTCAAGGATTTTGTCTTAGCTCCCCACTCCATGCTCATGAAAGCAGCAGTCAAGAGATCAAAAGCCAGTTAGCATTGGCTAAGTCTGTTGCAGAAGGCCTTTTTGGAGTATTGAAGGGTAAGGATATTACTTTGACGATTGGGGTGTGTCTCATCCAAGCCATGGTATTTTCATTTCCCTAAAATGCATATAAAAGCTGGGCTTCGAATCAGAAAGACTGAAGAAGAACTGATGCATTTGAATTGTGGTGCAAGTGCAGAATACTGAAAATACCAGGGATTATCAAAAAGACAAGCAATTCTGTCTTGGAGAAACAGAACCAGGGTACTCCTCTGAGGCAAAGGTGGCAAGATTTGAATATACGTACTTTGGTCATGTTGTCAAAAGAGACCAGCCCCTGGAGAAGGACAATATGCTCGGTAAAGTAGAAGGGAGGGGGACAAAGTCCCTAAGTGGACACAAAGACTGCAACAGTAGGCTGAAGCCTAGGAATAATTGTTACTTAGGATGGTGCACAGCTGAGCAGAGTCTGATTCTGTCTGCACAGGGTTGCTATGCATAGGAATCAATTCTATGGCCTCTAACAAGAAGAACGATACAAAAGAAGCAATGAGAAGACAATTTTAAACATTATGCTTCCAATGTTAGTGCCATGAATTAGAGGAAGGAATCTGTAAATAAATATTTGTAATAGTTAGAGTCTCTAAAGAGTCATTTTGGATCACCTCAAAACATGCCAACCTAGATAAAGGCAAACAAAAGAAGGGATGAAATCTAACCAAATGGTAGCATTGTTGAAGAAAATTGATTATAGTGTGGGCTGCCAGAAAAAATGAAAAAGTTCTACCTTGAAGAAAAGACAGCCAGAATTTTATTAAAAGCAGTAATCATGAGAAAGAGTTCATCTTGCTACCTTTGAATATATTACCAGGTGGGACCAATATCTGAAGGACATTGTGCTTGATAAAGAAGATGGTCGTTGAAAAAAAAGACCCTCAAAAAGATGGAAATGGCTACAATGGTTGGCACAAACGTGTCTGTTATTGTGATGAAGGTGCTGGACTCGGCAGCTTTTGATTTTGGTTTTGATGAGGAAGAGCCAACTTGCTGACCCTAACAAGCACACATAGAGTCCCACTTGCGTAATGTAGTCTTAGGGAGCACAAGACACTGAGAAGCTGCTTTTGACTGAAGGGCTTGAGGAGGCTAAGGATACAATATTTCATACAGATCTTTCTAAAGGGAAACCCCAGAAATTGTAATAGGGTAAAAACTGGAAAATGAGTCTATGTGCAGCAGTGTTTAAATGCCCATCTGCTAACAAAAAGGTTAGTGGATTGAGCCCAAAAACTTCTCTGCAAGAAGAAAATGTGCTATTTTGTTTCTGTAAGTATTTATGGCCTTGTCATCCATATGGGTAGTTCTATGTTGTTTCACAGGATTACTATGTTTTAGAGTTAACTTGATGGTAGTGGGAATTTGGGGTTTGTTTTATGGTGAGATGACAAGTGGGAAAGGGATGATGGATAGCTCAAAATCAGCCGTTGAATTCTGAGGTGACAACTAAGGTAATTTAGGCTTCAATTGCAAGGTCATGTATTTTAAGTGTCAGATAAGTATTTTGAAAATTTATTTAATTTAATGTAATAAAAGAATATTTTATTGTGCTTGGTAGGTACTTTAAGGTTTGAAATTAAGCAATCAGCCATCAAGCAGGGAAGTAATAAAGCCCACATGGATGAAGTACACTAGCCTTTGTGGTCATGAGATGTCTACAGGAATAGGTGTCAGAAATTCAAAAACCAAGCTATCAGATTGGCATGAAGGAGCATAGACAAAGTGGAAACCCCAAACCACCTGTAAGATAACTGGGCAGTCCATCACAGATGGGTCACATGGAAAGAATGATATACCCAGGGGTACAGAGGAGCACTGATGAGACACATAAATGTCCTCTAGTTCTTTAGTATTTCCTCCCATTACTATTATGGTCTTAGTTTCACCTCACTAATCTGGTGCGACCTGAGTATGTACATTTGTATAATTAAGGTCGTTCAATGCATGAAATCCAAGATAGATAAACCTTTGGAAATAGTAATGGGAGTAATGATTCCCTAAGGGTACTGGAAGACATAGGGGGAGGGGGGACTGATAGTAATGATAACTGTATAACGCCACTTGAGGAACGAATAACAGAATTACAGGTCAATGGATAAATTAGACAGTATAAGATTATATATATATATATATATATATATATCCTATGGGAGGGAGTGGGAGGGAATAGAGGGGTCCTGATATCAAAGCGTTCAAGAAGAAAGGGGTTTGAAAATGATGGTGGCAGCAATTGTACAATTATGCTTGATCTAATTGAATTATGGAGTGTTGTATCTGTAAGAGCTCCCAATAAAATGATTTAAAACTTTTTTAAATGAAAAATCCTCACAGCTGGACCAATAGCAGAGAAAATAGTGAAAATGTTAAGGATTTCATATTGTTTAATCCATAGTCAGTGCTCATGGAAGCAGGCGTCAAGAGATCAAATACTGCATTGCATTGGGCAAATCAGTAGCATAAAGCCTCTTTAAAGTGTTGAATTGCAGGGACGTTACTTGGAAAACAAAGGTGTGCTTGACCCAACCTGTTGCCTCCGATGCCCGTGAGACTTGGATATTGAATAAGACCAAGGGAGAATTGATACATTTGAATTATAGTGCTGGCGAAGAATATAGAAAGTACTGTGGAATGTCAGAATGATAAACAAATCTGTCTTGGAAGAGGTACAACCAGAATGTTCCACAGAAGTGAGGATAGTGAGATGACATATTCCGCACTTTGGACGTGTTATCAGGACAACCCAGTCTGGAAAAAGACACCGTACTTGGTAAAGTAAAAGGGCAGTGGAAAACAGGCAGCCATGCACTAAGTGGGTTGACAGTGGCTGCAACAAAGGGCTCACACACATCACAGCGATTCTGAGCCTGGCACCGGACCAGGCAGAATGCTGTCCTATTATAGATAGGGTTGCTATGAACAAGAACGGATTCAAAGGCACTTAACAACAACATCATCCAAAACAAGCCATCAATTGAGTCCTTATCTTTTTAGCATCTTTTAACATAGTTCACCGTTTATTTTTCTCTGCAAGAGAAATATTCCCATAGAAAGAGACTAAGGGAGTAGTGTTCCGGTACCTAAGCAATAAGTAGAAAATTAGTGATATCAAATTAGAGATAAGAAGCTCTGGGATAAATATTGTAAGTTTTGCAGACGGCTATTCTAACTTAGTTCACTCACATTAGTGATTAGACTGCAGACCATTTAGCAAATGTATGTTAATTGTGGACTTTAGGCTGGAGTTTTAGGATTTATTGTAATTTCCTTTTTGCTTTTTAACCACATTTCAAAAATCTTAGGTCATTAATTTTAAAATGACAGATAAATTTTCTTGTCTCATTCACTCATATCTATTTTGGTGACTATAATTTACACATTTTTTAGACTAATAGGTTTAGGTTTGGTCCCACAGAAAACACACACACACACACACACACACATATTTCATCTGTTCTTCACATTTCAGTTTCTATTTTCTCTATTCAAATTAATTGACTTTTTTTCTTTCATAATCTCCAATCTGCTGAAAATTCTGCCCACTCAGTTTAAAAATTTCAGGTAGTGTTCTTATAACTGGTTCTGGAAATTTAGTGTTCCTTTTTAATACATGAAAAAGAAAGCTCTCTGCCATCAAATTAATTATCATAGGACAGGATAGAACTACTTCAGTGGTTCTTCAAGATTTTAACTTCTCATCTGTCATAGGATGTAGCCAGTTACCACTGGTTTACCAGAAGCAATATCTCATTTTTTGTTGAGTTCATCAAAGCAGTTATAGAAATGGCACTGGAAATCAGGCTCATCTCTATGGTGGGCAGCTAGTCTGCTGCCTAATGTGGAATTCAAAAATCTGTGTTCCTTACTCTTTTTTTAATGTTTATCTGCACAGCAGCATATTGTAAGCATCAGCAGTAATGTTCATTTCAACCATAGGTATAAAAAATGAGGCAAGTATGCTTGTAATATTTATTTAGTCATTTAATATAACTTGCTACACTTATGACAAAATGCCATGGCTTTATTCCCCGGTTTATTACTTTTGTAAGCAAAGATATAACATAAAGAGGGGAAAAGGCTAAGCAACCAGAGGGTGACACACTGTCGTTCGTTTCAGCTTTGCGTTATGTTCCAAATTCCCATGAGACAGCGTGAGTGAATGAAGCAGTTCCTGAAACCATTGGCAGAACAAGTTCAGCAGAAGTAGATGTGTGTTTTTCAAAGATGAACATCATGTGTTCAGAGAAGAGAAGTCGCTTATTTCTAATATATCAAACACAATGACTATTGGCAATTGGCCTACCTCTAAAATAATGGGATCCTAATCCTACAGTGAAAAAAAGTGGATAAGGATGAACCACCCAGTCCATGGTGCTTGGATAAAAGGGAAAAGTATTGCAAGTGAGTTCGCCAATCAAGAAGCACTAGGGAAATATCTTAAGCATCTCATGGTCAGAAAAATATGGGAGTTTGAAGTGCCAGCCGATCCAAAGGGAGACAGGTGAGACTTTCTACTCCCGCCAGGTTTTCCATGTGGGTAACCCACAAGGGAAGTTTTACTCTGTCTCGAGGAGTCATAATGGACTCGATGGCAATGACTTTCTTATTTCCTTTAAAGTTTGGTCTAATTCTTAGAGATTCCTGTAATTCTCAGCTTCCTGGAGGCGGGGGGAAATCCTAATTTTCTGTCACAATTGAGGGATAATTTTGCTTGAAACTTAATTCTTGATCTATATTTTGTGCTTTACCATTCCTCTTGTTTGTAGTGTCCCTTATCTTTCTCTTGATTCATCGATAGGACCGATCTATCATTCTTTTTTGTTTTTTGTTTTTTTTGTTTTTTTTGGGGGGGGGGGGCATCACTGCTCTCCGGTGGTGGGGGTAGGAGGCCCAGCCCCACTGCTGGAATTGAACCTCCGTCCCAGTGGGCCGCAGTCCTGCGCACAACCACGACGCCACCGGGGCTCAGCCCTCCGATCTATCATTCTTGTTAAAGTTTTATTTGCATATAATTCACATATCATACAATTCAACCATTCACTCACATCAAGAAGAGCTGTGCAATCATCACCAAAATGCATTTTAGAACATTTTCTTCACCCCTGTACTCACTGTCATTAGCTCCCCATTTCACCCTCTGTTGTTATACCCCCAAGGAAACATTAATCCAGTTACTGTCTATATAGCATGTGTGCTGCCGAAGCGAGCACAAGTGACTGTCTGTATAGATTTACCTACCGAACTCCTTATCAGGAGTTCCTGTTCACAGACTTTCTTTACAGTTCTCTGCCTCAGAAAGGCTTTCTGGTTCTGAATTTGGGTCATGAGTTTGAACCCCTCTATCCTCTTGCTTCTTGTGAACAGAAATTGTCTGATATCTCTGAGGTGTTCCTGTGTTGTTGTATCCTATTTCAGTGGGGATGGTCGTGTGTGTGTTCCTAGACACTATCCACCTGTCTCCTGGTGAGTATGGCAGAAAATGTGAGTGTGGGCACAGCTCGTTCCATTCGCTGTTTGTGTAGCACAGTTAGTAGCAGCTTCGTCTGGTGTTGGCTGTATTTTTTATTATTGATTGGATGGTACAGGACGGGGTAGTCACCCTTATTCAGCAGATGATTCTGCAGGAGATATGAATGGATCTGGTTGCTGGCTCCCTGTGCTTGGGATGAAAACATGTAATGGTTAAAAACAATAATGTAACAACAGCAAAAAGAGCAGGGGGTGATAAAAGAGAGGAGGAAATGTGGAGAATATGCAAATAACAGCAAGAAAAGAGAACGTAAGAGCAAGCAATAAGAGTAAAATTATGGGAAGAGAAAAAGAAAATTTGTGATAAGTAAAACTAAAGAGTGGGGGGAAGAAAGTAAAGAAAAACTAAATGGTAAAAGAAAAAAGATGTTGAGGAAGGTTAAAAAAAAAAGAAAGAAGAAATAGAAGAAAAACAGAAAGCAGAGAAAGGATAAAAAACAAGGGAAAAGAAAAAAGCAGAGAAGAAAATTGGAGTGGAGCGGGACCCAGAAAGAAAAAACTGTAAGGAGCAGAGGGCTTAATACAGGTAAAAAGCATCTGTTGTTCATGAAGCTCATCAGGTAGTGATGATGAGACAAACTCCAGGTCCTACACAGAGTCCCTGCTGGCCAGATAGTATCTAGCATGAGTTCCTTATCTGAAAGGAGTGTCAGCTCAGAAGGTGACTGAGACCAGGGTGCTTGTTCCTGGAAAGAACTCTTTGGACTCCAGCTAAGAGCATCTCATTATGGAAGGTTTTTGCTAACCAGAAGTGGAGGAGTACAGCCTAGTCATCTGGCACTGCTCTCTTGGTCTGATGAGGCAGAGTTTATGTGTCTCGAGACATGAAGGCTTGCACCCAGTGTCCACTCTATTAGTGTGGAACTCTCACCTTAAACAGAAGGGGATGTGCAGGAGTGAGATGTTTCATGACAATGGGAACATTTTTATCTTTCTTGATTTATAGATTCTTCAATATAAACTCTTATTTTATTTTGCATATTTTAAGTAACACTGTATAAAAATCTGTTTCTACTATCTACTTTTAAAAATTATTAAACTTCATTCTAAAAGATCATGAAGTTCCTCCCTTATTTAATATCTACCCTCATGGTCATACAAATTGCCTCAGGTTCCTTCAGATTCAGTGACCATCTCTTTATCTACCATCAAAGTGGCCACATCTCTGTTCAAGGAGAAGAGTGGGGCAGGAGGGGAGTAGTAAAAAGCTGAGCACTTCAAACATCATGACTATTCAAATTTGAAAACCAGATCCTCCTTTTTTCAATAAGGATGCTTATATGTGCAGATTCTACTGGACAAATTGACATTTATATTTTATATTAATGTAAAAATTGGTCACTCATTGAGTTGCTAAGTGCAAGATCAAGAGTTCAAAACACCAGTGGTTCTGCAGAAGAAAGATGAGGCTTTCTACTCCTGTAAAGAGTTAAAATCTCAGGAATCCCCAGGGGAAGTTCTTCTGTTTTGTGGTGTCAATATGATTAAGAATCGATTTGATGGCAGTGAGCTTGTTCTTGAGTGTTTGGTTGTTTGGTTTAATTTTGTGTGTGCAGTGGCAAAATATTTATTGAGATTATTACCTTTTAAATCGTTTTATTGACATATGACTAATATTATACAATTCAGTAGTTCAATCACATCAAAAGGAGCTATACAATCATTACCACAATCAACTTTAAAACATTCTCTTTATTATTCTATTCATCATTCTTTTTGTTTTGTTTTTATCTATCATCATTCTTAGCTCACCATTTCCTCCCACCCTCCCCTGCCATAACCCCAAATAAGCATTAATCCAGATTTTTTTCTATAGATTTACCAATCCTGGATTTCATATACCAAAAAAACCACATTAAAACAAACAAAACACCAGCAACAACAAAGTAAAACAGATTAAAATCTCAATATAAAAGATAGCAGATAATATTAAAAACTAAAACAAGATCAAAAAGGGGATCAAATGATAGGATGTTAAGTTTTAATCTACATCTGCAGCAATCCACTTTCCATTGCGTTCTGTGTGAAAGCAGCCTATTAATATCCCTTCCCGGTCTATTGTTAGAAGAGACCAGGAGTTAAACTAGAGGTTTAATGCATATGCATTTCTTTTCTTTTGGTTAATCATTTTATGGGGAAGCACTTACAAATCTTATGAAATCCATCATTCAATTGTATTAAGCACACTTGTACATATGTTGCCACCAACATTTCCAAAACATTTCTTTCTACTTGAGCCCTTGATGTCAGCTCCTCTTTTATCCCCTCCTTCCCCTACCCTCCCATGCCTCGTAAATCTTTGATCAATTATATATTATTGTTGTTATTTCATGTCTTGCACTGCCCATTATCTTCCTTCACCCATATTTCTATTACTGCTCCCCCTGGGGGCAGGCTACATTTCCAACCCTATGATGGGTTCCCCCTTTCTCCCCTCCCACTGCACCACTGCTATTCCCCTACATTCATATCACTAGTCCCACTACTGTTCCTGAAGTTTTTATCTGTTTTGAATTCCATTTTTCGAGAGCTCTTGTCTGTACCAATGTGTGCTCTCTGGTATAGTCATATTTGTAAGGTAGAATTGTGTCATGGCAGTATGGGGAGGAAGCATTCAGGAACTAAAGGAGTGATATGTTGTTCATTGGCCCCTGGTTGAATCGTTCCTTCCTTGTATTCCTTCTGTGGGGAGATGTACAATTGTCTACAGATCAGCTTTGGATCTCCATCCCATCCCCCTCTTTCATATCAATATAAATCTTTGTTTTAGATCTTTTGATACCTGTTACCTGATCCCATTGACCCCTCATAATCACACAAGTTGGTATGCTTCTTCCAAGTGGGCTTATTTACTTCCCTGCTACATTGCTCCTTGTTTAACTCCAAGTCTTCACGACCCCAGATGCTTAACTTTTGATGGCCGGACACCATCCACTTTCTTCACCACATTTGCTTATGTATTCATTTTGTCTTCAGTGATCTTGTCTGGAAGGTGAATATCGAGAAATGCATATGTTTTTCTTCTTCACCTTTTTTTGGCTTTGTGTTAAACTGAAACAGCTTTAAAATGGTTTAAAAGTGAGAAAAATTATATTAAATTTTACCTAACTTCCTCGGACATACAGTGAGTGTTCTTTGTCTGATAACAAGTCTATTCACATCTATAAACTATGGTTAAAGGAAATTCACTAGGAGCTTAATCCATATGAGGATCCTGCAAATGGATTTTAGGCTTCCACTGTCATGCAATCTGTAAAACCAGGTGTTGACAATTTAAGCTTCAATACTATTCCCACATTCTATTTGAATCTTCCTATTATCTATACAAATTATATTCTGTAGAACAATGGTAGTAATGGTTTTTATGTGATATTCTTTCCAAAGTCAGTTTACCTAAACAAAAAATAAAGTGCAGTATAAGTGCATATTTGAATGATAGGGAATTTAGACCATTCCTGGGAAGGAGACATGGTGGTATAGTGGTTTTGTGGTGGGATCCTAACTGCTAGGTGAGCAGTTTGAACCCACCAGCCATTCTATTGAAGAAAGACTTTGCTTTCTACTCCAATAAGGGAAACACACAGAGCAGTTCTACTCTGTTCTATTGGGTTCATATGATTCAAAACTGACTGAATTTCGGTAAGCTGTTTGTTTGCTTGGTGGCAGGGTAGAAGTACTCCCACCTTCAAGGAGGCTAAGAATAAAGAAAATGCCAAAAAACACAAACCAAAAAACAGTTATTGGGGACAATAGAAGTAAAGCTTACTGATAATCTTTGTTTGGATCAAATAAATAGGAAAGCTAAATGAGCCCAGATTTGGAGAGTGATGGCTTTCTAACTTGCCTCAAAGGTGGAAAACTACCACTAAATAGTAATTTTCATTTGTTTGAAAAGAAAAAAACTTAATTATAAAAGTTTTTTTAAAGAATACTGAAAGTAAAGGGAAAATTAATAAGCTTCTCAGTGATTAAATACCAGTTAAGCATATATGTATGTATATAAATATGTATGTATGAGTGTCTGCAGGGAAGAGATGAAAAACACACATACATTATATAGCACTAAAGGACTCTTAAAAGTTCATGAAAAAATATATGTGATTCGGCAGGGTGAAAACGTGGGAGAGGGAGGGGGGCAAAAGGGAGCTAATACCAAGGATTCAAATAGGAAATATTTTAGAAATGATAATGGCAACATATGTACAAATATGTTTCATACAATTGATATATGAAATGTTGTAAGAGCTGTAAGAGCCCCAAATAAAATAATTTTTAAAAATGAAAAAAAGAGGGACTGAGCCCCGGTGGCGTAAGTGGTTGAGTACGGTTGAGTACTGCGGCCCATGGGCTTGGCAGTTCAAATCTAGCAGCGGCTCTCAGGAGCAGCACTGGGTAGCGCCCATGACCACCAGAGGCAGTGATGCCCCTCCAAAAAAAAATGAAAAAAAGAGAAGGACTATTCTACACAGTGTGTGCCATCTTATCCACTTGAGTGTTAAAAGTCCTTCTCTTCATAGGTAATCCTTAGGTGAGCATTCACAGGAGACATGATTATCTTTACTTTCTTGGCCCTTTCAGAGAGATCTCTCTACATACTTCTTCCCCACTCCTCCTTGTTACCAATTTTCCAATCATATTCCTTTCAATTCCCTGACCATCCAGCTAAGCCATTAGTCACAGCGCATGAATCAGTATACAATCTCCCATTTGGCCATTTTTCCTTCCAGGAAAACTGAACAGCCAGGTGCACTGCTCAAAGTTCTACCCTTTGGGAATATTTCCCTTCATCACTGTCTTTTAGGGAGATCCCAGAAAGGGGCTGTAGTGCTGCTACTGTCGACTTACGAATGGCATTTGCATTCCATGCAGACAATCTGTTAATCAAGCATGATTTTTCTGTTCTTCTGTTAACTTATCATAAGGAACTCCCCAGAAGACCATGGGTGCAGACTGGGCGAAGGAAGGTACTGTGACAGGAGTGAAGACAGTGGGCATCTGGGTCACTTCTTCGTGCAACTTACTTGTACCTTCAGGTCCTGCTCTAGCCCAATCTCATAAGTACCCATCTCCATTAAATAATGACGTGTTACTGTGGTCATCCAACTCTATCACTTTGTGGGTCAGACAATACCCAGTTCATGATGGGCAGCTCAAGTCTCATGGTGACTTGCTGGCCTACGGTGAGGCGTTCAGTGTACAGTAAGGCCCAATAAGAGACCAACAGCTGTTTGTTAAAAGGAGAGTAGTTGTCTGCAGAGAATGGCAGGACTTTACTCCAAAATCCCTACACTGTGATTCACCAATAGGGGCCTGCTGAAGACTCCACACTGCATCTCTATATTCAGCTGACAGACCTAGCACCATTGGGTCAGTTGGATCATATGGTCCCAGGGGCAAAACAGCTTGCATGGCAGCCTGAACCTGTTGTAGGCTGGGCCCCTCTCAAAATTGGAGGCCTTTCATGGCATTTGATAAATAGGTCAAAGTAGAACACCCAAATGAGGGATTTGTTGCCTGCACAGTCTGAAGAGGCCCACTAGGCATTGTACCTCCTGCTTAGTTGTTGGGGTTGGGGGTGGGGGTGGGGCAGGTGCAGGTGCAATAGCTTATTTAAATAGGAACATCTCAACTTACCCCCACACTACTGGACCCCTAGAAATTTTACTGAGGTGAAAGGTGCCGAACTCTTCGTTGGGTTTATTTCCCAACCTCTTTCACATGGATGTTGTACCAATGAATCTAGAGTCTTTGACACATCTCCTTAGTGGATACAATCAACATAATGTCATCAATAATGGACTACTGTGACATTTTGCAGAAGAGGCAGGCTATCATTGTCCCTTTGATCTAAATTACAGCCCAGGGTGGAGGAGTTGAGGTACTCCTAGGGGAGAGTTGTGAAATGTATTGTCACCCATGCCAGATGAAGGCAAATTGTTCCTGGTGGTCCTTTGACAGTGGTATTGAGAAGAAGGCATTGGCTGAGTTGTTAGCTGCATACCAAGTACCAGGAGAAGAATTATTAATTTGCACAAGCAATGAAATCACATCTGGAACAGCAGCTGCAATTGGAATCAACGCCTGGTTAAGTTTATGGTAATCTACTGTCATTCTCCAGGATCCATCTGGGTTTTTTTTTGACAGGCCAAATAGGTGCGCTAAATGGGGGATGTGGTAGTAATCACCACCCCTGCATACTTCAGGCTTTTGATGGTGGCACAAATCTCGGCAATCCCTCCAGAAATTCTGTATTTCTTTTGGTTTACTATGTCCCGAGGCAATGGCTATTCTAATGGTGTCCACTTGGCTTTTGTTACCATGATAGCCCTTATTCCACATTTCAGGGATCCAATATGGGACTTCTTCCAGTATGTCTATTCCAATGATGCATTCTGGAACTGGAGAATTAACAACAGGATGGGTTGGGGAAACCACTAGATTCACAGTTAGATGTACCTGAGCTAAAACTCCATCAATAACTTGGCCTCCATATGTTCCTACTCTGAGTGGTGGGTCTTGAAACATTTGGGGTCTACTGGGATTAGTGTCATTTCAGAGTCAATGTCCAGTAATCCTTGAAAGGTTTGATTATTTCCTTTCCCCCAATGAACAGTCACTCTTGTAAAAGACTGCCAGTCCATTTGGGGAAGGATAGAAGGAAGACTAACAGCATAAACCTTCGGAGATGTAGCAGAGTCCTTTTTCAAAAGGACCTGGTCTTCCTCTCATACAACATGCTGTGTGTTGGTAAAATTGGCTCAGGTCTTTGAAATGACTGAGCAGTTGTGACTTTCTTCTGCTGTTCACCTGCTCTAGTATTCTGCTTGTATAGATCACATAAATATTTAGTTGGTTCCCCATGTATTTCACTCCAAGTGACACCATAGCTAAGTAACCAATGCCATAAGTCCATATGAGACAGGTTGCTTTGATTACTATGGAAACCTTGCTGTTCATTATGATAACCACATCTACTACATCTCTGTGGATGTAATGTTGACACCTGCCCCTACCACAATGGGGCCCAACTAGCCTCATTGTAGGTAATGTCAGAGTTCACTCACAGGATTACCACTGTTAATCCTGGTGTACATATAATAACAATTACAGGAGTTGGCAGAGATGCTGGGGCCCACTTCACATACTGGTTCCTTATGATTTTGGGGAGAGGTATGTTCTCAGGGCACTCCCTTTTTGGGTCAATGGGATTATTCTGATAGATCCATTCCAACATACCAATTTCCCTAAGCTTTTGAATGTTTTATTCTACAGAGTACCAAGGGAGGTCAGGTACCTCAAATTGGTCTAATCCAGGCCATCTGGTAGCTCATGCTTCAGTGAACCAACCAAATCAGCCTTTAGATCCTCTTACCTCTCTTGCTGAGACATTGAAGGAAGAGATTGTGCTTAGGGTCCCCATATCAAGAAACTCAGACTGGACTAATGTTACATTCCTTACACCAGTAATCCATACCCTAAGTAACGATTCCCAGGGATATCCCCTAGGCTTCTGCTTGTACTTATTAGAAAACTCAAACAGATCTTTTGGGTAAAGCACCCTTCTTCCTGAGTCATCATCTGAACCTCATCTTTAGGAACTTTCTGAGACTTAATCCTAGTTTTAGGTCTAGTGGAAATGGTGGATGGTGGGGGTGTTTCCTGGGGACTATCAGAAATATCTTATGAGGCATCTCCCCCCCAGGCAATGCTACAGATACAGCTCCACCAGGCATTTTACCTTTAACTGTTTGGTTAATCTGCCCAGGTTTGGGCTGTTTTACTGATAGTGGATTCATCCCTCAGGTGTGGGAGTAGATCTATTGACTGGGGTGGCTCAATTGACTCTAGGGCCTCAATATTCTCCTCTTCTAGATCATCAGGGATGCTGGGGCTCCTAGGTTCCCATCTCATGCTTCAAGGCCCCAATATTTTCTGACTAATGGCCTGATTTTAATATCAGTCACTGTTCTACACCTGTAATTCAGCTGACACTGTAATTCAGTTACTCCTATGTTGAGACTCTGGATTTGATTTTTGGCAAAGTCAGCTCTATTACTAGAGGAGAGAAGACTCTCCTTTGTAGCACATGCAGAAGCTTTGAAGTCTCTTTTTCGGCAATTGAGACATTCTATAAGGTTCTGAGATAATCCCTTTCCTTGATCACATTTTCTATTGTAAGGAAGAACCAGCCAACCAGCTTCCCTATATTTCTCATCCTGGCAAAACTGCTGGAAAATATCAAAACACGATAACCCAGAGCCTCTCCTCTGATCAGCTCTTAGTCTATTGGTGGGGATACTGTGGATGCCAACTTTGCAACTTTACACCATAGATTAACACCACCCACTCTAGTAAGAGTGGCAGACTTATCCATCCCTTTAAGGGCAGAAATAGCATTATCAGTGCTGGTAAGTCTAATCAGGCAGGAGAGTCAAAGAGAGAAGCCCATATTTATAATCTTGCTTCTTCTGGTACCAATTGTGCAAGACAAGGTTCTCTAAAGAAACAAAACCAAGACACCTATGAATAGATATAGATGACATAGGTATATATACATATATATATATATGTATATATATATATAATAAATGAATATAAATACTAATTAGTCCACAGAGCAATACAGAGGACTCAGTTCAACTCACTTCCATGGAACAGTTAATATACTAGAAGTCCTTCAACTTACCCAGGCTTTGTGTCCTGGGTCAAGGCAGCAGACAGTTGAGTCATCCCTAGAGCAATGCAGGCAGTCCAACCACAGGTAACAAACAGCAGGGTGGGTCACCCACAGTCAGTAGCTCAGAAGCATAGTGAAGCAAGCTCATGTGATATCGATCTCAATCAACAGAAGGACACAGGACCCCACAGACACAAACTCAAGCAATATATACACCAGCAGCATGTTCTCAAAGGAACTTCAAACTCTAATGAAACAATCCACAGGTTGGCTTTTTCACAGATAATTTAGTTTACAAATTGAGGCAGAGAACTTGCTAAAGCAGTTGCATGCTGGCCTGATCACCAGAGAGCAAGAGAGGAGGGAGGAGGCTGGTCTTGCCTAGGCCTTTATTTTTTTTGCCCTCCAATCAAACTGTGATCTTATTAATCCCACACATTCCTATTGGCCAGATTGGCACAATAAACCTACTTATGACAAGAAGGTAGAACTGCCTCTGTGAGTTTTTGAGACTTTAACTCGTTAAAGGAGTAGAAAGTCCTGTCTTTTCCCTGAGATCAGCTGGTGGTTTCAAACTGCTGATCTTGCAGTGGTTAGTCCAGCAGGTAACCACTATATCACCAGGTCTCCTAGGAATCAGCATCTAATTGATGGCAGTAAGTTTGGTTTGGTTTTTGATTATTCTGCTGTAATTAATCCTTACTGATTTTGTTAAAATTGAAGCAAGAGCAAGCATAAAGTTTATGGTGATGTCTTGGTGGAAGAATTGTGAAATCACCAATCCTTTATAAAAAGCTCACATGGATAATGTTCCTAATAAATCAGCAACTTAAAAATGGATACATAATTTTAAGAAGAAACAATGTTAAAGATGGAGCCAATCCACAGTTCATGCAGGAGGGAGTGGGCGGGAGGGGGTAAATGAACTGATACTAAGGGCTCAAATAGAAAGAAAATGTTTTGAAAATGAGGAGGGCAACATATGTACAAATGTGCTTAACACAATGGATGGATGGATGGATGGATGGATGGATGGATGGAAGGATGGATGGATTGTGATAAGAACTGTACAAACCTCCAATAAAATGATTTTTTTTAAAAGTTGAAGCCAACCACAGTAGATATCCTTGTTAATTTGGAAAGAAATAATCTTGTTCAACCCTAGTTGAAGAAAACCAACTATTAACAGCAAAAGCAATAGCTAACAATATAGACATTTCAATTGATTGTGCCTACTGGATCAAAATTTTGGCTTACTGACTGAAAACTTAAAGTTGAGCAAATTTTCTGTTTGATGGGGCCAAAACTATTACTCTCAAATGAGTTGCAAAGAAGAGCAGAGTTTTCTATAGATATGGTGATCAAGTGGGCTCACTTTTTTGAAACGTTTGTCTGAAGAATTATAATATGGGAGGAAACAAAGCATTTATAGTTCAAACCTGAAGACAAAACTTAATCAAAGCAGTAGCTACCAAGTGATGGAAGTAGTCCAGTCAAAGCAAAAGGGAAGGCCAAGCATTTCTTGGGATGTACAAGGGACTTTGCTTGTTGACTTTGGAAGCCAAATAAAAACAGTATTTTGAGAAACTTAACAAAATGCTTAGCAGAAAAAACACCCAGGAACATTTCACCAGAGTCTTTCAGCATCATGAAGTCTGTTCCTGCTATTTCCTCTCAACAAACCAGAGCAATTGGGGGAAATCATTAGCCATGTTTGTTCTGGTTTGAACCCGTCTAACTATTTTTGTTCCCTATTTTTAAAAAATCTATAAAGCAGGGATGGAGAAGTCCAACCCTCTGGCAGTATAAGGCTCTTGAAATCATCAATACCAGCTGTTATCACTTGCCTCATCAAAGAGAAACAGTTCCAGCTATCACATTAAGGGTAACTTAGTTTAATTTTTGACCAGTGTGACTCATGAAATTGTAAATATCCAAATGACCCTTTGCATTAAAAAAAGATGTCTAAGCCTTGCTTTAAAGAGCACCTGTTTTTCTTCAGTTAGGAATACATGCATAAAAAGATTGTATTGACATAGTTAAAATCCCAAGATCCTCAGTTCTGTAGGTCTGTATAAACTAAATGGTCCATGGCATTGCTTACAAATGTATCTTGACACTTGATGGGGTTTATGCTGAGAAACAAAATTGACCTTTATATCTTTTTATTCAATGTTCCCCAGAAGTTTTTGAAGTCCCTTCACACATAGAAGACACTTATGTACTACCAATGGGTTGCCCTAGATGATTTACTTAAAATTTATTTTAAAAAGACAAAACAGGTTTGATCCCATTCAACAGCTCAGGGAAAAAAATCAAGCAAGCAATCTCCATAAAGATGATATCGTAGGGGCTGAGCCCCGGTGGCATAGTGGTGGTGCACAGGACTGCAGCCCACTGGGATGGAGGTTCAATTCCAGCAGTGACTCCACAGGAGCAAAGGCTGGACCTCCTACTCCCACCACCAGAGGGCAGTGATGCCCCCTGCAAAAAAAGATGACAGCCTAGATAGCCTTACTGAACAGTGTTTCTATATACCACATGTGGTTTCCATAAGTCAGAATTGCCTCAATGACATGTTTTTTTGTTTTGTTTGATAATCTTGGGGGTAGGATGATTTTTGAAAGCTCCATGATATCTTAGTATATGGATAATCTTTTTTCTTATGATTCCAGACTAAATTGTTTCCAATATTTCATTAGCTCGGATAGGTAAAAGTAAGGTTCCAATCATGATGATTCCCTTATACATCTGAATTGGGAGTGGTGAGGTAAAAGTTGTAAGTAAAGTTAAAGCCAGTGTAATAAAGAAGGAAAAGCTTGAATCAGAAATAGAGGTCTTTTAGCTAGCACGGTTTTCCTGATTGGAGAGCACAGTATGTGATAGCAACAAATTTCCCTAAAATAAATTCTGTTTATTTTCCAGCAATAATAGAAAAATGGGATCTTAGTTTAGAGACTTGTAAATCTACAGCATAGTTTGAGATCTCCATAGCATGTGTAGAAGAACATTTGTTGGGCAGGATTTTAATATATATAATGCATATTTTTAATTGCCGAAAGCATGCTTAAGGTTATTAAAGAACATAAAGACAAAACAAGCCACAAATGAGTATACCGGTTCAAAACACTGTCTATATTGTTGCAGTCATTTGCCATCATCAAATGTGGCAGTAGAAATATTAGTGTAGAGAAATCAGTATGATTAAAGGAGAGGGGAGTCATTAGAAGAATGTCTTCTCCTTTTGGCTTCCTCTGCATCTATTCACTGAATGGAGAGAGAAAAACCTACAGGTTAAAAACATTGCATGAGATATAATAAAAACAGCCATTAGCTAGTTAGAAGAAGTATGCTCACTGTCAACATTAAAAGAACATTTCCTTATTTATTACTCATGTTCCGAGAGCCCATGGAAAGAAACATTTCTATTGGATTATTCTATTTTTGTCAGAGTGCTTATGACATCCACTGCCCATTCTGATTTGTCCTTTAAAAAGAAAATTCCAGGAAAATCTGACCTTGAAATAATTAGGTCACTTTTTAACATATGACTTTAATTTTGATAGTGCTTTGGGTTTTTTCCTCCTGAGATCCAAGCCTCAAGTTACTAACCTATATTTGAGATTAAAATCACACAATTCTAACATTACAGAGTAATGCTAATGTGAATTATGAGAATGATAGCTAATATTTGCATAGTATTATTATTATATGTATTACAATTATAGTATTGTTATATGTCTCACCAAATACCTTTATGGTCATTATTATTATTAACTGATTTTCAGCAAAAAAGTCAAACTAATAGAAGGGTAAGTAATTAGTTCTAGATCACAGCGCTAGCAAGTGGCCTAGTCAAGATTCTAATACGCTTGCTGGTGTTATAACTTATTACACTATTTGGCCTCCAAGATAGAGCTTAGGAATTTCATCATATGCTCCTCATTTTTCAGGCATCCTTGTACTTTCCATATTTTTTTCTCCCTCTTGAATTGGCTTCCCTAAAGTCTCTTTTGGGTTCAACTTCCAGAAACTGCCAGCATTTTTTCCTCTGATCATAATTAGCACTCTTCCTAGTTCTTCATCCAGGAAAATCTTTGAGGTGTCTGAACTGATCAATCTTGCTTGAATTCAGACTTTGGGGGATTCAGAAAAACTGAAGCATTTCTGTTGCCACGTCCATATCAAAGTTGGAATGAAAACCTGAATAGCTCCTCTGTACAGGATCATGTGTAAAGGTTAAAGATTTGGCATCCAGAGTTGGCTATGAATGAACTCTAAATTATGATACTCTAATTAGCTCAAGATAAAATGTTGCTTACCAAATATTGGCCATTTACTTAACACTGTTAGGGTTTTGCAGTCACTTGTACTAGTATTCAATTAATATGTTAACTTAAATACACTGTATATTTAGTTTAATGAAATGCTAATAAAGGAAAATTGATTTTACAACAAAGCCAGTATTATCTAACCTAAAGGACTATTTACAACCTAAACAGAATAAAATAGAGCCAAAGTATTAAAATCTAGCTAGATTTATGTGCCCTCCAAAGTTCTGCTTCTTAATGCTCATTTATTTGTTAAATAGGGAAAATAGTATTACATAAAAACTAGTACTGAGAGCTTCAAACAAGCTGTACCACTGGAGAATAAATCAGAAAGGTTACAGCACTTGGAAGAAGCCTCAAAAGAAGAGGTGATGTTTATCAAGAGTCAGTGTTCATTCATTCATTCATTCATCCATTCATAACTAATGGTCATTGAGCCTTGGCTGTACCAGGCCTTGTGCCATGTATTGAACATAAAGTGCTGAACAGATATGATCTTGTAAATAGAATGAATTGAAAGAGATGCATGGTGAGACATTGTAATAAAATGTTGTGGCAAACTGAACCCCAGTAATACAGGGAACAATAAAGAGGGATGCCTCGCCCAATCTGGAAGGACCAGGAAATGCTGACTGGAGAAAAAGGCAGCATGCAAGTTACTGCATGAGTGATGAATACTAGGAATCTAGGGACTGTTAAGAATAAGGAGCTGGTTCAAAACCAGTAGGCCTTCTTCAGGACAAAGATAAGTCTGTCTGTTTCTGTAAAGATTTACAACCCTGGAAGGCCTCCTTAGGGTGGGTGGCTGTGGGTCATAACTGACTGATGGTAGTGGGTTGAGTTTGGTTTTAGGAGAAATAACTCACAGATTGTTCATATGGCTTGCAACTGGTTAGGGAAATGTTGGAAGCAGAATTAAGGTTCTAGTTTCATCGACCCACTGTCATTGACTTGCTTCTGACTCATTGCAGTCTTCTGTTGGGCTTTCAATCTTGTACATCTTTACAGAAGGAGAAAACCTCCATTTTCTCTTCTGAGGGGGCTGTTGGATTTGAATTACCAGTCCAATACTTACCTACAGCATCCCGTGGCTTCTATTTCAGTTAACTCTTAAACAAACAGCACCCAGTGAAAGAGGAACAAGTCTGCTGTATAGCTGTGTTGACCTAGAATCTAGCATCTTCTACACTCTCTGGGACAGAACCATAGCCTTTGATAGGGATTAGAAAGGCTTGTGCAGAAATAATTAATTCTTCCTTGAGGAAATGTGTTTACATTCACTGACAAGAAAAAGGTAAGCACATATAATACAGTAAGCAAATATAAATACAGTATATGAAGCTTTACTTCACAGCTTACAGTTCCACTTCTTTTTCCCATAGAGACCTTGAATCACTCTGGAAGTATGATAACATTGTCACAGCAGTGACTTCTCTGAACAATATTTCTTACAGAAGTAATTAGTTCTCTATAGTCTATGAATTATAAGGGCACATTTGGGGGTCAATCTCTCCTAACCATCAAGATTAGAATTATGAGGTATTCATCAAAGCCAACTAAGAGCTTCTCTCTGGGGCTCAGGAAGAGCTAAATTCAAGTCTGTGGAGCACTGTAAAATCATGCCTGTGTGTGGCGAGAGTTGTATCACATATGTTTTACTGGTTCTCCTGCATACAATTCTTATTGAAGAGGACAATTTCAAAGAAAGATAATGTTTTGAAAATGTGGGTGGCAACATTTGCACATGTTCGCTTGATAGAACACATATATGGATTATTACAATATATATGAGACCCAGATAAAATTTATTAAAAATTTTAAAAAGTGCTCCTAAACGCATCACCTCAGATAGATATTTCTAGGTAGAAGACCACAGATAATTGATTACTTACTGATGCAAGCAATCATTCTAAAGAAAAATGTCTTCTCTAATTTAGGCATTTCATTAACTTGAAACTACAACATAGTCTCACAATCATTTGGAATCAGATTATTTCTGAATTAAAATGACAGCAAACATCAGTAGGGATGTTGTGGGCAGAGGGGATGATGTGAAATAAAAAACATTATCTTTTGCATATTAAAGATTTGTTTAATATTTTAAAGAGATTGGCAATGACTTCCTCTTGACAGCTGTACATATGCACTAATTTTCACTCAATGCATAGACTTAATATCCTTGGGCCAATGGAAATCTTTCAGTTAAAAAGATTTCAAATAAATCGCTATCCTCAAGTGTTTTCAATTCAGTTCAATTCAATGCTGAGTGAAGCTTGTTAGGAGGGAAAATGCTTGTCTTTACAAATTTAGTACTCTAAAAACACATTGTGTTGGTTAGAAAGCATTACAGGAGCCATCTAAATTTAGCAAATATTTTCATTCTCTGTCCAGAGCCCACCCACAACAATGGGTAGAACTTTGATTTCATCCATACTCATCTGGGTAATGTAAACCTTTCAGGTTCTGAAAGCCTGCTGAGCAAGAAAGCTGAATGCAGAAATGTCAGGAAAATATGTCACCTTTGGACCTACAGGAGGGTTGGGGAGGGGGTAACTCAGACCTACTCGAGGAATTCCAGTTGCTTTTTAAAGTGTTTCTCACCTTGTCCTCCTCAGGTCTCCTTTGTTTGCCCAGAGAGCACCTGGAGGGTGGCTCATTCTCTGCCCAGCTTTCTGTTTAGACGTGAGCTCTCCCAGTTGCTCACCTCTGCATTAGAGGTCAGTCCAGGACATTGTGACTGCCCTCCAGGGTGATGGCTTTGAGCGAAGTCATGATTTTTCTTAATGGCCTTTTAAAAATGTGTAGGATTAGAGTGGAGCTTGCATTATTTAAGTGGAATGGAAGCTGCCTTATGCCATGTATGGCTCCTACAGGGTAAAGAATTTGTTGTGCACGGTAAGACACAGAGTAGGTCCTCTGTAAATGAGGGTTGAGTAAATAATTTGTCATCATTTCTAAGCAAATGGTCAACTCTTTGATCCTGACACAAATCTGCATGGCGATTCTCCTTCTACCTTCTTGCTCAAGGACCACATAGGTGCAGCAGAGAAGCTCAGGAGGAGACACAAAGAGATGAGCTAAAAGCTTAGGCAAAACACCCCCATTGTAGGAATTTCTTTGAAGTCTTATCTTAAAATTTCATGTGAATTTTGGATTCTAGGTTGTGTTTTGTACATATTTAGATTTTTGACTTTAGCTACCCCATTGCCAAATATTGAGAAGCAGAATAACCTGTTATTTCCTTTGAGCATCAATCAAAGAGAATGACTTTGAGAATCTATACAGTCCAATATTTGTAAAAATTATATAACAATGTTTGTAGTTTATTTTTGACAGTTGACTATTAATCAGCAGATACATTTTGATGTTTCAAATGATTAGCTATTGACTTCTATGTTAAGGGTAAGCTACGCTGAGCCCCGGTGGCGTAGTGGTTGTGTGCGGGACTGCAGCCCACTGGGATGGAGGTTCGATTCCAGCTCCATGGAGCAAAGGCTGGGCCTCCTACTCCCACCACCTGAGGGCAGTGATGCCCCCCCCCCCAAAAAAAGGGTAAGCTACATAACAAATAAGAACCATTAGGTTGTATGTGTCACTACTCTAGATAGAACTAGGAATTAGAAAGTTTAGTTAATATTCTAGTACATGTGTGTGTTCAGATGGTAAGACTAGAGGAATCAATCCAGAGATACCCATATATGTGTACGAGATTATTATATATCAAGCTAATATCGCAGTCCAAGCCAGAACAATTCCTTCAGTCCAATACTAGTGCATACATCCACCTTCAGACTCACACAGCCCCATGCAATGATGCAGAATGCTGGTGGGTGGAGAGTTGTGTGGCTTCCATGCAGGGGTCTCTGGCAGCTCCCTGAGTAACTCCACAGCAAGAAAATGAAGCAGGAATCAAGCGGAGGTTCCCAGGACCCTCCCTGTGAGGACATCACACCAACAAGGAGGCACCATCAGGCTGTGACCTGATTGACAAGCTAGACTCCACCCCCACACTTCAAGTTCACAGAAAAGTATGTAGCTACTATAATGTACTAGAAAAGAATTGATAAAAAAATTCCTTTTGAAAACTAGACAACATGTTTACAGTCATATTTTGTGCAAGTACAATATTAGTGTGTTATCTAGAAATTTTCATTGAGAAGTTAGCTGGATGGAGTTTCATTTTCCACTAATTCAGGTAGCTCTGCAGAGAGAATATAAGGAACTTCTCTTAGTCCTATTAGGTATGGTTGAGACTTTTCTACTCAGAGTAATCCCATATGACAGGATAGAATCACCCCATAAGACATTCTGTACGGAAGCAGATCACCACCTATTTCTCACATGGAGCCACTATTTGAATTCCCAAGTTTTCCGTTAACAAATGAGTGCCTACTCATCACACTTGCAGGTCTCCTTTCTTAGTGCATTGAAAATAATCTACAATTGCACCATGAACAGTGAACCCCAGAAATGAGTATGTCTTCAGTGAAAAGAAAGATTGGGGATAAAGATTAGATAAAGATTGGTTATCTCTACCAAATGCCTGCACTAAATGAAAATTAGCTGTCCATGCCACAGTAAAGGGGTTGCAAAGAAGTCAGGCCCACATTAAACACCTAGGGGGATGAATGGGCGTGCACAGAATAAGGTCACTTCAATCCAGTTGGAGGTTGACCTGGACACACAATGCTTGGCACAAATAACATCACACCACACATGTGACCCAAACTCAGCCACTAAGATCAGTCAATACGCATGAGCCATGTCCCAGCCCTTTCCCTCTCCATTGGGTCTCTTGGCAAGTCAGAGTGGGGGGAACTCTGCTGTACACAACATGTAAGTGCGTCTCCTCTAGGGTCTTCTCTTCTCTTCTGTCTCTCTCTTTTTTCCTTTTTGATACCAAGACTACTTTTTTGGCTCTGTGGACTCCACTTTCCAGCCATTTTCCATGTGGTTTTTCATGTTCCCCTTAAGTGGACACCTTCAATCTCAAACTCTTACCAATGCCCTTCCAAGCCACCTTGCAGGCTTTCCAGAGCATGCACTAACTTAGACTATTATATCTGAAAATTCTTTTTCCCTCATAAAATCTACTGGGATTTACAAAAATGCTTCTGCTGTGTGAATTCTTTCAGCATTGAAAGAAGCAAGAACTGAGATGAACCACACCAGAAATCAACATAAGTGCTAAGTTCCAGAACTGTGTTTTAGGCAAGTAAGATAAATATTAAAACAAGTAAATTATATTTCTGTTTTCTCAATTGCAAGCATTTTTGTTGTTGTTAGTGGTCATCAAGTCAATTCTGACCCAAGGTGATGCCATGTGTCAGACTAGAATGAGGCTCCCTGGGACTTTCAAATGGGTGACCTTTCAGATGCAAATGACCAGGTCTCATTTACCAGGCTCCTGTAGTCAAGTACTTACTTGTTACCAGCTAGGAAACACTAGACTTTCTTAGTTACCTGAAAGCCTTGGTTGAATTTCCTTCTCTGTAGCTTAATTGTCACAAACTTCCAAAATGAATGATATAATTCACATATATTTTCATGGAATTGTCCCTTAACCTGTACCTAACTAAAGTTATTATTACCGGTTAGCTCACCAATAAGTAGATGTTACCGGAAAAAGATTAAAGGAAGCAGATTGGGGACGAGGGAGAAAAGTAGTGAAAAGTAGTGAAAAGTGAAAAGTAGTGAAAGACGTGAAAAGTAGTCACAGTAAAAGTTGATCTTAAAGGGAACGCTGTAATAGAAATGGCCTTTCAACCTTGTTCCAAATTAGAGGAAGACGATCAGGCCTTTATTTACACCTTCATGTAGATCACTCAGTGACTGTAGGCTGCCTTAGGAAATAGCACATAGTTTTGGTCTTAGCAGTTTCCTTCAGGTCTTAGTCTATCTCCCCAGGGCCCTTTGCCACCTCAGTAACTCAGAGAATTCTGGCTTCTGTCCAGCAACAGATGGAGCAGGAATCTACGCAAGCATACCACAGTGTCCACTAGAAGGACGTCTTCTCAGTCTCTGGGAGATAGCACTTATCTTGGAGCTCAGCTATCTTTCCTCAGGAGGCAGATGAGGTCTTAATGATCTTGCTAATACTCCTTACCCCAGGGTTTCAGAAAAGTCTGCTGCTGATCTACTTTAAGGAAGATCAGAGGTGGGCTTTCCTTACTTCACCCCACCCTGAACCAAGATAAGAAACCCTGGCCCCCAATTAGGAGCAGAAAGGAGCTGCTGGCTAACAAGAGTGGCTGAGGTTTTCAAAGAGGTTGGGTCTTTGCAAGTGGGCTTCAAAATGCTCATGGACAAATGAAGTTGAACGATAATGAAGCTTTTCCACATGCATTTAAAAACCTCTTAAACAAAACACACCGAAGAAACCAAACAAACGAAAAATTAACTCACTGCTCTCCAGTCACTGCTGACTCACAGCAATCCAAAGGACAGGCCCCTGGGAGTTTCCAAAACTGTACATCTTTATGGGAGCGGGAGTCCTGTCTTTCTCCCTTGAAGTGTCCGGAGTGTGAACAGCTGAAGTTGAAGTTGGCAGTCCAATTCAAAGAAGCGTTCCGAAAATTGCTTTAATTAATTTTGTTATAATTATGCCTGCTTAGTAAGGATCAGTGAAAAAGAGAAAAACGTCCCTTGATCAGATGGACTCCCACAATGGCTATAGTGAGATGCCCAATCCTCAGAACGATGGTGAGGCGGGTGCTGCACTGGACAGTGTAGGTTTTCTGTACGTAGGGCTGCTTGGACTTGGTTCCTACTCAACACATACTCATACAAACAGAAACAATTAGGATCAGCTTGCTATTTCTGAAA
This sequence comes from Nesogale talazaci, assembly GCA_004026705.1. NCBI lineage: Eukaryota > Metazoa > Chordata > Mammalia > Afrosoricida > Tenrecidae > Nesogale > Nesogale talazaci. The sequence goes on from PVJH01000357.1 coordinate 329,870, forward strand.
GCTATTTCAATCATGGCATATATGGTGGGTGAGGCGGGGTCATTAGCCAATATAAAATCATAGATACCATTTTTAACAAATGGTTTAATTTACAAAACTTATACATAATAATGATGTATTATGTAGCCAGCACCAAGATGCATATGTAAAGGCAGCCATGACTCTTTCATGGTCTTTGAAGAGACAGGCACAATCTAAAATTTATAAGAGAGCAACTGAAGAATGTTTCTGGAAAAGCCACAGGAGCAACTTCCAGTATAAAGTAGCAGTGGTGCTATTGAAAAAAGAAAAAACATATTTAATATCTCTATGTGTAAAACTTTCTTTCAGCAAGGAAACTAGTAATAAACAAAAAAAATCAAAATCTTCAGTGTACAGACCTCCCAGCAAGGGAAAGTCAGAACTGAAAGAATGCATGAAACACTTTAGGAATTTTTTTACTATTGAAGTTTTTGTCTGCTGCCATCTTCAAGACCACACGCCTTTTAAAAACTTTCCATCCCCTCTGTGAGCCAAAGTGTGTGGCTGAATTATCAGAAAGAGAATATAAAAGAAAATTAGACTCAACTATGACAATATGATTGTCAAAGCTAGGAAACGGAATTTGCACTGTCTGTGCTAAATGCTTAGCTAACTCTTCCTGCTCCTTCTCAATGTCCATTAAGAAGACAGCTCCCATTGTTAGACACCTGTTAATTAATTGAGAAAGGAGTTTTGTGACACAGATAATTGTTCAGGCTTGCTCTTTCCTCCTCTTAGCTCCTTTTCTTCTCCTTTCTTCATTAATCTATAGAAATTATAAGGGATACACATATAATAGATCATAATTCCTGCCCACAAGGTGGAACAACCTAATGGAAAGCTATGCTCCGATATGTAATTACAACACAATAGATACTTTGAAAAATAGACATGTATAGGAAATTTGTAACAAGAGACAGAGGAGGGACAGTTGACATATTTGGCAGACAATTTCAAGGAGTGCTTCCCAAAGGAAAGAATACCTAAGTTATAAATGCTCAAGTCAACTTCAAATATGGCCCCCAATGATCTCAGGTCCCTAGTGTACATGTCCGTGTGGCTTTATGCCACAGTGAATGTTGACAGACTGGTGTGGCCATAAGAATACCGAGAGTATGGATGTATGCCTTCCAAGGCAAGATCATAAAAGACATGGAATCTTCCACATCGATCCCTTGAGTAACTGAGTCTGAAGGAAGGCAGACACTATGTGGGAAAGACTTCATAGCAAATAACCCTGCGGAGAGGCCATGTAGAGAAACCACCTGCCCAAGAGGCAGTGCCAACTTCCCCACCACACAATTGTTCCACTTTGGAAATGGATCTTCCAACCCAGTTCTTGAAATTTCTATAGCTGGCACTGGACTCTTAACACTTGTAAGACAACCAGCTAGAACCACACAATGGAACCAATCCCAAATTTCTGACACACAAAAGCACATTGTTGAAATCATGCCATCGAAATGGCTCGGACCCTTAGCACACAGAATGAAACACTGCATGGTCCTGTGTCATCCTCGCAATTTTTCTTATGCCTGTGCCCATTGATGCAAGCACTGTCTCAATCCGTCTCATGGACAGCGTTCCTCTCATTTGCCGCCCTTTTCTTTTTACCAGCTATGATGTCCTTCTCCAGGGACATCTCTGCAGACAATACGTTCCAAGTATGTAAGATGAATTCTCGCATTCTTGCCTCCAAAAAGCACTTTTGGTCTTACTTCTTCCAATACAGACAGGTTTGTCAAACTGACAGACAAGGGGTGCTCAGAAAGCATGAGAAGTAATACATATCGACATTCTTCTAAACTCACAAATAAGGAGCCTGGGCAGCTGTGCATTGGGCTGCTAACTAGAAAGTCAGCAGTTCAAACCAGTCGAACTGGAAGATGGGCAGTTCAGATCCTCAGCTGCTCTGCTGAAGAAAGAAAAGGCTTTCTAATCCCATAAAAAGCTAAAGACAGCCATACTCACAGGGGCATTGCTACTCTTTCATACAGGATGATGATGAGTCAGCATCCACTGAATGGCAGTTTTTTCTTTTCTCACTAAATTACTACATTTGAGGGTAATATGTTATGTTGTAATTAGCAACCAAAAAAGCCACGGCCTAGGTATGGAGATGCTACTTGAAAAATCAGTGGTTCAAATCCACTAGCCACTGCATAGGAAAAAGACGAGGTCATTGTGCTCCCATAAAGATTTACAGTCTTTTTAAAAAAAAAAAAGAAAAGAAAAGAAAGAAAAAGAAAAAAATGTACAGTCTCAGTCACCCAAGGAGGTATTTCTTCTCTGCCCTGTAGGGTCTACAAGCAAAGCTCTAGTGGTAATGAGTTAAGCTTAAGACAAGAAAGTAAAAACCCTATAGATGGGTTGTTTTATTTTTTCGTTTTGCAAACTTATTGGGCTCCTTGGATTACTAGCTGATTCTATTTAAAATCCCTGTGGGTGGGCCCTAATGGGCTGATTCTCAAATCCACTCAACTATGTGACGAATGAGGAGCAATTGACAATTTTTAGGGAAAAGAAATTGGCCAAAACTATGTGTTGAGAGGATTTGAGAGAAAAGAGATTTTTCACTGGGTAGTTAGGGTTCTAATTTCACAGGAAAAGATGGCAGCCTCCAAAGGACTGTCGCTGAGATCTCATTTCTGAGTTTGCTACTTGTCCAAGACAACAAATAGAAGCTCCCTCACTTGGCTTTTATGATTTAGCAATAGGCCACACCATTTTAATGGTAGCTAGTAATGATAGCTAGCATCTATTATAATTTATTGTCTGTCATGCAGGACAGGAAGCCTTTTTATATGCATGGTGAGGCTTTGTGACTTTCTAAAGTCTCAATGAAGACAATCCGAGAGCCCCGGATCTGAATCAGTTTCTTTTAAAGTGCTTCCTCCAGTTTATAGCTTGGCATTTCCCAACAGAGTTCCAAATAAATACATCTGTTTTTCATTGGAAATCCCACATAGTGAGTTAATACAAACTTCTATGTATTTCTATGAAATCCTCTGAGATGTTTCCTGTTTCTAGAAAGAACATTAGCTCTAGAACCTGATTTGTGTTTAAATTCTCCCTTTGACTGATTACGTAGACATGTGTGCTCTTATAGACATAAACTGCGGTACTCTCATTTATTAGCATTTGAATAAGTAAATTGGGGATAAATATGTTCATATTACAGTATTTTTGTGACATTTGAAGAGGAGACCTATGAAGTGCTTACTATACTTCCTAGAAAAGAGTAAATATTAGACTGAGTTTTTTAGAGAAACAAATCCAGTGACACTAACATATGCATAACACAGAGCTTTAAATAAAGATGTATGTCTATGAAGGGGACACCCACAAATTGGAATTGTGCTGTGTGGAGCGGCGCTTCTGTAATAACCATTCCCCACTGGGCGAGCATTGAGCAACTCACTCTGAGTTAGGGCACCTAGTATTGTCTCCTGGGAAGGCTCTCTCTGGTCACAGTGGATTTTTTCATACAAGCAGTTTTGCTCAAATCTCCTTTTCTGTGATGCCTGATTTAAGAGAACAGCATGCAGCTGAGAAATTTTGTGTCCTGCTTGGGGAAAATGCTGCAGAAACTGTTGTGATGTTGAACACGGTTTACAAGGACAGTGCTATGGGAAAAAACTCATGTTTAGGGAAAAACTCAAGTTTGAGTGGTTTTCTCCTTTCAAAAACTGTGGAATGTCAATTGATGTCCATCAACTTCCCAAATGGACAAAAATATGGAAGATTCCTAGTGCATTTGGAGTCTGTCTTTCCAGGTCAGACTGTTAATCAAGCTTTATATTCAGAGTTTCTGAAAAGATTGCATAAAAGTGATCAACAAAATAGATCTAAACTGCAGCAGATGGGGGCATGGTTTTGCGAAAACATTGTACCTGCTCATTCAGCTATCTTGGTGCACCTTATTTTGGCAGAAAAACTGCATGTCTTTCTTGCTCCATGCACCTTTCTCACCTCACCTTGCTCCCTGCAACTTCTTTTTGTTTCCCCAATTGAAGACGGACATGAAAGGACATTGATTTGATGAGGTAGAAGAGGTGAAGAAAAAAATGAGGGAGGTGCTGTCAGCCATCCAGAGGAGTTTGAAAAATGTTTCCAAGAATAGAATCGCAGTTTTGACAAACGCATTAAGTGTAATGGAGAGTTACTTTGAATATTTATATACATAGCTTTGAATATTTTTTTCTGATTTTGAGAGGTACCCTTGTATCTCAAGAAGCCATCCCATCCCAGTCCAATTAAAGTCCCTAAGTACACCGCTAGTTCAAAAGTCCCTCTTCAGAGCAGTCTCCTACTGATACTTTAAGAACCCTTTTACTTGAGGAAATAGAGGAAAGAACTAGGAGGCAAAAGACATCTATAGGTATAAATATAGACAAGTATAAATGTAAAATACTAATATATGATGATAGGGATATAGGTCTATGTACATATATTTATATGCTAAGTATTAAGGTAGCAGACTGACGTTGAGCCTGAACTCAAGTTTCTTCAATACAAGAACATTTTTTTGTAATAAGCTGTCATTCTCAGTTGCTCACCTGTCTGACACAAAGGAAACCAAAGAACATAAACAAATACAGTGAAGAAAGCTGATGGAGCCCAGCTATCAAAAGATATCATCTCTGGGGTTTTACTGGCTTGAAGTTAAACAAGCAGCCATCTAGCAGGGAAGCAATGAAACATATGAAAATAATAACAACTTATAATTCATCAAGGGGTCAGGAAGATAGGAGGGTAGGGGAGGAAGGGGCAAAAAGAGGAGCTGATACTAAGGGCTTGAGTAGAAAGAAAATGTTTTGAAAATGATGATGGCAACACATGCACACATATGCTTGATACAGTTGATGTATCGATTATTATAAGAACTATAAGAGCTTTCAATAAAATGATTTATATATTTAAAAAAAAACCCTCTTCAGAATCATATAACTACAGACTGGTGATGGAGAGAATGAAGCAGGTCTGTGGGCACAAGGTCACGTGGATTCAAGGTTGATGGAAACATGACTGGGTATTGAAAGCTCTCAGGGACAGCAGCAGAGTCCCAGAAAGTATGAAGCCAAAGTCAAAAGGGAGAGAGAGAGAGAGAGAGAGAGAGAGAGAGAGAGATCTTCTCTGATAGTCTTGATTTCATATGAAGCTTTCTGGCCTCAAGGAGATATCATCAGGCTATGACTTTGATTGACATGTTGACATCACCCTTCTCCAGGACTTTCTACTTGACATTATCGCTAACGACCACAGGAAATGTTCAATACATAACCTTTTATGCTTCTTACTTCCCATTTCTTCTCTAGTCCAGATATCATATTTATGGTTGTGGTATTAAAATGTGTACATGCATTTTATTCATTGAAGCTGTTTTTTTGAAAAAAAATTATTTAAATATGAACAAGCATATTTATTTTTCTTTTTGGCATCACTGCCCTGGTGGTGGGAGTAGGAGGCTCAGCCTTTGCTCCTGTGAGCTGGAATTGAACCTCCATCCCAGTGGGCCGCAGTCCCGCGCACAACCACTACGCCACCGGGGCTCAGCCAAGCATATTTCTTTAATTAGCACCACAACTACTACTTCTTACACAGAGACCTGGCTGATACAGAATTCTCTTAAAGACCTTTCTATATTTTATATTTGTACAGTCATCAGTCTTTGAAAACCCAGTATCAGAATATTTCTCATAGAAATCCTTTGTGCCACCCCATTTAGGAGGAGTGCTCACTACTTTTCCAGTGAACTCATTAAACTGATGGATAGTTTTAGCTTTTAAAAGGGAATTGTTATTCTGCCTTTTTGATACTGAACTGCAATCTCCTCTCCTATAGCTTCTGCTTTGAGTTACTAATTCTTCTCTCAGGAGAAATGAGAGTCAAGCTGGTGTGATTTTTTTAATTGCATAGTACAGTTCTTTATTTCAAGAGAATATAATGACTCAAGTGAGCCTCCACTGCTCCTGAATGAAGATCCCTGGGCCCTTGTGCCATATGGATTCAAGGCCTCCTCTCCAGCCTATTACCCTCCACTGAATGCGTCCTAATTTGCTCACTCTGTCCTAAAATGTAGACCGCAGAAGTTAACTAAAGATTCCAAATGGTATCTGGCCAGTGCAGAGTACAGGGGACACTTTCTTCATGCCATGGATTCATGACACTCTTAGAAATGAGACCTTTCTTTACTTCTTAATTTTTTGAAGCAAATAGTTCAGCTTACACTTTTATAGCTCCCCCCACCCCCATGTTTTCATATATAGCAATGTCAATTCTGGGTACCTACCCTGCACTTGTTGAAGGATTTCCACACTTCCCACATCCAGAGTCCAAAGTGAGGACTCCAGTGAACACAGAAGGTTTTAATACCCTCCTGACACCCAGCATGCTCTTTCTGATTTTCTCAGTTTCCCACCTAGATTTTCCTCGATGGTTTCCTTGATTTTTTCTTAATATTAAAATCATGATTCTTTGGTTAATTATTACTTGGTAAGCCCAGTGCTTTTGTGAAATTATATAATGTCATTTCTACTTGACTTTTAAGGAGCACTGACATTTTTAACCACTATTCAATGCTTTTTTCCTGGAAACGAGAAGGGGACTTTTATTTATATAGGAACCAAATAGAACAGAAAGAAGAAAAGAGGGAAAAGGAACTATTTGTCAAATATATTTATCTGCATTCTTGGACTGAATTCTTTGCAATATTTAATCTTGTCATATCTTCTCCATTTATTTAGGAGGAAATTGAAGTGTGGTCAGATTAAATGGCTTCCTCAAACAACAGAATTGGTAAGTGGTAAAGTTGGAGAACAATATGTAAGCCCAATATCTATGATCCTTCCATTCTATATTACCAGTCCAATCATGACGCACTACTTTCAAAGTCAAAAGAAAAAGTTTTGCCCACCAGCAGCAGAAAATGAAAATGGAGATGTTTTATGTGAAGTGAATCTGAAGAAATCTAGGAGCCATGAGAATCCCAGTCTTCTCAAGGAAAGATCTGTATACTTGTGCCTGTGTGTGTGAGGACTATGCCAGGTGCCACGCAGATCATCCTGCTTTGTCCAAGTGGCTTAGTGGGACTCTGATTAATTTGAAAATAAAAAAAGTATGGTGTTAGGGTGGGTTAGGTCTACATATCAAGGGATGCTGTGAAATGACTCCAAAATGTTCTACAAAAACAAATCATTTAAAGAGTGCTTTTGTTTCCAGGCCCTTGGTTTGGCATGGTTCATCTGGTCTGAAAATGTATTTCGAACCCAAAATTATGCCGCTGCTCTACTAGGAGTCACCCAGAGTCAGTACAAACCAAGCCATTGTTGGTCCCAAGCAGAGGTTTTGACTTGGCTTTCTCTCTAAGCAAACTCTAACCTTTGGAACTTTCCTGCAGAGAACTCTCTTCAGCCTTTTCCTTATTGCTTGTCCAAGCAGTTTCTCCTTCCACATTTATTGGCTACCTCATTATTTCAAAATGTTCAAGCTAACCTTTGCATGGAGTTTCTTTCATGAAGGGTTCCCATCATTCATTCAACAGGTCTTTACCAAGTGTCTACCATTGACCAGTCCTGTACTAGCTGCCGTGGGCATGGCAGTAATTAAACAAGACCAACAAAGTGCCTTCTCACAAAGATCTTAAAGTCCCATGGAAGAGGGTGGACAATTAATAAGTGGAGATAATGGTTTGGTGTGTTTACAGAAAAGAAAGGCTGGTAGTGAGAGAGGGAGAAAATTGTGTGAGATGAAGATAGGAAGAGGGATTTGAATGGGGGGGGGATCTCTGTAGGTCATGATAAATATATCCTTTCATTTGGTCTTCTCAACAAATAAATTATTTGAGTATATTTTCTATAATGTAAAAATATAAACTGAGAGATGTTAATGGCATTTTTGTTGGATCTCCTTCAATGGTGAAAACCTGGCCTTCCAGAGGTTCTAGTAACCAAAAAAAATTGTTCCGGATTGCCACATCAGACAATCTCTTGAAGCAGAATTCTTATTACCAATCTCTTTGGTATGATGTAAGTAGTAAATTACAAAATTTGTTGAAAGGTAAGCATATCTGCAAAGTCTTTCAAACAGTGAATTATGAATGAAATTATAACTATTTCTATAAATGCTGATAACCATCAAAGGTATCACAAATTCAGGGAAATGGGTCAAGTGGTGTGAAGCCTAATTTTTGTGGACTGGGGTGTTTTATTGAAGATACAGAAACAGATTGATAAGGCCACCTGGGACATGACTATATTGAGAATTTTTAAAACTCTGTGCTCTGGGAGGGAGGGTGGTGTGAAAAGGAAAATGAGAAAGGAAAAGGAGAAAGAAGAGGACAAGGAGAAAAACGAAGCACATACTAGGGGGAATTCTTGGGATGCTGTTACTGTTTTGATGTGATAGACTGTGAAACTACATATAGTATGTATTTTTTCTTTGTGTGCGTTATACTTCACCGATGAAAAGGATAATAGGGGGCTGAGCCCCGGTGGTGTAGTGGTTGTGCGCGGGACTGCGGCCTACTGGGACAGAGGTTCAATTCTAGCAGTGGGGCTGGGCCTCCTACTCCCACCACCGGAGAACAGTGATGCCCACCCCCCCCAAAAAAAAAAAAGAAAGAAAAGGATAATAGGGCTGAGCCCCAGTGGTGTAGTGGTTAGGGCAGTGATGCCCCACCCCCACCCCCCAAAAAAAAGAAACAAAGAAAAGGAAAATAATAACATATGAATAAAATTTTAAATATTTTTTAAATTTTAAATCTCAAAGCCCTCCAGATTCCTTAACTATCAGACCTAAACCCTGGGCTAAGAAGTGGGAAATGTTGTTTATAAAAGAAGGAAAAATAAAATTGAGACTGGTTTAAATGTTTGTATGGCAATTAACATAATTTGACATGCTGAGAATACAGATAAAGAAATTAAAACCACAATTCTGATTTTAAAGTGAACTTTTGAAAAATTAAAAAGGAATATCCATCTAAGTGTAGCAATCTTCACTGGTTTCCTTTAAAATCTAACACTGAGTCAAACTGTTTACTGCCCTCCCCTGTCTTATTTCTCTCTTTTTTTTTTTTTTTCACTTGTCTTATTTCTGTTTGTTGAATGAACTGAACTAAGAAAGAATCAAATACTTTTTTTCCCCCACTGCTGTTTTTAAGTCATCCTGTCAGGCAAATATCATAGATTTTCTGACCAGTTCTGGAATCCTATGGTGTTGTATTCAAGCATTAGAAATCCATCTCCATTTAAATCAACTTCCACTTTCTCATTTCCAGTTTTAGGCTCCTTTTTTCTCAATTTGCCCTGACAAAAGAATTCTACAGATTCCCAATGGGGACAAGGGGACAGGCCACTTTTCCCCTGCTCTGCTATTGTGCTCTTCAACCCTTTAGACCCCTTTATGATGTTCCCCTTGGCAACACTAGGTTGGCAGGGAGATACAATGAAGAGGCAAAGGGAAGAAAGATCTCAACCACTCTGAGAGCTGTCGCTATCTGGTGCTGTTATATTCTACATTCACTTAATAGTTTATTAAATGAGATGTTTTTCTATCAGGTGCTTTAATTGGCCCTTCAAAATCCACCTTTTCAGAACCTGCTCAGTCTAGAAGACACACTCAGTACCTATTATTTCCATGCTTCATTTTTCCAATGTACAATTCACAAAGTCGGTCATTTGCTATCTGTAAGCAAATATTGAGATGTGCCCAGAACCCCTCTAAAAGATCGGAAACCCATCATTTTCATCCACTGTTTTATAGCATAGTTCTGAAGAAGAAAATGCTATTACACTTACACATGTATGAAGCAGATTCTCTTGCATCCCAGAAGACACTCCATCTTCCTTCCACAATGATTGTACTATTTAGATCCCTTCTTCTCATCCAACAGATGCTTGCTTTCCCTGAACTGGTAAGGTACTTGGGACACTTCATCCAACAGATACAACTATTTAAAACCTCTTTTGTAACAAAAATGAATTTTACAGATAGATCAAAATTTGGTGGTATACATTTTAAAGGTTTAATACATTACTACCTGCCCTAGAGCATGTTTCACCTTGGCTGTCTCAAAATCAATATCCTCCAAGGAAAATGACATTCTTCTCTTTGTGAGTTGATATATTCTCAGGCATACAAGTTCAAAAATGACTCTTACTGCCTCCTGAGTCTGTTGGTATCACTTGCTGTAATGCCTACGGTAGTCTTATGAAGGCTTTCATCTCTATGAATCTAGCGAGCTATAGAAACGTTCTAACTAAAGTCCTGAAATCTGGCCTTCTCTTTCTCTATGTATAGTTAAATGTGGGTGTTTGATGAATCTTGCCTAAATCTTGCTGCCTTAGCATTCTCATTCCACTGTTCTAAGACTTGCTGGCTCCTCACTGACTTCTTAAACCTTTCTTTGAATTTCTAGAGTCTCATATCTGACTCCACCCAACTATTCTATTTTTACTTGCTTTTCCTCATCATACAACTGTTGTTATAAACTAGGCCACTGTTATATATGTTTATATTTTGGTATTAGTGTATTCGTGTTGGGACATTTTTAATTGACTAAAAGGTATCATTGGGCTGTTAGTTTTTGTAATTTTTTTTGGTGGGGGGGCATCACTAGCTCTGGTGATCGTGGGCACTACCTAGTGCTACTCCTGAGAGCCGCCACTGGATTTGAACCACCAAGCCCGCAGGCCGCAGTCCCGCACTCAACCACTTCCTCCACTGGGGCTCAGCCCAGTGTTTATACTTTTCAAGGGCTCCTGGCATCTTGTCTCCCTCAGTGAACCTCCCGTGACCCCGCACTCCAATGCACCCATGACAGCCGGGATGAGGCGCACTCGGATTGAGGGGGGAAACAGCAGAGAGGTTTAGGGAGCGATTGGGCTCTGAGACGAAAAGTAACTCCACAAAGAGGTAAAGAGCAGGAACCAGGTGAGGTTTAAGAATGGGAGAGGCAGGGAACGCTGTGTAGTACATTTGGTTGGGAGGGGTTTTATATTTTTAATTTGTTGTTGTTGGTAGTTGTCATTAAGTCACTTCTGACTAGCGACCCTGTGTGCAACAGAATAACACAGGTATATAACATAGCTGTGCTATGATCAGTCTTTTCTTGCCTGGACATATGATGCATGCGATGCATTTGCTCTTTCTTATTCAAGGTCATAGATATTTACTCAATTTCTACGAAGAAGCTCATCCTGTTCTTGTTACTAGAGTGATAGAACAGAATGGAACATGATCACTACCACTAAGTTACTCACAGATAAAGAGGTAGGTGATCTTTTTCTTGTTTAAAAAACAAAAAAACAATTTTAAGTTGCTGTGGGAGCACCCAAGAGAAAGAGCTATGGAGGTAATCCAGTTTTAAACATTTTCTCTTTCCAGCTGAAATATTAGGTAGACATTATCACTAACATTATAAAGAGAAGTAAGCCGGTATCAGGAACATTCTCAAAGAGTTTGATTCTGAAACTCAAATGGTATTGAAAAGAAATAGATTGAAT